>JAMWYP010000227.1:600000-830465 GCA_025563575.1 Acacia pycnantha | reverse complement strand
ATTATTTGTTAGGTAGGAAACAAGTAACCTTAATATACTTCGAGCAGCATTTTCGGTGATTATTTATGTACACGCATATTTTTAGTAAAAGTGCATATTTGATTTCTTTATAGATTTAATGTTTCTACTTTTACTACTCATATAAAAGTGAGTTGGTCTTACTAATATTTTCTCCCTCTTATCTTTACAATGAGACCCACTTACTTTTATGTGAGTGTGACGAAAAAATATTTCTACAACAAAAGTAGAAACATTAAATTCTTTCTTTATACATAATTTATATTTGGGTTTAATGTTTTCTGTTTTTGCTGCAGAAATCTTTTCTATTGCACTTACATAAAAGTCTGTGGGTCCCATTTTAAAGAGAAAAAAGAGAAAATATTAGTGGGACCCACTCACTTTTATGTGAATTTGATGGAAAAAATATTTATGGAGTAAAAGCATAAACATTAAACATTTTATATTATATATTTTTGTTCTTTATTTTTTTTTTGATACAGTAGTTCTTTAATTTAACACTAGCGCAACTAGTCTCAAATAATATTTTTGTTTCAATTATTGTTATCCATTTCTTTTATAATATTCCTAGTAACGCTGTTAAAATCATTTTGTGAGCAACCGTTTTTGAGAAAATGGTTGTTTTTATATTAACGTTGTTAGTGTATTCCATTTACTTCGACACTAATAAATATCAATATCCATATTTATTATCCTCTTTAGGCTAACATAATTATCGCTCTCTTTTATAATTCAATATCAATATTTTATATCAATAAATTATTAGTTGGCCCCCATGATTCAAGGAGTTATCATAATAATAATTTAGCCTCTAAATCAAGGAGTTATCATAATCATAATCATAATTCAAACTAAATCTGTAAGAAGCTTAATTTCTAAGAAATATAGTTGGCCCATGATTATAGTAATGCTTATATATATTAACGTCGTTAATGTATTTCATTTCATGTTTTCTGTTCCTTATTGTTAGTGATTTCAATTCTTTATCTCAATATCATGACAGTCGTCCTTGTGAACTCATTAAAGATATTTATGACTATAAGGATACCTAGGCTATTGTCGATCAAGTTATCAAGAAGTGGACGATGTCCTAAAAGACGTCCTTTTTGTTGAAAAGTTTGCACTTCAAATGTTTTAAATGTTTTAAACAAAAGCTAACTTCAATCAAAATGTTAAAGTTAGAACTTCATGGGGGAAAAAGTAAAGAGAGGGGCATGAATTTTTTATATAATTAAGTAGATTAACAATGTAAAGAGGGAGCATGAACTAATATAATTGCTTAATACATAAAAAATTATAAATAAAGGAAATAAGAAAATATTAGGAAATAATAATCTATAATTATAATGTGGGATGATGATATCACTATATTTCTAAATCAAATCAATATCCATATTTCGCATCAATAATAAAGGAATTTAAGAAATAATCAAATCATTTTCAAATATGATTACTTAATCAATCAATTATAAAGAAACATGAAAAAGGAAATTATGAAATAATCATCTATACTGTGAGAAGATGATGTCATTTTTCTCAATCAAATCATCAAATCAATAATTTGCATCAATAATAAATGAAATTTAACAAATAATCAACTCATTTTTAAGTACGATTATTTAATCAATCAATTTTGAAAAAATGTAAAAAATAAATTATAAAATAATCATCAATAGATTATATTTATTGATTGATAGATCCAAATTGAATCCCCTAAATTGGGTCTGGTTTCTCTCATTGTCCATTTTCTCATCATCCCTTATAATCTCTAAATCATGTCAATCCAATTAAATCTGAAAGGTAAAAAATAAGTCATGTCATCAAGTTATCAATCATTTAACTTTTCTCTCATCTTCCCAATCAATGGTCCAAATTAACTCCTCTTCCCAATCGACAGTTCTCATAAGCTTATGATGAATTATGAGAAATTGAAATAATAAGAGAATCTCCTCCCTCCTAAACCTGGGTATTTATCATGTTTTTTTGGAAAAAAAAAAACTATAGTTTTGAATTATGATAACTTGTTGATTTATGGACATAATTTTGAATTATGATAACTCCTTGATTTAGGCCAAATAACGTAACACTGATTCACATTAGAGAGAATTGCTGGTTTCCTATTGTTTTATGATATTCATATTGATTGGCACTGATTTCATTCTCAATGGTTGTTTCTTTTCTTTTAAGCAATGATGTTTCCCATGTTTCACTCTCGTGATAAGGGTCTTCAATATTGGTCTCATCAATATTTACCGACAAACAATATATTTAAGACTTTCAGTATAAAAACATACAAGTTATTTAAAATAAGTACATGGTTTATTATGATTACAAATAAATATTGCTTATTGTGCGTACAATAAAAAATTGCAAATTATATAATAAATATTACATACCTCAAAAAGCAATGCATTAGAACCATATCCTATCTTTTTGTATTTGTAGAAGCTTCGGAAGCTCAAAATGCTATATATAACCTTCATCGTGCAACGTACAAATAGCAATACCCGTTCTAGAAAAATTAAACTTAATATGTTAGAATTTAAAAATGTGTTTTTAACCTTTAAAATTTAAATGTTGGCATCCTTTTGTTAAAACTTTAATGTTGTTAAGGTTAAGAACTAAAAATCTATTTTAAAAATCAAGAAACCAACATAAAACCTTTTCTAAAATAAAATAATCAACGTTGTAATTTTGACGAATTTTCTTGTACTTTTACTGAAAATACTCCCTATTTTACCTTAATATGAGTAACAAAACAGGAGAAACTTTGTTACCAAATATAAACAATATTATAAACTTCAATGAACATTTAATATCATATTAGATCTAGCAGAAGATTTTAATCCCTTATAGGGTAGCGACCCAAGGTTTGAGTCTCCGTTAGGAGAGTTGCTCACATTTAGTGCTCAAGATCGCCTCCAACAGGATCGCCTCTAGTAGGAGGATACTTATACTTAAGAAAAAAAACATGTAATTTTTAAGTTAACAAGCAAATTACTTTTATCTACTCATCTACTCCTATTTATAAATAACTTCTAACATGTTATATTAAAACCAAGAAAAATCTTAAAATTCGTTAATTATGTCTTTAAATATAATAATTTTTTAATTTTACCACTAATTATATACAATCAACCTTAGTAATTGGATGTGATAATTTAACAATTGGACGTGATAATATATACTCCCTCCGGTCCTAATTATAGGAGAAAATTTTAGAGTTGTTTTTTGTCCTAATTATAAGAGCAAGTTTTAACTTTTGTCAAATTTTTCCTATAATACCCCTATTTATACTTATTATTAGGAGCATTTATATGTATGTGTGTGTATGTGTGTGTGTATGTGTGTGTGTGTCTCTATGTATGTAGATAGATCTATATGTATACACACATATATGTTTATATAGCAATATCATTATTTCAATTAGAAAGCATGTGGAAAGGAAATTAGATCTATATGTATACACATGGCTATATAAAAAACAACTAATATACATATATACTAAACTAATATGTCATGAATGTCTAATGTAAGGCAAATTAGAAACACTTATAATTAGGGCAACTTGTGTCATTTTAAATTTATATAAGGACATTTTAGGAAAATGAGTAAAATTAACTAATTTAACTCATCTCCTTAATTCCCCCAAAATCGGTTAAATTACTCTTATAATTAGGACCGGAAGGAGTATTATGTTAGTTGGAGCACATGCTATTAAATTTTTTGTTAACTTTTTAATTTTGATTTTTTCCAGATTTTCTTAAGAAATTAACCTACAATTAGCACACTTAAATTTTATATTTCATTTTTCCCTACATCTTTTAAGAATTAAATTCTAGGTATAAAGTATAATTATGGAGGCACATATTATTAGTTGTAAAACAAAGATTGAAGTGGCCAGGACATAAAATTTAAAAAGGAATCAAATCATTAAACTAAGTTAGACTCAAAATCCTTTGACCAAAGAAAAGAGAAACAAAGACCTAGACACAAGCTCCAAATTTAACTAGAATATCCCGCAAATACATGAAAATAATTTTCATAAAATATATTCACTATTTGTGTATGTGTGTTTTTAACCTAGGGGTATTTTAGTACTTCCATCTTCATTTTGAATGTTCATTGTTATTTTTGCATCTCTGAAAAGCATATAGTGTTTTTTTAATACATAAAATTTTAGGAAAGGGTTGGGTTCACTCACAATCCAAAAGCAGGGCGAAATCTCCCTTCCTCCTAGGTGATACCGATGTTGGGCAGGGCGAGCCGTCTATTACCCTCAGGCGTTAACCTAGGAGTTAGGATGCCTCCTCCAGCGCCTTGACCAACTCCAGAATCGAACCTCCTTCCTTTGGTGAGAGTGTCCGACCCCTTTGCTAGTTGAGCCCAAGAATGAGGGGTAAGCATATGGTGTTTGATGCACTATAAATAAAAATTCATGGGCATTTTTACACCTTTACCATTTTTGAGTTGGGGTTTTTAGTACTTTTAGAAAAATAGCGTGAGACTCATTGCAAAAAGTAATTTTAACAAACGTGTCATATGTATGAGTACTTTTGCATTTAAGAAAAGTTTAGTGTTAGCACAATTTTGATACAATTTGGTGGGTATTTTTGTACCTTAATGCTATATTCAAGTATCAATTTTTTTTTTTTTTTTTTTAACTCAGAGCATTATCAAGTCACTTTGGATTTAAACTTAATCTCCATCGAACCGGAATCGTTAAAGTTAAAACTCTCCAATCAAGTGGGCTTCTTGAATTTAAACTTGTGTTTTCCTTCTTAAAAAAATAAGACCACTTACTATATCAACCAACAACTTGTCGATTATCCATTTTTTCTTTTATCTATATTATAATTCTATTGTTCAACTTATTTTATACTACAAAATATTGGGGGAAGTAGAAAATATTATTATTATTTTTTTTCCAAATACAAACCAATTTCTTAATATGCACCCCTAGCTTCATCAATTTATTAAAACAAAAAAATTATGATAATATAATAAACATTAGAAGTCTTAATTTTTCATAATGAAAAACATTTTTCTCTTATTTATATTTTTTGTTGTTGTGATTTTAAGCTTTTGTTTTATTGGATGATCTTAGATCCTATGAAGCCCCCACAATTAAAGCAGAATTTACCATTTAAATGGGCCAGAACTCATTTAACCTACTAGAACCTTAGTTGGGTTGAAAATCAAAACCTAACTTACGGTGTAGGCTAGGCGCCATAAGGATTAAGGGTTCAAATCCTCCTGATGATTTTTTTCAAAAAAGAAAAACCTTTAAATATAAAAGTTGATGACTATAAGGACACAATAAACAATTTTCCTTTTTTTTGGGGGTGCTATGTTGGGTGCTTCATTCTTCCATTCTTTCATCACATAAGCTCAAAATTTTTCAATGTGGCTTCAAATACCAGAAGTTTACAACCTAAACTCAAGGCTGTACCCCCCACAATCTGGAATGTGAGTAATACAATTCCCATAGCTGATGGAGAAGAAGAAAATATAACTAAGGACCCGTTTGTTTCAAAGAAAGTTTGGGGAGGGAAAGGAACTTTGGAGGAGGGAAAGGAAAGGAAGATTTGAAAGATGAGGAAGATGACTTGAGTTGTTTGGTAGGAAGAAAATGAAGAGGAAAGTTGGTAAGGAATTAGGAAATGTCTATTTTACCCTCAAGAAATTAATTCAAAATAAAAAAATATTTTGTTGCTAAAATATATTTTTAAAAAAATATTTTATTGTTAAGTTCGAACTTTTGAAGAAGAAAAATTCGCCAAATTTGAACTTTCCATAAGTTTGAACTTCCGCCAAATTTGAATTTCGGGGGTAAATCATCAAAAACCATCTTCAAAGCATCTTCCCTCAAATAAGGGAAAATGTCCAATTCCAGTGAGTTGCTGACTGGACTTTCTTTGTAACAAACACTCAAAATCCATGGGAAGATTGAGATATTCCCTTTCCCTCCCTGGACTTTCTTTGTAACAAAGGGTCCTAAGAAATGGATGATACACGAAAACCTTTGGAGTCCAGCACTGTTCTTGTTTGGTAAACACAATCTGATTGTTGATGAGTGAAAATGTTACATAAAACTATGCATGCTTTACTACAATAATTAGCTTGGAAAACAATATGTAAGAAGAAAGCTGTAGGATGAAGAATGAATGAAGAAATTAATAAACATTAGGACATGAGGCATCAATATATATATATATATTGCTTTTGATAAGAATTAAACTGATGATTTCAGTTCGTTTCTTCAGTATCCTCCTCAGCTTTCCAAACAACATCATCAAGCTTTGTTGAAAGATTTTTGTAGAACTGCGTGTAGGGTGAAACAAAGTAAGTTATTTCAACTGAGTTCAATAGTACAAAAAGTATTTTAACTATGTTTTCCCAGTATTTTGAACAAACATGAGCTAGAAACCATGACTCGACTGGCATTCTGGAGATATGCAGGAAGTTTCTAGAAAAGAGAGGAAAGAGAGTTTTTTTTTTAATGAGAACGAGTTATTCGATTCTGTGTCATACAAATAGGCAGCTTGAACTAAAAACCACAGTATTCTTTTTAGTTTTTTTTCCCTCTTATTAGTTGTTAATGCAAAAATTGGAAATGAACACGGGTTGCTTCAACATTTGCTGGATAGGGCAAAAGATAAGTCCTTTGGCATGAGAATTAGGGCAGAGGTGGGACCTACTGAGTGGTTAACAAAGGCCCAACCAAAAAACTGAGTGCTAAGGAATCTCTATAGAGAAGGTTAACCACAAAAACAAACTTTGCCATTAAAGAACCACTTGATGTGCATGATAAAATATAAAAAGAAAATTTGTGTTTTTTGGCCGGATCTATTTCATTATTGATTAACAGAACAAATCTCTATAAAGATTGCCAACCAGAAACTAAGTAAACCAATATATACCTTGTGAAACTCCAATGTATCACCTTTTGCTTTCCTCACCTCAACCATGTGAAGAGAAGGTGCCACTTGAAATATCTGTTCAAAACAAGAGTACATCAGATTATCAATACAATATCCTGACAAATGATTTTACACTTTCAGCAACAGAAGCTGGTATCGTTTACCTCAGTGGCAATATTAAGATTTCCCTTCCTTCCTGCTTTCACATTCTCAAGCCTCATCTGAAGTGGAAAATTGATTATTATTTTTTTGCAAAGTAATAAACTGTAGATCATGTTCTTTCAGTGTTAGTTTATCCTCAGTGTCACACCTTTCACTTACCTTGTAGTTTTTCTTTTGCACATCAAAACCAAGAGGCTTTACAGCTTCTTCGATCTTATTAACTATCTCTTTCGCAGGGCATCTTGATGTGAACCTTGTTTCTCTTTTCAATGCCTGCAGCCAATTACATGACAGTAAAAACCCAAACAGTATTCAGGCAAGAAATCTCTCTATCTGCTACAGTTGAACATGTTTTGCTCTTATGCCAATCAGGTTCAGTTTTTGAAGAAGTTAACTGAAATTTATGTTGAGCTTACATAGTTCACTATTATCTAACTTTTCCTGTATCTGAATATTACAAAAACAAAATGCACAATTTAAAGAGATAAAGGTTAACCACTTCTATGGACCTGAAAATACCGCAAGCCAGACATGGTCATATAATACCGAAATATTTTCATATAATATTGATAACATACTTTTAATGCGAGAGGATAAAGAGAAGAACAATGGACGCTCATTCAATAAATTCTAAAGATTCATAGCAAATGAAAATATAAGGAAAATTGTTAGCATGTGAAGTTTTGAACCTGCTCTATATCAAACAAGTTTTCAAGGTTCAGCCCTTTGGACATGGAAATTAATTCAAATGCATTGATGGCTGTTGGCTGTTCTTCTTTCTTCTCCGTCACAAGGTGTTCCTGCAAACACAGGCAAAATCTTTTATATGTGAAAATATTTATTATATGAAGAATTTTACAGCTCTGACATCAAACATTTATAGTCATTACAGATTATCCTAAACGTACTTCAGAATCTCTAAAGACAGCTTCAATGTCATCAAGGTTGGTCTCCCCTGTCTCCTCAAAAACTGGAGGCTTATAATCTTTCTTAAACCATTCATCGCACAAGATCTCAGATATAGTGATACGCTGTCATACAGTTAGGGTAAATCAGAAAAGGGACCAAGAATTTTAAGTACTGAAACAACAACAATAGCAATACAATAAGATTATGATCAGTTTTCATTTTTTTCTTGTTTATGCCCTTTTTACTTTTATTTTCTGTTATGACCATCTGCCAAACAAAGCTGAAAGCAATACTAAAACCAGAAAAATACAACAAAGAGAGGGAAAAACTTGAGACTGACAATACTAATACTGCATAACTGAATCAGATTACAAGGGGATATGATAATCTAAAACCAACTCATGACACTCTTACATTGAGACACATAAACTACAATCAAAATAAAAAAGGGGGCCCCCAGCAGGTGGGGTCTTAGAAGGGATCAAAAAGCTATTTCTAGGATTTAAACCCGTGACCTCCAGGTCACATGACAATAACCTTAGTGTGGCACCAAAGCTCACCCTCTAAAATAACAACTACAAATTAATAAGAAAATAACACAGACACTGCAAATTCTCTAAAACAGAACAAGTTTACCAGAATTTTGACAGGTTGTCACTCTCCACCCAAGGCGCCAAAAAGTGACCATGACACACAGCCCCTTTCTCAACTTTCACAATAGAAGCCCTATCGCCAACTTGCTTCTCTATTTTTCTCTAAAAAAATATTAAGTCAAAGTTCTGACAAACAAAAAGTGTCTTTGCCTTATCATGTATTTTCCTAGGTTTCAAAAAGTGGTCCTAACATTTTCCTTTTGCTTTATGTTTTGGGGTGGATGAGCAATATCTAGTAGCTGATGCCGATGCTGTTGGTGTCAAAGTTTAGGCCATGGAAAGGTGACGTTGGGAAGCCAATTTGTTATACACTAAGAATTTACTCCCCTAAATTTACAAACCTTCAGTCCCTAAATTTTCAGCAGCACATGACTTTGTTGCTGAAAATATCTAACTTGTTGCAAATTAGTCCTTCAAACCCACAGCAGCTGTGCATATCTGGTCATCTATACCTTGAATGACTCATTATATTATGGGACCAGGGAGTGAATGTATTTTCAATTCATTTGATGTGGGTCTCTTTAGATATGAAAAAAGGATTTTAGATTTCCATATACCTTTTGTAAAATGATGAGTTTCATTTACTTTGATCAAACAGGCCATGTAGACCTTAATGTATTAGATCAAGTAACAACAGCAAAGTTTGAAAGGTAAGCATGGGACATCTAACAGAATGATTAACTTACAGTTAGTTTGATATTTTTAGGAAACAATTCATTCGCGACAAAAATTTGGAGACTGAACTAACTCTATGTTGTAGTTTATAACTAAAATAAGTCTCTTGCTTCAACAATAATCATACAACTTGGCACAAGATGAAGACAAAATATTCATCAAACGTCATTTCTTACAGTCATGGGGTTAGGATCCAAAATTCGAGTTATCAATTTCCTGGCCCTGAATGAAATCCATGGGGGACATGTAAATTCAGCAGCAGAGATCTGCAGACCAAGAAAACAAAAGTTATGAACAGAAAACTGAGAAGAACAGAAAATCGCACAGTAAAATTATCAAAATGCTCACTTTTTATACAGGTTCATAAGATTAGGGTCATCGAAAGGCAAGTAACCTGCAAGTAATACAAAGAGAATTACTCCACAAGACCACAAGTCTGCAGCTGCTCCATCATAGCCTCTATCATCAAGGACCTGCATTACAAGAGTAAATTGTTATAAGCTAGAGTTCTTTAAAGTGAATCACATAACGGAATGCACATGAAAGCAGCAAGATATGACATTCGTCCACACCTCAGGAGCAACATAATTTGGAGTTCCACATGTAGTATGAAGCAGTCCATCATCCTGTCAACACCGTCATTTTATAAGATTAAAAATGCTCATGCTCACCTTTGCAGCATCTTCAATTTCGGATCTTAATTACATTTTGTTTAAGGTTTAGAACTGAACTTAAGCACTTGGATCAATTTAATGGAAAAAAGAATGAATCATGGTTACCTGGATTTGTTGTGATAGTGCACTCAACCCAAAATCAGAAACTTTAAGCTGACCACAAGCATCTAGCAGCAAATTTTCTGGCTGAAGAAATTTCATGAACAAGAATTAAACAGAGAATCTTTCTTTTTATGTTTCAATCAAATACACCGTTCTGAATATCTGCAAACATGTAATGCAAGAGTGGATAAAAGGTCGTGCCTTGAGGTCTCTGTGGTAGACACCCCTGCTATGGCAATAATCAACTGCATTTATAAGCTGCTGGAAATAACTACGTGCTTCTTTTTCACTCATTCGTGCATGGTTTACCTTTACAAACAAAAATGTTTTATTAGAAAATGTACCTTTTATCTCTTCCCACCAAAAGATATTTGAACTTGTTGAAAATGAGATGCATTGAATAAAATAAGAAAAGTGGACGTTCATTAACTCACAATTTTGTCAAAGAGCTCTCCTCCAGTCACAAACTCCAAAACTATATATATTTTTGTCCTGCTCCCCATTACCTGAAAATAAAACCAAGAAATTTAGCATCAACCACTACCGGAATTTCATCATAATTTTGTTTGACTACTATAATTAATGTTTTCCATGCAACAGCACCATCAGCAAATTTAAAAATGCCCACAAGGAATCTCATTCTAATCCAACAATGGTATTCCTTCAGTCCATTGAAGTAGGATATGTCTCTTTCTTGTGAGCAAGATTCCAGTTCAGATTTATCTTTTCCCTCGATAAAAGCAAAAGTAAGTAGAAGTAGATAGACAAACAAACAAACCTCATACAATCGGACAACATTTGGATGCTTGATTAACTTCATTGTCGCTATTTCTCGCCCGATCTGTTAAAACACATATTAAAAGAATAGAGAGCATTGACTTCATCATGTGGGGATCAAACTTAGCTTCACCACAGAATTTATAATCAAACTCGGAAGTTTGTCATATCAAAGAACAAGATGCATCTTAAGTCTGTAATCTCCCCCCAAAACTAGGTTCAAGAACACTAAAATATAGCAATATCTTGACAGGGTTTGAAAGGTCTGAGGAAGCACTATGGCATAAATTCTATACCTTCTCCACATTGAATGAAATAACAGAAAATTGAGAGTCAGAGAAAGAGTGCAAAGTGAATACAGAACTGGTAATGACCAAACCTGCTAGGTAACAGAATTTATACTCTAAACATGAATTTTTCCCTATTAAAGAATAAGAAGATTCTTAAGCCCATAACCTCCTATCAAGAACTAGGTTCAAGTAAACCCGAATCAAGCAATATTCCGAAAGCTGTGGGAAGATTTGAGGAAGTAACTATGGCATACAGTCTTATACCTTCTTCTGATTGAATGAAATTGAGTAGTGGTGCAACATGATAAAAGAATGTTATTCCATAATTACCTGTTCGGCCATCTTGTGCTTGAGAACCTTCTCTTTCTCCAGAATTTTGATAGCCACAGGCTCCCCAGTCTCAGAGTTCCTTGCAAATTTCACTTTTGCAAATGCTCCCTCACCAATGGTCCTTCCCATCTCATACTTACCTATACGACGCTTGATTTTAGACTGGCTCATTCTGAATGATTTCTTAGCTGTCAGATCAAGTTAAACTCTTTCCACTCTTATAAGGAATCTACCTGAAATAATGTCAGAATTTAGGAGAAAAACCAAAAGTCAACAAATCATTATGAGCGTACAAAATGCTCCTGGTGCTTACTATGTTTCAAAAAGAACATAGGCATTGAAGATCAAGAGGCACATAAGCAAAAACTCAACAAGTCATTTTTAATATTCATCCTTGTTAGTTAGCACATCGTGTATTATAATAACAGAAATCCCGTACAGTTCAATACATTAAAACTTCAGAGACATTCCATATCCAACTAGCAAAGCAGAGCACTGACGAAATCAAATCCATATTCCATGTATAAAAAGCATACCGAATGCATTAGTCATTTAACATCAACCTCTCATTTAAATTTTAAACGAAGCCAGAAAGATAAGAAGTTAAACTAACCAAACTCAAACCTACCATAAGAACAAGATAAAGCAACAGATACTATTATGAGCTGGAAGAAAATTACCCTGGAAATCTATGAGATGGTCTTCAGTATATGATTGCCCTCAAATAGTATATTGAATAAGAATCCAAAAGGCAAGCTATTGTAATTCACGACACCCTTCAAAGAAATTGTTGTCTTCAGAGACTTGATTGGTAATCAAATAATCAATGTCCAGAATGAAAGTTTCCAATACTCTAGAATGATAATTTTCTCTCGATTTCGGAATTTTTGTCAAAGTTCTGGTCTAATGATAACGCAAGCAGGTCTTGGAATTATGCAACGGAAGAAAGTATCCGGAAACCGTCGTTCACGAACATGTATAAATGTATCCTTCCGAATTTCGACACTAAAACAAAAGGAAAACTGAAAATTTCCTTGTAAAAGAACACAAGAAACAGAAGTGGAAAATTCAAAACTATATGAAAATTGAACTGAAATCAATGTGAAAAGTGCACAGAGAACCACTATGACGCAAGAGGATTCTCAGAATGAAATAACAAAAAGCTCAGATCACGATCATAGAGTTGAGTATAATAGATAAATGGAAATGGAAGAGAGAGAGAAAGAGAGGAGCGTCAGAAAGTTAGAGAGAGAGGCAATCATAATATGATTGAAGAAAGAGAAGATGGATATATACCTAAACTTTGTTATGGAGATAAGGACGACATGAAGGCCGGCGGATAAATGATTAATGAGGTACGTCTGTGATCTCTAAATACCAGAAGTTTCTACGAACTCTAAGACAACCCACCAATTACTGCACAACAACCAAACAAATTTTCACCCAAAATACAATCTTATCCAAACCTAATTTTTCCGCACAGCAATTTAACTTCCACAGAGAAACCGGTCAAGCTTTAACGCCCAAAATAACAGCATTCAACGTTCATCAAATTCACGAGGAATAGAAAAAGACTTCAAAAGCTGAAAACCTTTAGACAAACCTGATCCAGCGTGGTCGGTGTTCTTCTTCTATGGTTCCTCCATTTGACCGTCGAACGATTCTTCTTCTTCTTAACGAGGGGGATGAATCTGAACCGAGACAGTAAACACGTGAAGCAAAAACGCCCACAATGCATGTAAGACATGGATTCAAGAAGGAAGACGACAAAAGAAAGCCGGTTGGCACAAATAAACAAAGGAAAAAATGACGGAGCAGAGGCTAATATGGAGGGACCAGGAGTAACAGTGAAGCGCTAAAAATCAAAATCTCGCAGACTGAGATCTATTACTGCTAGGTGCTGCGGCCGCGTCAGCGTCAGCATTATCTGTCAAAATTTATCAAACACGAGTCTGGATTCCGTTAATGGGAGGCGGCTATGATTGTTCTAATGTTGTACGGAATATTCTCTTCTCATTTTTTTATATACCCTCTTGAGTACTAATTATTGCAACACATTTTGGAGTTGATTTTGGTTTTAATTATAAGAGCAAGTTTTAATTTTTGTCAATTTTTTCCTATAATACCCCTATTTATATCTTTTCAATAATAATTAAAGACAACAATAATTTAATAATACATCTATATATTTTGAAGTAAACTTTGCAAATTGGTTTTTTTTTTTTCCGATCGACATGACCAATAAAATTAACAAACTTGAAGAGCGAAAATAATGAAGGATCAAACAAATTTTTTTATTTTTAAAAAGACGGTTCCTATCTTTCCACCGTGATTGTGATATATTAAAAAAAAAAATTTCTCAGCTTCTTATAAAATTAGATAAATCCTAATCAAGAATTGTCATCTTCTTAGATGATCTAGCTATGCGTACGGCTTGAATTTGTTCAACAAGTGTTTCCTTAATGTCATTTTAAATTTTGGGTAAGGGTATTTTAGGAAAATACACATAATTAACTAATTTAACTTCCTTCCTTAATCCCTCAAAATTATGGTAATTTGCTCCTATAATTAGGACCGGAGGGAGTACCATGTAAAATTAATGAGGATGATGTGACATCTTACCATTAAAAAAATATTAATCCATATCATATGTCACATTTTCTTCAACTCTTCTTTAATGTCACATGACATTTTTCATTGTCAAAAATTAAAATTTCAAGTTGGTTAAATTTAAAACTTGAAACGTTAGAATGTCATGGACAACTTATTTGATATATTAAGGAAATTTTATTCCAAATAAATGTACAACTTATTTGAAGTCAAAGGGTATGAAGATTTTAACCTTTAGTTAGCTAGTCTTAAGTGTAGGGGTGAGCAAATCAAAACCGAAACAAAAAACCGAACCGAATAATTCGTTCGGTTTTTCAGTTCGGTTTTTAAACTAGCTTAGTTTGGTTTTCAATTCGGTTTTTACAAAAAAAAAAAAAAAACCGGTTAAAACCGAAAAACCTATTTTTTTTAGTAGAAATAACCGAAATTAATTAAAACGACGATGCATATGTATGAGTATGAGTCAGAGCCAACCTTATTAGTCATGACTCAACTGAAGACCAGTACCAAACGTTCAGACCCAACCCAATTCCTCTTTCCATCATTATTCCATGTTTTGATTTTAAAATCTGCAACCTATTGTCATACAAGTAAAAATCGATATATACTAGGTGCTTCATGTAAAGTAAACTATAACCAGGTAGATTGATTCAGCAAAAAAAAAAAAGAAAGTAGATTGGCCATTTTACAGAATTAACCCAAACAAAAAGGCCCACAAAAAAGGTCCAACTTAAGCCCAAAAACCGAATTAACCGAACCGAAATATTTCAGTTTTTTCGGTTCAGTTTTTTCGGTTTCTTCGGTTTCCGTTCGGTTTTTAAAATGTGTGTATTTAGGGTTTTGGGTTTTGGGGTTTACCGAAAACCGAATGCTCACAACTAATCTTAAGTGACTTTGTGATATACAAAGTAAATATACTCTTTTAGCTAGCTTCAAATTATAAGAAGTCTTTTAAAAGGAAATTCTAATCCCAAATATAAAGAGGTTGACGAGATGATTAACGATTGTTTGCTACTTTTATTCCTTGCAAGAGAGAGGGAAATGACATATAATAAATAAATAAATATATAGAGTGTATGAAACTCGCATTCCTTTAATAAAGGTGAAGTATATAAATATTATCAATTGAAGACATATTTAATTACTTAACTAATATTTCTTAATTTGTGTGAATTGGTTAACAATCACTTAAAGCGTAAAACAAGATTTTTTAAAATTGATTGTGATTTTTTCCAAACAAATAATTAAAAAGTACTCATTTAATCTTATTTATAAGTCACTAGCTTCTTACATTTCACTATGATCAATAAAAAACTTAAATCTCATTAAAAGTACCCATTTGATTCTATTTATAAGTCAATAATTTTTTTCATTTCACTATAATGAAGGAAAATCTTAAATATCATTATTTATGTCCTAAAATTTAATAAAATTTTAATTTTATCTTTATTTAATATACATTCAGTCTACATAGTGTAAAGTTTGCCACTTTGGCTAGATAAAAGGTAAAATTATATATTTATGTAAAACACTTTATGATGGATTAGAATCTTAGATAACAAGCATGTGTTTCCCGTGCAAGGGGAGCTTGTACATTGATATGTTTTTATTTAAAAAAAATCATAAATATGTAATGATAATTACAAATTTTTTTTTTTTTTTATATTTGGCCCAAAAATTTATAAATTTGGCCGCCCAAATATTTTTTCTTTTTAATTAGTTAATGAGTATACATTTGGTCCCCTTAAATATTTATCTCAAACTCCATCCTTACTCACGATAATGTATAAATTTTTCCTTCCGAATTTCCACACTAAATACAAAAGGAAAACTGAAAATCTCCTTGTAAAAGAACACAAGAAACAGAAGTGGAAAATTCAAAACTATATGAAAATTGAACTGATCGAAATCAATGTGAAAAGTGCACAGAGAACCACTATGACGCAAGAGGATTCTCAGAATGAAATAACAAAAAGCTCAGATCACGATCATAGAGTGGAGAGTATAATAGATATATGGTAATGGAAAAGAGAGAGAAAGAGAGGAGCGTGGAGAGAGAACATACAGAAAGTTAGAGAGAGAGAGGCAACCATATGATTGGAGAAAGAGAAGATGGATATATACCTAAACTTTACTATCGAGATAAGGACGACTAGAAGGCCGTTTATAAATGATTAATGAGGTACGTCTGTGATCTCTAAATACCAGAAGTTTCTACGAATTCTAAGACAACCCACCAATTACTGCACAACAACCAAACAAATTTTCACCCAAAATACAATCTTATCCAAACCTAATTTTTCCACACAGCAATTTGACTTCCACAGAGAAACTGGTCAAGCTTTAACGCCCAAAATAACAGCATTCAACGTTCATCAAATTCATGAGGAATAGGGAAAAAAAAAACTTCAAAAGCTGAAAACCTTTAGATAAACCTGATCCAGCGTGGCCGGTATTCTTCTTCTATGGTTCCTCCATTTGACCGTCGAACGATTCTTCTTCTTCTTCTTAACGAGGGGGATGAATCTGAACCGAGACAGTAAACACGTGAAGCAAAAACGCCCACAATGCATGTAAGACATGGATTCAAGAAGGAAGACGACAAAAGAAAGCCGGCTGGCACAAATAAACAAAGGAAAAAAGTGACGGAGCCGAAAAAAGGAGAGGCTATTATGGAGGGACAAGAAGTAACAGTGAAGCGCTAAAAATCAAAATCTCAGAGACTGAGATCTATTACTACTAGGTGCTCCGGACGCGTCAGCGTCAGCGTTCGCATGAGCATTATGTGTCAAAATTTGTCAAACACGAGTTTGGATTCCGTTAATGGGAGGCGGCTATGATTATTCTCATGCTTTGCGGAATATTCTCTTCTTCGTTTTTTTATATAATTAAGGCAATTTTATTCCCAAAAATAAAAGTTAAGAGTTTTTTTCAGTTATGCAGTAACGGCTTGAATTATATGTGGATCAAACTCTCAACCTCCAATTTATAAGGGCGCATCATACCATTAGGCTATAAAGGTTTTGGTTAAAAAACAGTTGAAAATAAACAACAGTTTACTATAAATATTGAACTGACATGCACTGAATTTAGGATTTAAGGTTTAGGACCTGTTACGGACCTAGATAAGGCCCAATCACATGAAGGCCCAACCAAGGGTAGGCACATCAGATCCGTCATATCCGTAACCCTGGAATATCTCAACTACCCCGGGTATCTAGGAACACATCCGCATAAGGATAGGCGGTTCGGATAATAGGCCCGGAATCACGCCAAAGCCGCTCCGTGTAGGTCCTATAAATACCCAAGCAACTGACTCTAAGGTACACACGCTCTAAACCTAGACTAATCTACATATCGGTCACACCGAGCACACACCCCACTCCATCGGCCAAGCGCCGGTGTTGTGTTCGCTGATCCTCTCTCGTCTCGTGTGCTATCACATTGGTACCTGCACCGAGACCCTAGATCCTATATCAAATCATCACCCCATACACGCGCCCGACATCCGTGTTCTACACCGCATCAGTTGGCGCCGTCCGTGGGGAACGATAAATTTCGATTCCTTGACCAATGAGGGTTAACACCGCGAAGATAAGCCGTAAGGTAAATGAGATGGTTCGAACAACCGAGAGCAACGTCAACCACCTCGCAACCACAAAGACACCGAGCGCTCGACCAACCCTATCGCGTGGCAATGAGTGGGACAATGAAGACCTAGTTATCACAACGGTAAGAGCGCCGAGGAACCTCGTGGCCCGAATCAAGATCAACTCGAAAAGGGAACGAGTCCGAGACGGTTCATCGGCACATGGGACATCGCCGTGAGCCACGTGAGATCCAATCCGCTTGTAAGTCGAGACCCTGGGCCCGTAATCCCACTTCCTTACACTCCATAACTGGACAAAGCTCGCCATGATGAAACGACGAGAATATGGACAAACGTTATACTCTTCAATTTCATCGCATCGACGAGCGGAACCGAGAAGGGAACCTAAAAGCACCAAATATGATCGATGACAAAACGTGGGAACCCGACCAGAAGGTCATAGTTCCCGCCTAAGACAATAGACAATACTAAAAGGGCGGCCTCTACCAAAGAATCACAAAGGGGAAGTCCTCCCTGAGCGAAGGGTCGACCCGACATCCCCACACGATTCTCGCCAAGGAAGATATGCCGAGGCTAAAGCATGCCCCTTTTCACCCAATATCCTCGAGCACTGCTTCCTGTGAAAGCCGAACCTCACCGAGTTCGTAAGTACGACGGTCGCAGGATCCAACAACTCATGTGGACGACTTTCGATGATCATGATGTGTAGAGGCCTTGGAGAACCAATCATAAGTAGGGTTTTCGCCACAACCCTAAAGGGACCAAATTTCTAAAGTGGTTACTAACCCCGCCTCCGTGTTCGATAACTAAATTTGATGACTTGGCAAAGGTTTTCGAGTTACAATTCGCAACTAGTAAGAAACAACCAAGTCTCAATATACCTTATCCAAAATCAGCAATGCCCTGCGAATTACTCCAAAGCTATTTGGATCGCTTAATCATGCGGCCCGCAAGTCCGTAAATTAAAGGAGGAAGTGCACGCCCACCTCCCGGCCGATGGCTCCGGGACGCCTGAGCCGACTCGCCAATCATTTTTAAAAGAGCCGCTAAGAGCTTAAAGGACTTCATGACACGATCAAGAAATATCTTGAGGTGGAACAAATGCGCCAAGCGAATGCGCGAAGGGACCCTGACAAGAACACCCCGCCAAGGGATAAAATCCAATCGACTGGCCGCAAGCAAGACCGCCGCGGAAAGGAACTGATAATAAGCAATATAAACCAAGGACAGACTTGAAGAATAAATTTGACTATTATACCCCCCTCAATGTCCCCCGGTCCCAGCTATGGAGGGAAGTAGCGCCGACCGAGATGCGGAAGGTCGAAAACCTCATCCCTCAGAAACGGTCCAACACTGGACCAGTCCCGTTATTGTTCTTTTCACGATTGTAAAGGGCATACCACGGATCAATGCTATGAACTTCGCAAGCCATCGAGAAATTCGCTCGAGAAGGAAAATTGCGTCAATACGTAATAAAAACGCAGGACGCACAAAAGAAAAGCGAAAGCGTAATGACCGATCAAACAACCCTGACTCGAGAATAGAAGAGAGGCAAGAGGAAGAAGTCGGCATCCGAAGACGCTGGATTTCCCGACACGGAGTTCGATTGCAACGTTATTAGCTGAGCCTTCTGAGGAGGAGGAGATACGCCGAGCCAACGGAGAAAATATCTAAGGGAAGTTCTTTCAATAAGGGACCGACCAAAGTTTAAAGAAGAATCGCACATGACCGACAAAATTGAACGACCTCGCTCATGTTCACAAAAGAGGACTTGGCCGACGTACTTCTACGCCATCAAGACGGCCTCGTAATCACCGGAACCCCGGTCAACCGCCGAGTCAAGAGGATATTTATAGACTCGGGAGCTCTGCAGACATCATCATACGGGATGCCTTCAAGAGAATGAATCTCGACTGAGAGGACCAAGCCATGCCAAACCACTCTCGTAGGATTTAATGGCGAATTATCCCCTCCAAAGGGATATATCGACCTCCGACTCTCCCTTGGAACGAAGGAAGGTTTCAAATCCGAGCGAGTAAGATTTATTGTGGCTGATTTCCCCTCCCCTTACAACATCATCCTGGGAAGACCAACGATCCACAATTGGGACATGCTGGTGTCTACTAAGCATCAGAAGATAAAAATGATAGGCAATAGCAACCAAGTCGTTACCGCCAAGGGTGATCGAAAGAGTCCAGCAAAGGTTACAACGAGACAATCAACGTAAAAGCAAGATCCGAACAACGGATCCGTGAGCACAAAAAGATCCAAGAACCGATCAATATGATCGAATTAGACCTACGAGAAGAAAAGGGGACACCTCGGCCGTAACTGTAAGGAGAGGTAGAAGACTTCGTACTTGGAAACAATCCAAACCATAGTACGAAAGTAGGCGTGGCCTTGACCCCGACTCGCGATTGAGGATAGAAGAGTTTTTGGCCAACAATCGAGACGTTTTGCATGGAGCGCGCCGACGTACGGGCATAGACCCCAATTTCTCGCCGTCATAAATTGGCCATACGGCCGGGTCAACCCCGTGAGCCCAAGAAAAGAGCGAGGGCCCCAGATAGGTGTAGCGCCGAACCAACACGTAAGCGAACTATTGGAGGCCGGTTTCGCTGTGGAGATACAATATACCACGTGGCTTTCCAACGTGGTGATGGTTTCAAAGCCAAATGGCAAATGGAGAGTATGCACCGACTATACCGACCGAACAAAGCATGCCCTAAAGACGCCTATCCAATGCCGAACATTGATCACCAGTAGATAACTCATCCGGCTATCAACTGGCTGCTCATGGACGCGTATTCGTTACAACCGATCGCCATGCACCCCGATGACCAAGAAGCCACTTCCTTCATAACGGAGAAGGGAAATTACCGCTACAACGTCATGCCGTTCGGCTTGAAAATGCCGGCAACCTACCGAGGATGATGAATAAGGTTTTCGAGAACCGATAGG
Organism: Acacia pycnantha; assembly: GCA_025563575.1. Lineage (NCBI taxonomy): Eukaryota > Viridiplantae > Streptophyta > Magnoliopsida > Fabales > Fabaceae > Acacia > Acacia pycnantha. Next base: position 809,771 of record JAMWYP010000227.1, on the reverse strand, counting down.
CCATAACATCGAGGTCTATATCGACGACATGATTGTCAAATCATGTGATCCCAATGATCACATCCGAGATCTTGAGCAAACATTTAGCAAGTTAAGGGCGCATCAGATTCGGCTGAACCCTAAAAATGTGCTCGTGAGTACCGCAGAAAATTCCTGCTTTCTTGCTTACTGTACCCGAGGAATCGAGGCGAACCCCGATAAGTGTAAGGCCGTATTAGACATGCAGCCCTCAGAACAAGAAGGAGGTCCAAGAGCTTGACAAAGCCGTTTGGTCACAGCAACTTATTTCGCCCAAATCGGCAGAAGCGCCTTGCCTTTCTTCAAATTACTTAAAAAGGACACGACAGAAATTGGACCCTGAGCGTGACGCCGCATTCTCAAAGATTAAGCAATGCTTGGCCACTCCGCCGCCTTATCGAAACCACACTCGGCGAAACCCTCTTCCTCTACTTATCGCTTGGGAAAGAAGCAAAGTGAGCTCTGCCTCCGGTTCGGAAGGAAAGAATGGCCAAGAACCAATATACTTCGCCAGCAAAGCTTTGCAAAGCTCTGAGCTAAGATATCGAAGTTGGAGAAATTGGCTTTCGCCATAATAATGACGGCACGCAGATCGCGCCCGTACTTCCAAGCTCACAAGATAACGGTTCGAACCACCCAACCCATTCGACAGTACTCCATGCCGGACTGGCAGCCGAATGATCGCTGGGCTATTGAGTTATCCGAATTCGACATCACATACGAAGCACGACATGCTATTAAGTCACAAGCTCTCGCGGATTTCCTCGAGAACTAACTCCAATTAATGAAGACCCGCAACACCGACTGGAAAGTATATGTCGACGGCTCGTCCCACTCGAAAGGAAGCGGAGCCGGAATAATCATAGAGAGCCCCGAAGGAGCGACGATCGAACACTCCCTACAACTAGATTTCCGACGTCAAACAATCGTGCCGAATATGAGGCGCTCCCCGGCCTGACTCAAACAGTCAAGGAGCTCGGCGACAAAGAGTCTCGATCTTCACCGACTCACAACCCGCCGCCGCCCGTATAGATGGGACATATCAAAGCTAAAGGGCCTCTAATGGCTAAGTATCTTAGCAAAGTCAAGAATATCCAGCCGAGTTCGAAGAAGTAAAGGTTACCCATATACCAAGAGGGGAAAATGTCCGAGCACATACTCTCCAAACCGGCTAGCACTAAAGGGACGACCAACCACGTAACCGTCATACAACAAAAGGTGGAAGAGCCGACTGCGTAATGGTCATATCCGATGCCACCGATTGGAGGAAGCCGCTCGAGGACTACATTGAGAGGGGAATTATTCCCTTGGAACGGCGAATGCTCAAAACCGATACGGAAGCCGCGGTATACACAATGATAGACGATCGCCTTTACCGAAAAGGCTTGCATACACCGATGTTAAGGTGCCCGGGCACTCACGAAAGTAGATATGTCCTCGCCGAGACCCATGGAGGAATTAACGGCAACACATGGGTGCAAAAGCATTAGCAAGAAAGGCACTTAGGGCCGGTACTACGGCCCACCATGCAAAGCGACGCAAGCGAATTTGTGAAGGCATGTGATAGTTGCCGAAACACGCCAAAATCATTTGGTCCCCTCCATCGACATGGAATATATCTCTCGCCCCACGGCCCTTCTTTAAATGGGGAATGGATCTACTCTGACCGCTTAAGCCGCCCCCTGACAACTTCGATGGCTAATCGTGGCGTGTGGACTACTTTACCAAGTGGATTGAGGCCGAACCGCCGCCACCATCACATCGGCCAGTGGTCCGCGCTTCATCCAACAGAGTATTTTCTCCCGCTCGAATCCCTACGAGATAGCGACAGTACAAATGCACTCGCCACTGGACAGAACTTCCAGATATGATGGTGGACCTCGGCATCACACATCATTTTGCATCGCCGAACACCCACAATCAAACGGACAAAGTGAGCGCAAACAAGGTAATCCTGGATGGACTTCTGAAAAGATGCAAGAGGCCGCACTGCTGGGTCGAATGCCTTTATAACGTCCTATGGGAGTTCGCACAACTATCCAATCGCCTACCCAAGAGACGCCTTTCCGCATGACATATGGATGCGAAGCCATGATCCCTGGCCGAAGTTGGTCACCATCTTGGAGAAGGCTCGAACCCCGGAGGAAGGAGAACCGTCGAATTCAAGGGCGTTGGCAACCGAGATGGAGCCGGTAGATGAAGTCGAACCACGGCCCATTGCCGAGACATAGCAGCCAAGCAACCGATGGCGGCGAAACACAATAGAAAGGTCAAACCCGTGGCATTTGACCGGGCGACCTGGTCCTAAGAAGGGCCGACATCGGTAACAAGAACGCCAGACGGCAAGCTCGCCGCAAATTGGGAAGGACCGTACCGAGTCAAGGAGAAGTTGGAAAAAGGAGCGTATGTTCTCGAAACACCGACAAGAAAATCCGTCAAGAGGACATGGAATGGCGACAAATTAAGGGCCTACTATAGTTAGGGCCCACCACGGCCGAGATGCTACAACTGACACCCAAATGTCCGAGTTAAGTTTTTGATTTATTATTTCAAGCTTATTTTGGTTTCGCCATTTCCCTTCGCAAACTTTCCTTTCATTGTCGCCTTTATAAAGCTAATCATCTCTTGAATAAATAAATGGTTTGTTGACCAAATGTTCAATTTTAAGAGGGTCAAAATGATTCGTTAAATAAGCGCATGCACACCGAGGTCTATACACCCTAGAATATTTTGATGCATCGAAATTGACACCTAAGTAAGAAGGTGAATAGTCATAACGGACTCCCGATCGTGTCCACATGGTCAAAGTGTGTCCCAACGACGACCACGGACGAGCATGTGACCATTCACCCTTACCCTGGTTAAAAATCCCTAATACGACTCCGAACCTCGTAGCGCTGTATATATAGACACCCCTACTCATGCACCCGGTTTCGACACCGTAAGAGTACTAAGCGGACTCTAATCCTTTAAAGACCCCGGCCCGGTCTAAAACTATCCCATGTGCACCGTACGCATGAAGGTAAAAGTATGTAACGAGCTACTTAATTGAATATTCATTCATAAAGTTAAAAGTTCTGAGGTACATTATACCATCGGCATCAAAAGCCGAAAACAAAGAAAGCAAAAAGAAAAAGACAACAAAGCTAGGGCCCTCGCCCGCAGCTGCCTCGTCGCCATTAGGTCCGCCCTCGGATGCATCTCCTCTTCGCGGCTTGCTCACCGCCGCTCACTTCGGCATCCGAAGCCGACCTATCTTCGTGAGATAAAGGCGAGGAATAAGAACACCATCTTGGAAGCGGGAGCGACATCCATACCCACCACGTTCGCTTTACCCCGGTTTAAGTACTCAACTGGCTAGGGCCATCTCGAAGCAATCCGACGCGGTTTTCCTTACCGCCGCCACCGCCTTCTCATGGGCGGTCTTCTCCTCCGCAAAGTTGCCTCTGACTTGCTGCAACCGCGTACATAACTCGCTACGTTGCTTTGCGTAAGCCGTTTGACCGCATCCATAGACATAGAGTGGGAGGACTTCAGCCTCCGTCGATTAGCGTCGGCCGACTGCACGAGAGTTGGCATCGCCAATTATGATTAACCTCCGCCTGGATTCCCGGGTCCGCTCGTGCCGGCATGGGCTCGCGCGGCGCCGGCGGGTCGACAAGATCCTCGCCGCTTTGTCCGCGGCAGCTTGGGAACTTTTGTTCCGTCTTCGCCCTCCCTTTCACCCTCAACCTTCTCTTTCTCTTCCGCCACTGCTTCACTTTTCCTCACCCGACTCTAAATTTTGCTTCGTAGCTCTGGATTCCGCAGAAGCTCGAGCATAATAACCATGGAGATGCGGCCAGTGCCCGAGATAATCCAAGAGCTCGCCAAGATGACCTGGACACATTCTCGGAGTTCATGAAGGTCCTCGTCTCGAAAGAGGTCGAGGAGACAAAAGCCGACGTGGCGGAAAGAAGGCCATGCCGATCCTCGTAAACGTCCCCACCTGTGCCCGGCTCCGCTTGAAGCCACTTGGTCGAGGAACCAGAGCCGATGGGCGCAAAGGAGAAACAGAATCGAGACGAGAACTCGTTTCGCCTTTTCCAAGGATGGAGGAGATGGGTCGGAACGTGGAGATGTTCTGCAGCAGCAGAGACCGGCGTAGAAGAAGGCACTACCTCCGCCGCGCTATCAATGACTGAGAAGAAGAAGGTAACACTGGGAGCAAGCCGGTAGCGGTCGAATCCCCGACCTTGGCCCTCTTCGACACGTAAGGCTTTGGGACCATAGAGCCGCGGAGCTCGCTTCTTAGAAGGCTCCTACACTGGACGCTTCTCGGGAGCTTTCTCTTGGCTTCCAACAAATTTAAGCAAGGTATACTCAAGATAACTGGGTTCGATTCATAGCAACTTGACTCGTTACAAAAGCATAAATCTAAAGTCGAAGCTAGTTAGATAACAAAAGGCAAAAGGCAGAAAAACGTAATTCACAAAGATAAAGCCATACCGGAGGCCGACCCGATGACTCACCGGCCTTCTTAATATAGAAGGCCGCTCTTTGACACCATGTTCGGCAACGTAAGACGCCAGCCGAGCGGCATACTCTCTCTCGTCTTCAGAGAGGTCTTTTACCGAGAATTGATAGGTGGAAGAGGAGAAGTGATGGTGCTCGGAGGACCAATAAAGGGGAAGCGCCATTCAACGCCCCTGACCCTCAAGCTTTCGTAAACCAGGCACTTCCCTGTGGATTGCAACAACTTTAAAGAAATCATTTTTGAAATGCTTGAAGGAGTCCGAGAAAGAATTCATGAGTTTCCTGGCCCGCCTCGCACGAAGAGAAGTTAGCCCTTTCGAGAGGCGGTTCCCTACCCGACCGAGGGGTGAAAGGGGAGAAAAAATGAAGGAATAAGGCGGCGGTACACGGAATAGCGGGTTTCATCGTCCCGCATAGATAGGCGAACGCCGCGAGATAAGCCCACCCGTCTCGAGTGAAGTCGAGAAGGAGCCGATGAAGGTAGAGTAGGACGGACATTTGGAACCCTAAACGGAAAGCGAATACCGAGCCGGGTCATATAATCCCGATAGAAAAGAAAGAAATTAGGAGAGCTCGGTTCCCGAATGGCGCAGACGGCTCATCCTCCTGGGAAAGACGACATCCCGATGACCCCGAGACCCTACTTTATCCATATCCGCCTTGGCCATCGCCGAACGTATGGTTAGCATTTCGCTAGTCACCCAGTGGATACTTGGAACGCAGGCCGGTGAAGGACTATCGGAGTCCGCCTCCGGTTCGGAAGCCGAAAGACGAGGGAAGACGTAGACTCCATTTACCTACAACAAAATGAAATAAAACTAAAGTCGAACTAGCGTAATACCCGATGACGACAACCGAGAAAGGAAGACCCTTGAAGTCCGGCACGAGCTCGCCTAACGAGTTATGCCGACATGAGCCTGGATGACTTCGCCATACCGGGCCTTGCCCACTCGCAATAAGGGAAGAGCTCTCGGCAACACAATCCCAACAGGGACCGTGATAGCCACCGGTAATGACCCCGACTGGACGGACGATGCGCTTTGGTAGCGCTTATCGCCTCGGCTAAAAGAGGCTCGATACCGATAAACTATGAAAATCCGGCCTAATAAGGCCGTGTTCGACCGACCGGGTCCAGAACCACAGGCCGGGTGCCTCCCAGCCGCTTCGCAAGACCCGACCGACCACTGAGGGCTAAAGACCATTTCTCCTCCTGCTAAGGAGGTCCCTAGCACCCAATAACTAAAAAGGGATAACGCTCACGAAGCACCTCATCGTCGTTAGGATCTAAAGGCGGATGTGAAGACGAAGAATGTTTTCCCTATCCATCAAGAGCTCAAACCTATACAACCAACATAAGGGTAAGAAGGAGGGGGAAACAACTAAGAACAGACACTCAAAAGGACAAGACCTATGGGTTCGATAGCTCAACTCACAAACACTCCACCCAGAAAACCCAGAATACAGGGGCACACCAGCAAAGAAAAGAGGAAAGAAGGAGGGAAATTCAAAAACAAAAGAAACCCAACCGACGAGGGTAACCACGACTTTTCACCCCAAAAGGCTGAGAAGACGTGTAACGTACCACCAGAGCATTAAATGCGCACGAAATTCGCCGTGGAAATAACAACGGCCCCGAGCTTCAATGACGAGCCTTGGTGCCGTATCTTGCCTCGGCCGATTGAGTGCCGTGTTTGATTCGCACCATCTCACGCTTGTAGCTCCCGGTCCAAACCACGGCACTCTCCTCGATGCCTGGCCACGGCCAACCGCCCGCAAACCACAAGGCGCCAGGCCACGACATCGCATGAGAGATTATGGGACACCCCGGCTCATCGACCTCGAACCGTTACCACGTACCCGGGAAATGAACTCAACAAATCCTAGCCCGACGCGCGACGTCAGAAATGGGTAACACCTCGGATGACATTTATAAAAACAAGATATACCCCTATAAATCCAAAACCTTGAACTACCGGTGGCAGGGCAACCTGTTACGGACCTAGATAAGGCCCAATCACATGAAGGCCCAACCAAGGGTAGGCACATCAGATCCGTCATATCCGTAACCCTGGAATATCTCAACTACCCCTGTATCTAGGAACACATCCGCATAAGGATAGGCGGTTCGGATAATAGGCCCGGAATCACGCCAAAGCCGCTCCTGTAGGTCCTATAAATACCCAAGCAACTTCTAAGGTACACACGCTCTAAACCTAGACTAATCTACATATCGTCACACCGAGCACACACCCCGCTCCATCGGCCAAGCGCGCCAGTTGTGTTCAGTGATCCTCTCTCTCTGTCTGTGTGCTATCACATTGGTACCCAGACCGAGACCCTAGATCCTATATCAAATCACCAGCCCATACACGCGGCTGGACATCTGTGTTCTACACCAGAACAGGACCCAATGCAAAAACATAAAACAAAAGCAAAGAGATCTAATAAACATGAAATAATATATTAGAAATAGAGCAACCAAAATGACGGAAGACTGAAAATTAAAAACAACTTCACCACCACCGACATTACATACATGTGAAGTAGAGGAATTGAAGGGTAAACTTTTCAAGCATATTCATAAGGAAATATCACATTTAGGTCTCAACCAAAAAAAATAATTTGTCCTGTCAGGTTTTTAATAACAAGTGGATCAGTTATCATTAATAAGTTGTGGGATTTTTTTGATATTATTTGTCTTAGTTGGGACTTAAACATGATTTTCCCTATTTGTTGATGTATAAAAAAAGTAGTGATATTTGCTTTTTTTTTTTTTTTACTTAGTGAGTGTTTGTGTAAGACCCAATTTGTGGTTTCAGAAGCCGTTTTTTTTTTTTTTTTTGCAGGTCAAGACAAAACTCGCCTCACATGCTTATCTCGTAAATTGTAGAAGTTATTATCCAAAAATTAATCTAAATACATAAGTCTTCATTGTAAACAGCGTCTATAGATATAATGGATACATGAGTTATAACTTATAACCCAAAAAAATAAATATTTATTTTAGTTTTAACCTCTTCAATGTTTTAATTTCTTACGTTAAATCTTCTATCATTAATTTTATTATTGGTTATACCACGTCAAATTAATAAGGATGATGTGACATTTTACCGTTAAAAATATTTAAAATTTTTAATCCATATTTAAAATTTTTAATCCATATCATATATATGTCACATCTTCCTCAACTAACTCTTCATTGTGACATTTTTCATTGTCAAAAATTAAAATTTCAAGTTGGTTAAATTTAAAACTTGAAACGTTAGAATGTCATGGACAACTTATTTGATATATTAAGGCAATTTTATTCCAAATAAATGTACAACTTATTTGAAATCAAAGTGTTTGTAGATTTTATCCTTTAGTTAGCTAGTCTTAAGTGACTTTGTGATGTACAAATTAAAGTAAATATACTTCTTTAGCTTCAACTTTTAAAAAGAAATTCTAATCCCAAATATAAAGAGGTTGATGAGATGATTAACGATTGTTTGCTACTTTTATTCCTTGCAGGAGAGAAAGAAATGACATATATATAATAGAAATATAGTGTGTTTGAAATCACATTCCTTAATAAAGTTAAAATATATAAATATTATATCAATTGAAAAAAATACATTTAATGACCTAACTAATATTTCTTAGTTTGTGTGAATAGGTTAACGACCACTTAAAGTGTAAAACAAGATTTTTTAAAATCGATTGTGATATTTCCCAAACAAATACAAAGTAATTATTTAATCCAGCGTCTTACATTTCACTATAACCAATAAAAAACTTAAATCTCGTTAAAAGTATCAATTTGATTCTATTTATAAGTCATTAGTTTTTTTCCATTTCACTATAATCAAGAAAAATCTTAAATATCATTATTTATGTCTTAAAATTTAATAAACTTTTAATTTTATCTTTATTTAATATACATTCAGTCTACATAGTGTAAAGTTTGCCACTTTGGCTAGATAAAAGGTAAAATTATATATTTATTAAAAAAAAATTTTATGACATAACTTATAAATAGGATAAAAGATTTTTTGGTCAACAACCTCATAAATGCGATAGATTAGAATCTTAGTTAACAAGCATGTGTTTCCCGTGCAAGGTAGCTTGTACATTGATATGTTTTTTTTGCCCCTTTATTTCATTCTTAGTGTACTATTTTCTTCTTGCAATATTATTTGGATAATAAAATCATAAAAGAGTTAAGATGCATATTAACTAACAAAGTTTCACAGTACCTAGTACAAATAAGTTTTAAAGGAAGTAAAAGTACCAATCAACAATTACAAATGAGTAATTAGCACAATGACATTAAAATCATCATAACAACAGTTTGGTGTGATGTCAGAGGCATTAAAGGAGAGATAAAATAACCGTTAGATTGAAGTTAACAGGATTGTGTTATTTGTCCTTCTAAAATTTGTTTATTACTTTCTCTGATCCTTATTATAAGGTACCAACTAACTTTTCTCACAAACCAATAAAAGTAGTTAAAGTCAATAAAGTTGTCCTCGAATCTAAGTAATTTCCAATATTACCCCTACTAATTGCACTAAACTCCAATATTATATTAATTATTACTCTCACCTATAACCTTTATTAATTAGGGGTAGACATGGAAAAAAACTAATCAATGTTCATTGGGAACAAGCAAGTGCCTTATAAAAAGGACCAAATAAACTTGCTAGTTGGTGCCTTATAATAAGGACTAGAGGGAGTAGTTTTTTTTTTTTTTTTTTTCCGAAGTCAGAGGCATTGAAGGAGAGATAAAAGATTGAAGTTAACAGGATTGTGTTATTTGCATGGTTATTAGACCCGGACCGAACCGGCCATGAGTCCGGTCCGGAAAACCATAGAAACCGGGGTTGCCAACCCAATATTAAAAAAAAAGTGAAAGATGGAGAGGAAGAGGAACAAACACTACTACAAAAATGCTAAACAACGACCTAAATAAGATCCAATTAACGACCCTTTTCTGAGGGACGTCTTGGAGGGGGTAGAGGAAAATTTCCAAAATGGCGACCTGATCCTAAATGAGGTCGCCTTATTAAGGCGACGATTTAAGATCGGTCGCCTTAATAAGCGCGACTTATTTAGATCGTGTCGCCTTATATAGGTAAATACTGATTAATATAGAGTTCGCCTTAAAGGCGACCTTATATTCAATCAGGTCGCCTTAATGAGTTCATAAGGCGACCTGATCTTGGATTCAGGTCGCCTTATGATAACAAAGGCGACCTGATTTCAAAATCAGGTCGCCTTTGTTGAAATAAGGCGACACCCGATCTTCTATTCAGTCGTCTTATTAATAAAGGCGACACGATTTCAAAATCGTCGCCTTTGTTGAATTTTTTTTTAAAATACACTACAAACTATGAGATATCTACCAAGTTTTTAATTTGCATCACCTAAAACCACCAAGCAACACAAGAATCACACTAACACAATACATAAATGTAATATATATATAACACCAAAATTGCATATTTTGTACAGACAAAACACCAAATAGATACAAATGAACAACAAGCAAATTAAAGAATCACTAACACAATAACATATTAATCATGCTCACTACTAACTAGGCGCTATGTGTTGAAGAAGATATCTAGATATCATGTCTCGAACCGAATCAATCTCATCCCGCGAGTACGGATCCTTAGTACCAAAAACTGTAAATTGGGGAAACAAGGTATAAGATAAACCAATTAAGTGAAGGAAATAATTAACAACTCAAGTACAACAACAAAAATTAAATAAACTTGAGAATCACAGAGTGATTACGTACGTTTTGAAAACCTTGAGTACGTCCGCTGTTAACGATGGATTGCATCCAACTCATAACGTAATATCCGCACTCGGTGCTCCCAGGTTGTTGATGGCACTATAAATCAAAGGCAAATTGTTAAAAACGAATAAAGGCATATCTAAAGCTACTGTGTCAATGAAATAACTTGAATTGAAACTACTCACCGTCGGCTTAAACCACTTCGGTCCACCCCGCTCTTTTGCATTGATAAGTCAGTTGTCTATACGTCTTGAGGCCACTATCATTAAAATGGAAATTAATGACATGTTAAACCATTCATTTAAAAGAAGAATCGATGATTCGAAAAATTGACTTACTCGGCAAACATGTTTTGATATCCCGGTAGGATTGCCATTTACTCAATTGAACCAATAACGTGAGTTCTTGCTCTGAAAAACAACACACAGCGTCCAATGACCACTACAACATATACGTATTAATATTAAATTAAGATAAGACCGCAATTTATTCACAAAAATCTTATAAGACAAAACAAAAGTACGCACCTTTCATGTATTGGCGCTAGATAACAAGACGACCCTCCGTCGCCCATTGTTAGACCAACATAAATTGACCTCCGGGTAACGTATCGCGAGCCGGCGCGTGCATCCAGACATAAGTATCCATACGAACTCGCTCGCGGTGTGCTGCCGCATAATTCACGGCAGACACTATGAAATGAAATGATAAATGTTATTGAAGATCTTAAACAAAAAAGAGAGTACTAACATAATTAAAGGGTTAAACAAACTTACAGGATTGCAAGTTGAAGAAACTGTATATCTAAACAATCCATCGTCAAAAACTCCATCAAATCTTTATTGTCAAATGTCATCGGATATGTCTTTTTCGCACCGACAATGCCCGAGGCATCCGCAAGCTTATGAGGCCGATGTCCTTGTACATCTCTCGCACTGTGCTAAGTACGGAAATAAGCCCGCAGCTTGTTCATCCTATGAAAACATAAAAACATATTATGAGTGAATGAGCAATGAAAATCAATCGGAAACAACTCACACTCAATCGTAATGTATTTCCTACCATCGCAGTGTCGTCCACATCTCAATAAGATGAGCCACCAAAGGATGAACCATGTGATGGCAACGCCTAGTGTGGTAACCTCCTCATCATCAATCGGGACCCATTGTCTCTTCTTCCCCTCTCGCACACTCGTCACAATCACCTGACGTTGGTTTTTCGGAATTTGCTTGTTGTGGTGTTTGTCTTGTTCGGGTAAACAAGACCATCGGCAACAATCCGCGGTGTGGGTCATCCAAATATAGAGTGCAAGCTATACCTCCTGTGGAGTGTGAGACGGTCCGCCAATAACTACCTCTCGGAGTGTGAGACGGTTCGCTAATATGCACCTCTCGCAGGTGAGACGGTCCGCCAATAACTACCTCCGGAGGGGGAGAAGGTCCGCTAATATGTACCTCGGAGGCCGAAAACTATCTTTGCTGGGGATATTCGGGATTCGTCGGTTGTACGTTGTCATTGTACCATAGCTTGCATTTCACCCCGTAGTTGTGCCATAACATCTTTCATAAGGTTTGCTCGACTCGGCTTCAAACTCCCGTTGGCTCTCGTCATACAAACGTGAACGCCGTTCAAAAATTTTGCGACACTCACTCCCCTGCCTCCCTCGAACAAAGATCGGTAATCCGGCTTCCCAATCGCGCCGACAAAATGTCATGCCGTGTACCCGTGAATGAGCCTTGGCTACTCTGTCTGCTCAAGTGAATCTGTACCATAAGATTTTTCATAAATAATAACTAAACTCTTATATAGTATGAAACAACTGAGGCTATTTAATACTTCTAATTCAACTACTTACGATCTTTGAGGCAACCGCAGCAACATCTTCATTGATGTATTTGTCCCCCTTCATCCTCGCAGCTTTCCATTTTTTGTGACGAGGAGGACGCTGGGGGGCCTGGATAGCAGTGGAAGGATCGGATTGGGAAGCTTCCTTCATTCGCTGCAGCTCTTCCTCCATCATCTTTCGTTCCAGCTTTCTGTAGCCACCTCTAGACAAGCAATGCGGATACTTATTTTTCGCTTGCCTCTCTCTATTGGCTTGGCTTGTTTTCTGTGACACGAAAACAAACAAAACTGATCGTATGAATCCAAGTAGATTCAAATTAAAGATAAGATATTACAGAAATTTTACCAGAAATTCAGGATTCTGCCGGGACGCCACAAACTCCCTGTTCTTAAAATCTTTCCAACGGAGACGAACTTCGCCCATCCAATGCTTCCTCATGGCCTTAGTGTTAGGGACATCAAATGTTTGCTGCAAGGTGAAAGAGAAGATATGACAGAAATCAAGTAATAAGACTAAAGATACAAATGCCGATATATCGAAAGTGAGATACCAAAATCTGTGTCCAAATCAAATCCTTCGTCTTATCATCAACGAACTTCCAAGCCGAGTAAACAATACGCACTTTGCTTCGAGCGATAGCCTAAATAGCTAATGAAGCAGTCTTCCTCTCGCTAACTGGATTCATATTTTCATCAAACTCCACATGCAACCTCTTTTTCTGACTGTCACGGCGAGCAATTAGCTCACCCATGTGTGTGCTACCTCTCCTTTTCTCACAACGGCATATCAACCCTATCTCCCGATGACTCGCTCCGAGCTAGACATATTCCTGTTCATCAAAGACCAATCATTTATGTTAGATAGGTTTTTAAATAATAAATGATTAATAAAATGAACCAACATGTTAAACGACCACAAAAAGAACATAGTAGTTGAACACATCATTTTGTAACTGAAGATCTTACTTTACATGGTGTCCCATATTCCTTCACAATGATCCTTTCTTGCAGCATATTCTGATTCAGGTCGCCATTATGATTCTGATTCAGGTCGCCATTATGAAAATATAGGCGACCTGATTCTGATTCAGGTCGCCATTATTAAAATATTGGCGACCTGATTCTGATTCAGGTCGCCAATATTATTAAATTTCCTAATTTCTATTAAAAGAAAATCCTTGGCGCCAAACAAAAAATTCAGGGTGCGAAGAAATTGACACATTAAAGACGCCCCGAAATATATGTAGGTCGCCATAAATGAATTTTATTGAAAAAATTAAATTCCATGGCGCCAAACAAATATTTCTCATATTTTTATGGCGCGAAACAATTTTAGACGTCCCGAAAAATTTCAGACACCAAAAATCTATTTAAGGAGTCCCGAGAAGGCTCAACTTCCTTAAATATAATTACAAGAATGCCACCGCCTTCACTTTGGACGTCCTATTTCTAAATAAGGACGTTTTTTAGGGTAGTAATATCCAATTTTTGTAGTAGTGAAAAATAGACTCAAATCACGATCTGGGTTTGTGCGACGATTTAGGCCGGTCGCGATCTGGTTTGGCATCGAAGATCGGAGTTTTCTGGTCTGTGTTTACTGTTGCTGATGATTCGATTTCTCAGTTCTCACTCTTTCTTGCTCTCCGCTTTCTCTCTTTCTCTGGTATGAAGAAAAGACGATGAATGAAGATGAACAATGAAAATGAAGAAGGGCCCGGCTTCAAGCTTCTGCACTCTACCGGACTGCATCCCCATTCTCCCATATTTCTCTAATTATTATTTCCACAAACTATCCCTCTGCCATTCTTCATTTTCTAAACACGCAACACACTGACATCTTTTTTTTTTTCCCGTCAAATCATGTCAGCATGAGTTTCCCTCCTTTTGTTAATTTTATTAATTATTTTTTCTTGAAGTACTTTAATATATTTTATTAATTACGGTAAATTTTAAATCATTTTGGTAATAAATGTTAGTATGAATCCAAGGAAATTGAATTGGGGGAGAAGCATTGAGCCGTGACTTTTGGGGTGATGGGTCTTGTCAAAATCTAGTTTCAAAATCTGCTCAGTTCAATTTCAACGTTCCTGTTTGAAACTTAATCCTCCTTTTGGTTCGAAATTTGAACTTACTTTCTGCATTCTAACATTTTTTTAATTTTTTTTTTATATTAATAACCCTAAAATTTTGATTTTCTCACCGGTTTGACCCCGGTTTAGTCTCGGTTTGACTCCGGTCTGACCCACTAACCCTTAACCCAGTATCCCAACCGGTTCAATGACCGGTCCGGTTTTAATAACCTTGGTTATTTGCCCTTTTAAAATTTGTTTATTAGTTTTTTTTTTCATTTTCAATTATTGATTGATATTTTTGTCCCCTTTAAGACTTATTTGTGCTAGGTGCTTCTAGAGTAAAACTTCATTGGCCAATCTACACTTTAACTCAATCATAAATAATCTATTGATATTTCCTTGGGTTGCAAACAATATTTGTGTACTTCTCCACTTAGGAAGATTATATATCTGGAGTCATTTCATTTTAATTCTAATAAAAAACAACTACTCACGCCTTCAATGCTGAACAAATGTTTCAGAATGAAGAAGTTACTTTATAATCCGAAGAATAATCTATCCTTTCATGCTTACCCTCACATGATACATTAAAATTTCATGACATATGCAAACTTTTTAGACCCACTTTTACCTTTATGCACAACTTTATTTCACCCTCACGATCATGTCTAAATTTATCCTTCCAAAAATCCACACTAAAACAAAAGGAAAACTGAAAATCTCCTTGTAAAAGAACACAAGAAACAGAAGTGGAAAATTCAAAACTGTATGAAAATTGAAACTGAAATCAATGTGAAAAGTGCATAGAGAACCACTATATGACGCAAGAGGATTCTCAGAATGAAATAACAAAAAGCTCAGATCACGATCATAGAGTGGAGTATAATGGATAAATGGAAATGGAAGAGAGAGAGAAAAAGAGGAGCGTGAGAAAGTTAGAGAGAGAGGCAATCATATGATTGAAGAAAGAGAAGATGGATATATACCTAAATTTTATTATGGAGATAAGGACGACTTGAAGCCTGCGGATAAGGGTGTGCATGAGAACCATTCTGTTCTCCAGCATTGATTCTGAGATAAAACAGTTTTTTCTGATTCTGTGCGTGGGAAAAGTTCCGAGAATCAGAATTACGTTTGTTGTAACATCCCATTTTTAAAGCGGGGTTTTTTTTTTTTCAATCAGAGTAGAGCATTGGAGCGAAAGAGTAACTGATACGTATTCAAATATAAACCATAGTGTAACATTGTATGGATAATACAGTTATCCTACTGTTTCAAAAGTAAGTACAAAAAGCGCAACTATAAATTCCCTTTGCTAGCGATCTACTCGTCTTGCTTCCCCAGGTCTCCAACTCTCGGTCCTCCGGACCAAGAAGCTACTACCGAGATTCAATTTACCACATTGAATCTCGGATAACTGGTTAACCTCATGCCCAAACAATACAAGATACGGACAATGATATTCAAGACAATACAACGGTGTATCAATACATAAGCATACAAAGCAGATGCATGATCATAATGACGACGTAACATAAGCACGAGCAATATGCAAAGCCTCATAAGGTAAACAATAACAACAGCCTGCACATAAACCAGTGCCACGATATCCACTCGTGTCCTCAGCGCTAGGAAAACATAACGGCATTATTATGACTATAACCCGTGTAAAAACTATCTGTATATCGGTCTATGAACGTATCTATCACATATATGCATTTAAGCAGCACAAGATTAGTGTTACAGTACGCGTCCGTACCTCCGTTGACGATATACGGTACTTCTAGTACGTTTTGACGAAATCGCACGTTTGACTGAAACAATGGCCGACAATGCACGTCGGACTGATATCCTATAATGATAATATCACCATTATCAATATTTGACATTATAACGGGTATTTTAGGTAAAAATTACCATTTTGCCCCTATTCCCCTAATCGGCGTAATTTCGCCAGAGCTTCGCTACTTTGACTCTGACTTTCCAAAATTTTGTCAGAACTCCGACCCCACCATGATTTTTGAATTTAATACTTAAAATAAAACTAAAGATCTATCTAGCATTACTACTAAAACTACCGAAAGAATTAAAGACTAAAGACCGGAAAAATTACCCAGAGCTTGTTTGCAAAATTCCCCGGACTCCTTCCCTCTCCAGAGCTCCTCCTTCTCTCTTCTCTCTAGGAAAGTTCAACTAGAGAAAGTGATTTTGGTGTGAAGAAAACAAAGGGAGAAGCTTGCTATTTATAGGGAAAGTTGGGTGCACTATTCACACTTTATCAGACGGATTCTGGACCGTCGGATCGCACTTTTTTTGAAAGGCTTCATCTTGGCCCTCCACATACCCAAAACCGGCCTCCCCCCCCTTGGTTGGTGGATTGTCACATCAATTAATGTGATGTGATGCTTTTGCTTTATGCTCTTGTACCGATAAAGTTCCCGATCGGTGTCCAAATCGCGTAATCTCAGAAAATCTCAAAAATCTGGAATTACGACTTGGAAGACCTTTTCTTTCTCATTAGAAATGTCTAAGTTAACCAAATTTTTGATTCCATACAGGGTTTCAACGGTCCTGCTGAAGTTTACGGAAAAACGTGTCGGTTTCAGAACGAAATTCCGGAAGCTACCGCCTATGGACAAGAATGCACCGATTCCAAATATGTCCAGAAAACTCTCAACTCTTCCCCAGATGTCGCAACATGACATTTAGATCCTTAACTTTCAACTTGGCTATCCGGCATTTTCTCGGGATTTTCCTATTTCGTCTTATCAGGAAAAAGCTCTACCGGTTTCAGAATTAACTTCCGGAAAAGTCTAACGGAAGATAAAAATCCACTGATCAATATTTTACCTTGACTTTGGAAATCTCATTCCTGGTTCTCTAGATAGGATCCGTTTCCTATTTCTTCCATTACTATTCACTACATTTAATTATAATATATAATACTAAAACTTTACAAAATATCAAGACATTATTTTTCATTCTTATCTTCATTTTTTTTTTTCTTTTTCTTGGGCAAATTTCGGCTGGCCCTAATTATTATTTAATAAATATTTTTTTAATTAAGTAATTATTTATTTATTTATTTACTTATTTAAATTTTCTAAAAAATTTCACAAAAATCCCTAATTGGCTCATTCTTGTATTTAGGCTTAAAAATATCTAAACTCATCTATTTTTCTCAAAAATTTTCAATTAATTAGCAAATATATCTTTACTAATTTTAAGTCAAAAACTACAAATTTTAGGGTTTTACGTAATTATTCATGAATTTCCTTTGCTTATGCTTAAGTAATTAGCCAATAAATACCTAATTACTTCCTTATCAATAGTTGATAATTTTCTTAATTATAATACATCATTACCTCATAACTTTTACACTGACATTTCTGTTTCCATGTCCTCTGCATTATTTTAGGATTTACAAGGGTATTTTAGTCATTTCAATACTTTTTTGAGTATTCTTATTCAATTTCTCCAAGTTCATAATTTATTAAATTACCATAATTAGAGATAATATACTCTCATAATTCACTTGGTCATTTTACTGCCTTTTAGGATTTTTCACAATTTTCCTAAGTTCTTTATACATTCCAAGGGTATTTCGGTCATTTTGACCCCATAGTTCTTTTTCCTAATTTTCCCTAAGAGATTTTCCCTTGGAAAATAAGCTAATTATTACTTAATATTTGATATCTCATATTCACCTATTTTTGATAGGTATAATTTTACTAAATTATAATACAGATTTTTAGGGTATTACATTACGTTTGTTAACTCATTTTATTTTTACTCAGAGAATCAGAATTACGTTTGTTAACACATTTTATTTTTATTTATGTAATTTTTATATTCGAAAAATTATTTATGTGATAGTGGCGGTGGCAGCGGCAGCGGGGCTGACGGTGGTGGTGGGGGTGGCGGTGCGGTGGGGGGTAGCAGCGGTGGTGGTGGCGGTTGTGGTGGTGGTGGCGTGGTGGTGGTGGTGGTGGTGGCGGTGGCCACAGCGGTAGTGGCGGTGGCGGCGGGGGGTGGTGGTGGCAGTGGTGGCGGCGGCGGTAGTGGCGGCGGTGGCGGGGAAGAGAGAAGGGGGAAATAGATTTTAGCTTTGTGCCTTGGAATAGAAAAGCAGAAATTTTCTGCTTCTTTTTTTTATTCCCCAGCACAAAAAAGAATCCGGTTCATCCCGGAACAAGAAAAAAAACCGAATTTACCAAACACAATTCCTATCCAATTTTGTTCCTGGAAACAGAAATTAAGAAAAAACTCATTCTGAGAGCGCTACCATGCACACCCTAAGTGATTAATGAGGTACGTCTGTAATCTCTAAATACCAGAAGTTTCTACGGATTCTAAGACAACCCACCAATTACTGCACAACAACCAAACAAATTTTCACCCAAAATACAATCTTATCCAAACCTAATTTTTCCGCACAGCAATTTGACTTCCACAGAGAAACTGGTCAAGCTTTAACGCCCAAAATAACAGCATTCAACGTTCATCAAATTCACGAGGAATTAGGGGGAAAAAAGAAACTTCAAAACCTGAAACCTTTTGAGAAACCTGATCCAGCGTGGTCCGTATTCTTCTTCTATGGTTCCTTCATTTGACGGTCCAACGATTCTTCTTCTTCTTAACGAGGGGGATGAATCTGAACCGAAACAGTAAACACGTGAAGCAAAAACGCCCACAATGCATGTAAGACATGGATTCAAGAAGGAAGACGACAAAAGAAAGCCGGTTGGCACAAATAAACAAAGGGAAAAAATGACGGAGCCGAAAGAAGGAGAGCCTAAATGGAGTGTTAAACTCAATGAATGTGTATATTATTCATTATGATTCATTGTACAATCAATGCCTTATATAGGCATATAGGCATACACACACCTAACTCTACAGGCCCAATAGGATAGGCCCAACATACACATACTAACACTACACATACTAACACTCCCCCTCAAGTTAGGGCTATATGTATCAATAGTACCTAACTTGCTAAGCAATTACTTGGAAATCTATTGGTTCAACTTTTCTTTATCAAATACATGAATCTGTTGCAATTTTGTCATTAATCATCAACTACATCTTCAAGTACCCTTCTTCTAAGAAGTAGGGATCTACAAGCCTTCCTCTTTCACAAATATCTCTTCTTGAGCTTTCTCGCCAGTACTCCGAATTTATTCTTCCCCGTGCTTGAGCTTTCTCTGCAGTACTCCCGAATTTATTCTTCCCCGTGCTTGAGCTTTCTCGCTGTGTACTCGAATTTATTCTTCCCCGTGCTTGAGCTTTCTCGTCGTGTACTCCTGAATTTATTCTTCCCTGTGCTTGAGCTTTCTCTTCTAGACAAGACCATCAATATTCTTGGCCTCTCATACTTCCTTGACCCAAACCAATCTGCAACTTCTTCTATTTGCAATATTCTTCACCCATTGAACTTCAACCACGAAACAATGGGACAAATGAAATAACCTCTCAATGGAATAACGCCATTGAGTATACAACCCCTCATACAAACCTCTTTAACACGGTGTGCATCTCACTATCCAACCCTCTTTAACACGGTGTGGATCACCAAGAATACAGATATGCTCATACAAACCTCTTCAATGTACTCACCAAATCCAAGAACTTGAGAAATGCTTAAAATGCTCCCAATCTTCCTTGCTGCATAAACTTCCTCAATATACTCACCAAATCCAAGAACTTGAGAAATGCTTAAAATGCTCCCAATCTTCCTTTTCAAATGGATCTTCTATTGAGAAAATTGGGTATTCAAGACATAGTTCAGTCTATCATATCTGACTTTTGAGGAGATTTAATGTCCAGATCATACCCTCTGTAATAACACCCTTTAAGTGATGGTAGTATCTTTAGTAAGCACCACCTTGGAGGCTCTTGACCCAGAACTTTCTTTTCAACTTTATCTAAAATAATCTTCCTACCAACCTTACTTACTGATATCCTTTTCTGAATCTCACACAGTCAACACTACCAACCATCTCAATTAGTTCATCATTCGCCTCCACCAGTTTAGGCTTATCACCTTTAGAGATTCGAACATCTTCCAGATAACAAAATCAATCATCCACAACCAACAGCAATAAATAGCATAGTGAATCTATGATAATAGCAGAGCTTATGTTCCAGCAGCACACAAGAAAAATAGGAGAGAGAGTGAGGCTTTGTCAAACCAAGAATTTCCCCATTACACTGAAAGCTCTCCCTTATCGACACAACAGAGGAGAGGGTACACTGGATATGCTTGTAAATCCTCAACTATTTAATCTGCTATTACTACATCTTTCATTCTTCCCTTCTTGAGATCTTTCACAAGAATTTGGATCTTGGACCTTAGTTGCTTCAGTTCCAGCAAAAGGCTTCTGGCCTCTTCGAACGCTTTCCTTGGCAAAAGGATCAACATAAAGAGCTGTTCGACATATACATGCTAGAGCAAGCATGCGATCAGATTCTCAAAGATCAAGAGCAGACACAGTAGACAGCGTGAATACCAAAGGAGAACAAATACCAAAGGGAATCACCAGACCTCAATCCTGGACTGTCGTGTGATTTCGAAATTACCTCATGGCAATATTGTGCAAGAACATAACAACAGACAGGAAATTCTGAAAAATTACCACGGGTAGGACCAAATCAGAACCACCGTGAGTTTACGATCAGAGGGCAAATACTTCCTCGTTCATTCAACAAATCAGAACCACCGTGAAGGACCACCGATGAAGAACAATGAAGACCGCGAATTGGAAAACCAGTGAAGACCGTGAATCGAAAAACCTTCGATTCAGAACCACCGTGACAGTGAAGACCGACCAAGAATCTCCAGGCTTATCGTGCGTTCTTTGTGCTCTGCCAACCGGGTCTGGGTCGCGGGTGGGTGGGTTCTTGGATATGGGCTTTTAACTTCTTGAAAATACAGCCACTTGTGTGGGCTGTTTCTTCCTTTGTCAGACTTGTGTGGGCTGTTTCTTCCTTTGTCAGCCACTTGTTTGGGCCTCTTTCTTGAAAATACACCACATAAAATGCATTCTGCATTGTCTTGACCTCTTTCTTGAAAAATTAACCACATAGAGAGGTATTCTGCCTACCTCTTTCTTAAAAAAAAATAAATAAATTAACCTGGCTTATGATACCATGTTAAACTCAATGAATGTGTATATTATTCATTATGATTCATTGTACAATCAATGCCTTATATAGGCATATAGGCATACACACACCTAACTCTACAGGCCCAATAGGATAGGCCCAACATACACATACTAACACTACACATACTAACATGGAGGGACCAGAAGTAACAGTGAAGCGCTAAAAATCAAAATCTCAGAGACTGAGATCTATTACAGCTAGGTGCTACGGACGCGTCAGCGTCAGCATTATGTGTCAAAACTCAAAATTTATCAAACACGAGTTTAACTTGTTGGTCTAAGAGAAAACGAAGAAACGCGTGGAGCATGAAAACTATTGGAAAAAATATTACTCTTTTTCATAAATTTTTCGTATCTAATAACCTATGAATAAGAGCATAAAATGCTCTTAGAATGTAGAAAGTGACCCATAAAAAAGGAGGAGGAGAACATTGCATCAAGCCAAAAAAAAATAAGCACTTGTATATGGAAATGGATCCTCTTACTGGCCAATCCCTCATCATCCCTCATTGTCTTTAATTATAGTTGTCAGATATTGATCCAACGGCTTAAAAAGAGATACATCATCCACTTTTAAAAATTTCGTCTTCATCGCATTCGGTAATTTTTACCGCGTGCCGTAATTTTGATATTTTGAAAAGTACATGATGTGTCTCTTTCTAAGTCGTTGGAACAATATCTAAAGGCTATAATTAAAAGACAATGAGTGATGATGAGAAACTCCGCCAGTAAGAGAATCTGGACCCCTTGTATATTCCTTAATTATAAAATTCAACTTATTACTCCACGCATATACTAAGTAGAATAATAACTCTTCTTTTATTATTAATGCAGGATAGTCAACCTCCTAATACTCAAGGCTCTACCTCATCCATGCCATGAAGAAGAATGAAGTCCCTTGTTATGCAGAATAACCAGCCTCCTATTTTCAAAGGAAAATCTCATATAAGGTCGCTTGAACTAATGTATTTCAAATTAAGGTTGTTTAATTAAACAAATCCTTAATTAGGTTATGTACTCAAATTTAGGGTTTTAAAATGTGGGTGAAATGACTTTTACGTCATCATCCATCTTCTCTAATCTCTAGATATTTTCCCTTCTTTTCTCTCTTTATGGCCCTCTCTTCCTCACAACAACCTCAACTCAATTCTCTCCCTCCCACATTTTTTTTTCCTGCCATAGTCGTGAACTTTATTCTTGATGGAGTTAAAAAAATAGAGAAAGACGTCTACGACTAGTCTCCTACATCTGACACAAGAGGCGAAATCGTTGAGCATGAACTCAGGGCTCCTTAAGCTAATACATCTGCAACTGTATTTGTATCCCTGCTGCAACTTTTACATCGATTCACAGTTCTGATTCAATCATTTTCTATTTGCATAAAGTATAAATTAAATGTCCTCCCCATATGGTTCTTATTTCACTCATCTCATAATTTTTTTAAAATATAAATAATTAAGCAATATATATGCAATCAAATTAAGTTTATTGAGTTATAAACTTAAATCTGTGATTATATTGTTTACAAATGAATAGTGTAAAACAGAAAAACTGTTCAGTTTATACAGCATAGCCGTGGGAAACGTACCTACGTCCTTTTTTTTCCCAACAACTGATTAAACGAGGTAAGGACCTACCTCCAGGCTAATTTTATTCATTTATAATTTATAAATTATTATTTTTTATTTGAAAGTATTTTTAAAATAATAATGATGTTCTATTATAATATAAATAAATAAAAAAATGTAAAATAGTTTAACATTAGGTAATTTAAGAGGAAAAATAAGACACACACGAAGGAGAAATATATAATAGAAAACAAGAGGGGGAGGGATCTGGTGTTGCTGTTACTTGTGGGAGAGGGAATAGAGGCGAGGTTGTTGCAGAAGGGAGAAAGCCGTAGAGATAAAGGATGAGAGCCAAAATATCTAGAGACTAGAGAAGGGAGATGAGGACAGTAAAACTATTTTACTGTGACCTAATTAGAGATCCATTAAATTTACCAAACTAATTTTAAAATACATTTGTTCAAGCGAGGGATTTTCTATTATCAATGTAACCATTTAAATATTACTTTTCATTTA
The DNA here is from genome assembly GCA_025563575.1 of Acacia pycnantha. Taxonomy (NCBI): domain Eukaryota; kingdom Viridiplantae; phylum Streptophyta; class Magnoliopsida; order Fabales; family Fabaceae; genus Acacia; species Acacia pycnantha. Next base: position 786,283 of record JAMWYP010000227.1, on the reverse strand, counting down.
AACATTCACATTTATCTTTTATTAGCAATTCATATTTTTGTTGAATTAGAGGTTGAATTTCTATCCTTATGTTTCTGGTTAATGCGAACTTTGAAATATTATTTTTCTATTTTTCTCCATGCAAAAAATACTATTTTCATTAATAAATGATATATAGCAAACAAAAATTAATGAATTTATTAACATTATAAATTAAGACAATAAAATTGTAGAAAAGCAATTTTAATATATGAAGTACACAATAGGATCATTTGGAAGGTAATGAATAAGCAAGATATATAATTCCAACAGGCTACTTTGATGATATAGTATTGAAAGTTCATTATAAACTACACAGAGTAATAAATAACCTTAATATAAACTCTTAGTATTTACTCATTTCAATATCAACGGAGAATTAAAATAAATCTGACGAATACTTCTTAATGAAATCGTCTTTAAGAATTGTGTTAACTAAATAAAAATATCAAGCAGTAAAGATATCAATGAGATGTTATTCAATCATCTGCTGCATTCCCATTTATATTACTCTTTTGTAGATATCAGCTTTCAAAATATCCACTCCTTACCCACCCTCCATTATCTTGCTCCCCTTCTCTTGTTCCTTGTTGCCATCTTCTTGGGGGGTTTTGGGCACAAATCAAATCCTAACATTTTATATGTGCACTAGATAGTCAACATTGCTATAATTCACAGCGTAACTCAAGAAATTAACTATCATATGGGCTCTTCAAAATCTCATATAATTCTCACTTCAAATCTGGAAATTGTTTTCCAGCTTTTATAACATTGTTCCAACATCATTTTCGGAGCCTTATAGATGAGCCAATACTTTAAAATACCCATCCAATATTTCAGGTATTAAAGAGTGGATTTCTATCACTCTTGATTCAATAATTTGCACCTAAAGACCTCCAAACGGAACACAAAACACACATTTATATATTTGAGCGTGTGTGTGTTTGTATATGACAATGAAGAGAAATACAACCATTCCCAATTTCATCAACCAGTTCGGCCTCTTGACAGCATCCAATTTTTTTTTCTCTATTCTGAAATTTTCTTTCAAGAATGCCCAGCTTGGCATAAACATTAACACCATCAAAGTAATTTATACACACACACAAATTGATACCTGTATGGTAAAACAACTTTGTAGCTTCATATATGCCCATCAATTATACTCCCCTGCCTCATTCATCACATATTTATATATAGATCTAGATAGGGACTTAACATGTTCCAAGAAGCTTTTCCAAACTATAAAGCTTCATTTTTTTTTTTTTTTTTTTTGCAATTACACACACACATATAGAGAGAGAGAATTCATAATTTAGCATTCCAACTCTCACACACACTTATTATAGCAACCGACATCATACACCCAGAAACAGCAAACCAAAAAAAAAAAAAAAATATATATATATATATATATATATATATATATATATATATATATATATATATATATATATATATCACATGCACTCGTATACACTCAAATGCAATAGCATTAAATGACTCACACAACTCCTGATCTAAGCTTGGGTTAAAATAATTTCATTGCCCCTCGGTTTTTGTGTCAAACAAATCTTCTTCCCTTCCCTAATTTATCCCAATTAACGAAATAGAAGGTATAAGAAGAATTAGAAGACTTATCTCCACTTAACTTCACTCTTACATGTGCGATTCCACCCCTTTTCTTCTTCCACCGTCAATCCCAGTCTTCCTCTGCTTCTCTTCGTCGTCTCACCCTGTTCCCTTTTTCTCGGCTTGTTCTTTTTTCTCCGTTGCTGAAGGAATCAATCGATGATAAGGGGCAAGCAGAATATCCCAGTCAAACAATAATCACTCGCTTGCAGAATTTGTCCAAAAAAAATGTTTCGAACAAATCAAACAAAAAAATAAGAACGAATTTGTTCGAATAAAAGATCAAACGAGTACGTCGCAGGCAATTCAAACGGATTTTTCCAAACAATAATCACTCGCCTGTGGAATTATCTACGCGAATGATTAACGAACCTTTGGTGCATTGTAAGCAAAGATGACTGAGAGAATAAAGCTTATAAAAAGTGTCAAATACAATTAATTAGGGCTGTTAACGGAGGGGCAACATTGCTACTTTTTAGACTTTCAAGGACACATTGAGACAAAAAAAAAAAACTTTCAAGGCAACATTAGTCCTAGGCGTGTACTTCCGTGGTAAAATTGTTACTTAACAAAAAAAAAAAACGTGAAAAAGATGTCACGTAAACAATCCACGTTAGAATAATTGGGTCAACTAACGTTAGACCCTTAGAGCAATTAACGGAGGGGCAACATTGCTACGTTTTTTTTACTTCCGGGGTGACATTACTCTAAAAAAAAAACTTCCAAAACAAAATTGATCATCTGCGTGTACTTCAAAGGTAAAAATAGTCTTGAACCCTTTAATATATATAATATATAGTTATAACCCTCTAGCAATCATTGACTCCAAATTTTGCCTCTACGTTACAGTACATAATATGTTAATAAAACTAAGGGGTTTAAACTTCTCATGTTGCATGAGAAGAAAAAGATTCATACACACATGAAATGGTGGGACCCACATATATATATAATGTTAATTATATGTATATATGGGTCCCACCATTTCATATATGTGTAACATGAGAAAACAATTCTCCTACAACATGAGAAGTGATTTTTCCTAAAACTAAATACTCTTTCGCATTTTTGGCAATGAATGGATGCATTTGCTGAACTCTTCAATACAACCGAATCGGAATCTGCAACAACATAATTAATCATATCACTAGCTTCCAAAGGAAAAGAAAAAAGTAATTAGATATAGAAATTAAAACTAGCTAGTGGTAGGGATGATCACAGACCGAGCTAGACCGGGTTGGAGGTCAACCCGAGGTCTAGCCCGATATGACCTCGGGCTGGAAAATCCAGCCCGAGGTCTGGTCTGGTCTGGTACCAGCCCGAGCTCGGGCTGGACCGGACCAAGTGACTTAGTGAAAAGTGATTTCTATAAATTAAAAATCATATTAAGATGTTCAGACTCCAGTGAATGACTCAGTGTAGTAGTGATTTTTTTTTTTTTAAAAAAAAAAAAGAGAGCTCGGGTCAGACCGGACCAGTCCAGGGGTTTTAAGTCCCTGGACCGAGGTCACCGAGGTCCAGTCCAACCCGAGCTGTTTGGTCCGGTCCGGTCCGGTCAAATTGTCTAGGACCAATTTTTGTCCATATCAGACCGGGTCGGGTCAGACCGGACCGGGCCGGACCAACCAGACCACGGGTTTTTGATCAACCCTAGCTAGTGGATATACTGTACTGGAGTAGAAACAATTGTGCAGGATCAATAATCCAATATACAATGAAACATACTATTATTGATGTAGAGACCACACCTTCTCTTATGCTCCATGGTCTGATCTGGAGTCAATGAACCATTCACACACACACACAGTTGGAAAATACACACACGTGTATATATTCATATATATCGTATAAAGAATACATATACACATGTACTCTCTAATAATACCAATGACTAACATATATGATCATTTAAATTATGGCCACAACAGCCGAATTGTTACCAACTCCCAAAAATTATTTACTTTAATATAAAAATAATTACTTCACTCAATGTGAATTTTTTGCGTTGATTTGACCCAAAAAAAAAAAAATTTACAGCGCTGATGAGCTCCCTCTATTTTGTCTTAATTAAAATTATACATAATTTTACTAAAATAAAAAACTGTATTGGACATACCTCTGCTATAGTTATTTTTTTAAAAAGAAAAAAATTCAGTCTTTATGAGACTCATTTAGGTTAAAGGTTTATAGCTCACAGAACACTTAAAAATACTTAATAAAAAATGTCTTCACCTCAGTGATGGATTTTGAACCAACCACCTTTTTGTAATGACCCAAAAATTTTAAATAAGAAAATTTTGTTTAAAAAAATTGATATTTAACATGAGGTACAAAGTTTCTTGTGAAATATAAAATTTTGTTGGTATTGTAACAAATTAAAGGGAACTTGAGGACAAATGGGAATTACATGAGTTTTAATAAGAGATGTTGAATTCTAATCCTATTATCATCATGGGAGCTTTATTTTGTTTTAGATCAACGGAAATTGCCAAAATCCCCTTGTTATTAAAAAAAAAAAAAAAAAGAAGAAGAAGAGACAAGGATAAGAAATTTTCACCCAAAACCCAGACTTCAATGAAAATAAAAGGGCGAAGTATCAAACACGATGGGTGGGCGTGATGGTACACATCTCATCCCTTAAGTAAGTGGTTGGGGGTTCGATCCCCAACTCTTGTGAATCGAAAACATCCCGTGACCAGCCTTTTGCCACTTTGTGCGCTGACCCGGGGTAGGGGATTAGTCCCATGACTTCTGGCTGTAGGGATACCTTGATTCACATAAAAATAAAAGGGCGAAGTATCGAATCTTTTTTGCTCAAGCGAAGTATCGAATCGCGGCATATGAAAATCCCATTCCTACTTTTTCTTTTTTTGTCGTTTTCCTCCGTGCTCTTTTCGCCGGTGCGCCAGGCAACGTGTGATGTTGTCGTGAGTCTTTTCCTTTTCCCTTGCAATCGCCTTTGTGTGAACATGGTCCTTCATCTTTTCCCTTCCTCTGTTTTGCTGCTGTAATATGCTCTGCATGTGGGTACGCTTGAAAGCACCTCCCTTTCTTCTCATTGTCTTATGCCGTCTTGTGTGATGTGTATGGTATTATTGTTCTTCTCTTTCTCACTATTGGGGCGCTGGAAACAGGGGAGTGTTAGAGTAAGGGTCAACTAAGATATTACAGAAAATGGAGCTAGTGTAGATAGATGTTTTATGGGTTGTGTACTGATCAACAAATTCGAACCATAATATGATTTTTTTCTCTTCCTTTTCTTTCAATATTTAATCATAAACTTAAATTGGGAATTTCTAGTTAGCCAATCATGGGACAGAGATATACTTGAATATGTATTTAAAGTATATTTTGTTAATTCTACAATGGGGAAATGAATTTGAGTGTTGTTTTATTATGATTATATTATTTGAATACTTGCAGATGTTTGAATGAGGCCTAGATGGATATGTGTTTCCATGGTATTCTTTTGGTGAAGAAGAATATAGATTCTATTTTAGATTTATTATGATTTAAATCTAGCCTAAAGATAAAATTTGGAAATGTTATTTTGAAATGATCTTGGAAAGAAGATTCTTGGGGAAACTATGGTATTCTCTCTATTGGCTATTTTGGGTAATTGACTCAAATTTTGTGGTTGTGTAACATCCCATTTCTAAAGCGATTTTTTTTTTTTTCAATCAGAGTAGAGCGATGGAGCGAAAGAGTAACTGATTCATATCAAAACATCAACCATAGTGTGACATAGTAATGATTACAGTTATCCTAGAGTTTGAAAGTAACTACAGAAAACAGTAAAAGGATCCCCGGCTACCGGCCTAGACATGCTGCTTCCCCCGATCTCCAATCCTCGGTTCACCGGACCCTGAAGCTACAGTTGAGATCCAATTTACCGCATTGGATCTCAGGTAACGGTTAACCTCATGCTCAAACAATACAGTATGCAGACAACAGATATTCAAGACAATACAACAACAAATCAATACATAAGCATATAGCAGATGCATGATCAATATGACGACAGAACATAAGCACGGAGCAGTATGTAAAGCCCCATAGGGTAAACAATAACAATAGCTTGCACATATCCAGTGCCACGATACCCACTCGTGTCCTCAGCGCTAGGAAAACATAACGGCATTATTATGACTATAACCCGTGTAAATTGTCTGTATATCAATCTCTGAACGTATCTATCACATATATGTACTTAAGCAGCACAGGATTAGTGTTACAGTACGCGTCCGTACCTCCATTGACGATTTACGGCACTTATGGTACGTTTTGACGGAAATCGCTGCTGTTGACGAAGCAATGGCCGACAATGGACGTCGGACAACGTAACGACAGCAGATCAAGGTTACTGATGTCCTATAAGAGTAACATCACATTTATTAGTGATTTGACATCATAACGGGCTTTTTAGGTAAAAATTACCATTTTGCCCCTATTCCCCTAATCGGCGAAATTTCGCCAGAGCTTCACTTCTTTGACTCTGACTTTCCAAAATTTTGCCAGAACTCTGACCCCACCATGATTTTCGAAATTTAGGACTAAAATACCCCTATCATATGATATCTAATCATAATCGGAAGATTAAAGACTATTCTAACATTTCTACGCTAACTACCGAAACTTAAGACTAGGGGACCGAAAAACTTACTCAGAGCTTCGCTGCGAAATTCCCCGGACTCCTCCTTCTCTCCCTTCTCTCTAGAACCGAAATGCTCTCTTTGAAGTGGTGTGAAGAATGAATGAAGGGGGGTATTTATAGTGAATTCTGTGACACTATTCACATTTTACGGACTGGATCTCACTAGTCGGATCAGAAACTTTTGAGTTGGCAAATCCTTGCCCCTTGGATCTCTTTGGTCGACATAATGGTCCTAGGTGGCAGCTTGTGATGTCATCTAGGATGATGTCACAGGTTGCTTTATGCCCTGGATCCGACAGAATTTCCCCGATCGGTGTCCGATTCGCGTAATCGCGTAAAATCCCAAAAATCCGGAATTACAACTTTGAAGACATTTTCTCACTCATTAGAAATTTCTGGTCTAAACAAAGTTTTGATCTCGTCCAGGTACTCTTCGGTCCTGCTGAAGTTTTACGGAAAAACGTGCCGGTTACGGAACGAACTTCCGGAATTGTCAACCTCTGGACAAAAATTCACTGATTCCAAACATGTCCAGGAAATTCTCAACTCATTCCTAGATGTTGAGTTACAATTTATTTTCTTCAAATTCCAAATGTGTGACTATCTACCTTTTTCTCAGATTACCCTATTCCGTCTTATTACTTAAGTATTCTACCGATCTCGGAATTGACTCTTGTAACAGCCCATTCCGAGATAAAAATCCACTCAGTAATATTTTACTCTGACTCTAGAAACTTTGTTCATAGTTTTCTGGATAGGATCCAATTTCTATCGGTGTTTATTTACTTTTTACTCTTTACTTTAATTAATTTTAGATTAAGTGTTTTATTTTTACACTCTTCCTATTTTTTTTTTCTTTTTCCCTTAATCATGTCGGCACACACACACACCATTATATATATATATATATATATATATATATATATATATATATATATATATATATATATATATATATATATATATATATATATATATATATATATATATATAAATTTTATTTTTTAATTAATTATTATATAATTTAATAAGTTTTTTACAAAATTTTCCTATTGGCCCATACTTGTATTTAGGCTTAAAATTACTTAATCTCACTAATTTTTCTTCATATTCTCCAATTAATTAGAAAATATATTTATGCTAATTTCTAGCCCTTTACCACTAATTTTAGGGTTTTACATAATTATCTTTGAATTTTCCTTAGTTCATGCTTAAGTAATTAGCCAATAATCACTTCATTAATTCATTAATATTTTTTGCTAATTTTCTTAATTAGAATAGCTCATTACCTCCCAACTTTTGTATTGACATTAGTATTCTATGTCCCATGCATTATATTAACATTTACGGGGGCATTTTGGTCATTACAATACTTTTTGATTCTTCCCCCTTTTATTTTTCAAAGGTTATATTTTATTAAATTACCAAAATTAGAGGCAATATACTCTCTAAATTTTAATAATTATTTTACTTCCTTTTAGGATTTTTCACAATTTTCCTATGTTATTTATGTCCTATAAGGGCATTTTCGTCATTTGGCACTTTGGCACTTAAACTTTCTAATTTCTTACAGAATTCAACTCAGAAACATAGACTATATTAACACAAGTCTTGAGATCATAATTTCACCTATCAGAAATAGCAAATTTATTTATCAAAATGTAATATTTCAGATAAATAAATATGCGGGTATTACATTTCTCCCCCCGTTAAACAAAATTTCGCCCCCGAAATTTACTCTATTGTAACTAAACTCCGGGCCATGAACTCCGGATATTTCTCCTTCATCTCTCAGATCATACTCTCCTTGACTCACAAGAAAAGTTGCAAGATAGGCATCAGCTGGTGCGTGAAGACCCATGCAAATCTGATTTGATAGATTCAGATCTCGAAAATCTTCAAGCAATTTATGCTCCTGAATCATCATGTATGCCACCTGCACCGTCTTTCTGATAAGAGCATCAGCAACGACGTTTGCTTTACCCGGATGATACTTGATCTCCGGATTGTAGTCTTTGATCAACTCCATCCAGCGACGTTGTCTCATGTTGAGTTCTCGTTGATCGAACAGGTACTTCAGGCTTTTGTGGTCACAGAACAATTCTACGGTTACACCGTACAGGTAATGCCTCCATATCTTCAAAGCGAACACGATAGCCGCAAGCTCTAAATCGTGTGTAGGGTAATTCAACTCGTGAGCTTCAGCTGACGAGAGGCATAAGCCACCACTCTCCCCTGTTGCATTAGGACACATCCCAACCCTTGCCCACTGGCATCACTATAGACAACATAAGTCTCATCTGGATCTGGGATAATCAATACCGGTGCTGTAGTCAACCTCTCCCTCAGTCTCTGAAAGCTCTCTTCACAGTTGTCTCCCCATACAAAGGGTTGGTTCTTCCTTGTAAGCTTTGTCAATGGTAGGGCAAGACGCGAGAAATCCCGTATGAATCTGCGGTAATATCCTGCCAGACCCAGAAAACTACGTATCTCCGTCACTGTTTCTGGCCGTTTCCAGTCCACAACTGCTTCCACCTTGCCTGGATCAACTGCAACTCCGCTGCTTGAAATTACATGGCCCAGAAATTTAACTTCCGGCAGTCAAAATTCGCATTTGCTCAGCTTAGCATAGAGTTTCTTTTCACGGAGTATGCTCAATACTTGTCGCAGATGTTCCTCGTGCTCTTCTTTGCTCTTAGAGTAGATAAGGATGTCGTCAATGAACACCACCACAAACTGATCTAGGTGTTGACGAAAGATCCGGTTCATGTAATCCATGAATACCGCAGGTGCATTTGTTAATCCGAAAGGCATCACAAGGAATTCATAATGCCCATACCTGGTCCTGAAAGCTGTCTTGGAAATATTACCATCTTTAACTCGCAACTGATGGTATCCCGATCGAAGATCAATTTTGGAAAAGACAGAAGAACCAGATAGCTGATCCAAAAGATCATCAATCCGTGGAAGTGGATATTTTTTTTTGACGGTTACTTTATTGAGTTCACGGTAGTCGATACAGAGTTGAAAGCTTCCGTCTTTCTTTTTCACGAATAGCACTGGGGCTCCCCATGGTGATACACTGGGTCGAATGAACCCCTTAGCTAGCAATTCTTCTAGTTGCTTCTTCAACTCCTGCATCTCGTTCGGAGCCATACGATACGGCGCCTTTGATATTGATCCTGTGCCCGGCATCAATTCAATACTGAACTCCACTTCTCGGATAGGAGGTAGCTCAGTGAGATCCTCAAGAAATACATCAGGAAAATCATTCACCACAGGAATATCCTAGAGTGAAAGTTCAGCTTATGCTTTAACTGAGAAGAATACCATGTAGGCATGGCATCCTTGCTGCATGCATCGATCAGCTTCCGTAGCAGAGAGAAAGTTCAGGCTCACTTCAACCTTATCTCCGGGAAAAAGATATCTTCTTCGTGCCACAATCGATCATTGCACCATTGGCCGTCAGCCAATTTAGACCGAGTATAACATCGATGCCGTGAAGAGGTAGACGGATAAGGTCCACTTTTGAAACTCGCCCATCCACATTCACCGTACAATCAAAACATGCATCAGAAGCTAAAGATTTTACACCAAGTGGTGTTGACACTACTAGATCATATAGTAATCTATAGGCATGCATCCCTAGGTGACTTGCACAATCGTAGGAAATAAAAGAATGACTGGCACCTGAATCATACAATGCCTGCAATAGATTCCCATTAAGGTAAATTGTACCTTGGACCATTTCCGGGGAATTTCTAGCCTCTGAATCTGTCAGTGCAAAGATCCGGTCGGCGCTCTGAGGTCTTGCCTCTGCAGCCTTCTCAGGGCAATCCCGGCTGAAGTGCCCAAGTTTCTGGCACCTGAAGCAGATTTGCTTCCCATCACAGTTGGCTCCCGGATGGTACTTTTTGCATTTTGGACATGTCTGGGTTCCCGGCTGCCTGGGATTGTTCTGTTGCCCAGCTTGATACGGCTTCTTGTTTCCGCCTTGGTTATTGTTCCATGGCGCCTTCCTCTTCTGTGAGGAACCTCCGCGGTTAGACCCACCGCGACCAGCATTGTTCCCCTCCTGGCTTCAGAATCTGCGCAGTTCTTTTAGGTTGCGCTCAGTTAGTCTGCAAGACTCCACAGCTTGAGCCATGTTAGGGAACTGCTGAGATACCAGCCTCGCCCTAATGTCGTACTTCAGTCCGTACACCAATCTGTTAGCCTTCCAGCTTTCATTCACGTTGCTTTTCAGATACGATGAGTATCGCGATAGGTTGGTGAAACGAGCGAAGTAGTCATCAAATGATTCTTCATTTCCCTGCTGAATATGTAGAAATTCCTCCTCCTTAATCACCTGTATTGAGTGTGGGAAATACTGCTCGTTGAATTTCTCAAGAAATGTCTCCCAAGTAACAGGGTTCTGCAGGGTTGTGGAAACACTCTTCCACCATCTGTGTGCATCGCCTTCTAGCTTGTAGATTGCCAGCTGAGCCTTCCGATTCCCCGGGCATTCAATGAATTCAAAAATATTCTCCAGACTTAGAAGCCAATCCTCAGCTAACTCATTCTTTCCACGGAATCCGGGTGGCTTCAGCTTGCAGAACTGGTTGACCCAGCTTTCTGTGGTTCTTTCCGTTCGTTCTCGCCTAGGTGGTGATTGGGATCTCTCAGACCCCTCAGACTCCTCATCATGTTCTTCATTTTGGTTGTCATCATACTCTTCATCGTTCTCCTCGTTGTTGTCCTCATCATTTTGCTCTTCTTGTTGTCTTTGTCTTTCTTGTCTCTCTGCCATAAGCGCATCAATAAGAGCTCTATGCTCTTGCAAAGTTTGTCGCATCTCCAGTATCTCATTTTGTTGGTTCAAAAATTGGTTTTGCTCGGGTTGGTCCTCTTGGTTCCGTTCAGGTATTGCCCTTATCTGAGGTTGTCCGCCTCCTCTTCTACCTCGGCCTCGTCCTCGGCCTCGACCTCTACCTCTTGGTGCACCGGCGCCTCTTATGTTGGCCATATTCTAACTTTTCCTTTAAATAACGGAATACAGACGTCAGAAAAATAGCACAACCATTGGCACTAAAACATATATATTCTCATATATATTTATCGTATATATTTTGAGAAATTGGATCAGGGTTCATCCTATGGCCCACCATTCCGGCCACTACCGACCTTCTAGCGGTACGTCTTATCTTTCCATGATAGAGGGTATATGGATTTGCATCCCTACTTATCTCTACACATTACACCAGAGTTTAATCAGTACTTATTTTCAAAACGTGCTCAAAGTTTAAAGGCTTTTGAACATAACTCCGTTAAACGAACAGAATGGCCAGGTAAGTGTCTACCATGGGGGCCTCACCGAGTTCACGGCGACTGATTGGAACACCCACGTAGACTAGCCTTGCCTTCGGCACCAAACTGTTCGTGGTAACATAGTCAAATTCTTGCCAGAATGCATGGCTTTGATACCAAAAATGTAACATCCCATTTCTAAAGCGAATTTTTTTTTTCAATCAGAGTAGAGCGATGGAGCGAAAGAGTAACTGATTCATATCAAAACATCAACCATAGTGTAACATAGTAATGATTACAGTTATCCTAGAGTTTGAAAGTAACTACAGAAAACAGTAAAAGGATCCCCGGCTACCGACCTAGACATGCTGCTTCCCCCGATCTCCAATCCTTGGTCCACCGGACCCTGAAGCTACAGCTGAGATCCAATTTACCGCATTAGATCCTAGGTAACGGTTAACCTCATGCTCAAACAATACAGTATGCAGACAACAGATATTCAAGACAATACAACAACAAATCAATACATAAGCATATAGCAGATGCATGATCAATATGACGACAGAACATAAGCACGGAGCAGTATGTAAAGCCCCATAGGGTAAACAATAACAATAGCTTGCACATATCCAAAGCCACGATACCCACTCGTGTCCTCAGCGCTAGGAAAACATAACGGCATTATTATGACTATAACCCGTGTAAACTGTCTGTATATCAATCTCTGAACGTATCTATCACATATATGTACTTAAGCAGCACATGATTAGTGTTACAGTACGCGTCCGTACCTCCGTTGACGATTTACGACACTTCTGGTACGTTTTGACGAAAACTGCACTGTTGACGGAAACAACGGGCTGACAGCGGTACGTCGGACAGCGTAACGACAGCAGATCAAGGTTACTGATGTCCTATAAGAGTAACATCACATTTATTAGTGATTTGACATCATAACGGGCTTTTTAGGTAAAAATTACCATTTTGCCCCTATTCCCCTAATCGGCGAAATTTCGCCAGAGCTTCACTTCTTTGACTCTGACTTTCCAAAATTTTGCCAGAACTCTGACCCCACCATGATTTTCGAAATTTAGGACTAAAATACCCCTATCATATGATATCTAATCATAATCGGAAGATTAAAGACTATTCTAACATTTCTACGCTAACTACCGAAACTTAAGACTAGGGACCGAAAAACTTACTCAGAGCTTCGCTGCGAAATTCCCCGGACTCCTCCTTCTCTCCCTTCTCTCTAGAACCGAAATGCTCTCTTTGAAGTGGTGTGAAGAATGAATGAAGGGGGGTATTTATAGTGAATTCTGTGACACTATTCACATTTTACCAGACCAGATCTCAGCCGTCGGATCAGAAACTTTTGAGTTGGCAAATCCTTGCCCCTTGGATCTCTTTGGTCGACATAATGGTCCTAGGTGGCAGCTTGTGATGTCATCTAGGATGATGTCACAGGTTGCTTTATGCCCTGGATCCGACAGAATTTCCCCGATCGGTGTCCGATTCGCGTAATCGCGTAAAATCCCAAAAATCCGGAATTACAACTTTGAAGACATTTTCTCACTCATTAGAAATGTCTGGTCTAAACAAAGTTTTGATCTCGTCCAGGTACTCTTCGGTCATGCTGAAGTTTTACGGAAAAACGTGCCGGTTACGGAACGAACTTCCGGAATTGTCAACCTCTGGACAAAAATTCACTGATTCCAAACATGTCCAGGAAATTCTCAACTCATTCCTAGATGTTGAGTTACAATTTATTTTCTTCAAATTCCAAATTTCTGACTATCTGCCTTTTTCTCATTACCCTATTCCGTCTTATTACTTAAGTATTCTACCGATCTCGGAATTGACTCTTGTAATGTACCCATTCCGAGATAAAAATCCACTCAGTAATATTTTACTCTGACTCTAGAAACTTTGTTCATAGTTTTATGGATAGGATCCAATTTCTATCGGTGCTTATTTACTTTTTACTCTTTACTTTAATTAATTTTAGATTAAGTGTTTTATTTTTACACTCTTCCTATTATTTTTTTTCTTTTTCCCTTAATCATGTCGGCACACACACCATTATATATATATATATATATATATATATATATATATATATATATATATATATAGCACACACACCATTATATATATATATGTAATTTTATTTTTTTATTAATTATTATATAATTTAATAATTATTTTTACATAATTGTTTTACAAACTTTTCCTATTGGCCCATACTTGTATTTAGGCTTAAAATTAATTTAATCTCACTAATTTTTCTTCATATTCTCCAATTAATTAGCAAATATATTTATGCTAATTTCTAGCCCTTTACCACTAATTTTAGGGTTTTACATAATTATCTTTGAATTTTCCTTAGTTCATGCTTAAGTAATTAGCCAATAATCACTTAATTATTTCCTTAATATTTTTTGCTAATTTTATTAATTATAATAGCTCATTACCTCCCAACTTTTGTATTGACATTAGTATTCTATGTCCCATGCATTATATTAACATTTACGGGGGCATTTTGGTCATTACAATACTTTTTGATTCTCCCCTTTTTATTTTTCAAAGGTTATATTTTTTTAAATTACCAAAATTAAAGGCAATATACTCTCTGTTCTGGTGTAGAACTCAGATGTCCGGCCTATTGAAGGTCCGGTGATTTGATATAGGATCTGTGTGCCCTTCCTGTATGCTTATGGGACAAGCGTTCAGGAGAGGGTATGATCACGGTACACAAGCAGGCGTTTCGCCTAAGGGGTCTTGTGTGTGCCGTGTGTATTTGGATGTAGATAAGTCAAGGCTTAGAATGAATGTACACAGCGCCCGTCTCCTTCCTCTGTATATATAGAGTATACTGGTTAGTTAGTCCCTTGGCCACCTACCGTACGTGTCATGTGCGTGTCCGGGATCGTGTGCGCATCAGACATGTGGTCCGGGTTATGTTTGTTTAAATTTTGTTGTTCTTCGACCCTCCGGGCTCGCTTCTTGCACGGTCGAAGACTCCAAATGCGGGTCCTTTCTCAGAGGCTGATTAGCCTAACGAGTGAGCCGGGATAATTGACTGTGACCCCTGCCCCTTGTGCCCGGATCTGGGCTGTCGATTCCTCTTCTACGTTATCATTTGCCTATGCCGGTGGCGTCCCTCGACTGTCGTGAAGCCGAATTGAAGGGGTCTTTGGCCTATACGGCCTTTGGCGTAATTAATGCACGACAGACGCGCATTAAATGAAAAGGTCACGTCATCCTTTCTAACGAATGGAAAAGGCGCTTTTGCCCCCGTCGATTGGGTTTCGAAAGGTTTATACCCGCCAAGTCTCCTTCATTGTCATTTTACCAAAGTTGTTTTGAAGAACTTCTCTCCCGACGACTCTCGCTTTCCGGAAAAAGCCGTTGGTGGCTTTGGGGCGATGAATCTTCTCGTCCAACGTCGCAAGCCGTTGCTTTAACCGATCACCGTGGAGGCAAGGGAAAAACTTCGGTGGTGGGCCGGCGAAAATCCGAGACGATGCATCGTCGGTTAGGGAAGTCCGAATGTTTCCTTCCGCTTCTTCCTAATCCAAGGGTGTTTAACCCGAGCTTCGACGTGTCAGCTTCTCAGGGCCTTCCGAATAGCCGGTCTAACAAAGTGGCCAGCTCGGGTCCTAGGGCCGAGGTTGATTCCTACATCGGGCCTTGCTACGGCCGCTTGTATGAGTGCTCCCGACTTATTTCTTGTGGGGATTCCTCCACGCCGACTTAATTTTGGGCTCCTGCCGACATAATTTGGTCCGGCTCCTCAAGCTATATCGCCGAGTCCCGTTGACTTGGATTTTAATCTTACCACAACTGTAGAGTCCCGCCTTCAATTATTGACATCGGGTATGCTAGGAAGATTCGATCTTGCTTATATTTTTATTTGTGTTAGGTATAATGGCGTCGTCTTCTTCTTCCCACGCGGGTGAGTCGAATCGGAAATGCAAACCGCGCTAGCCCCCACAGGACTTAATTGACCAATTCCCTTGGGTTACAGAAGTGTTATCCTATCGGTCGAAGGCGACCATGGAAGACTTGGAAGGTCTTCCAGTTCGAGATACTAACACCTACTCTCTTTGTCTCCACGAAGAGGAAGAGCTGTGTGCTCGGTGAGGGAGGGAGCCACAACTCCTTTTCTTTTTCTATGCGACTACATTACCGGGCTTGGGATTCGATTTCCCTTTTCCGAATTTCAAATGGCCACCCTTCAATTTCTTAGTATAGCTCCCTCGCAATTACACCCCGATGGATGGGGTTACTTGATTGCCTTTGAGTGGTTTTGCCTGAGCCTTGGACTGCCTTGCACCACTTCTATGTTCTTCTACTTCTTCAGCCCCCACACCTCTCGCTCTGGGAAAGAACCGCCGGAGCTCAAGGGCTGGACATCCATTCGGGGAATAGCCAATCGGCGCTTGTTTACCCAGGTCTCGGACTCTTTCAAACGCTTCAAGGGCAACTTTTTCAAAGTCGTCGCTAAAGCGGTACAACTCCTTGGTTCCTCAAAGGGCCTGACTCGCAAAAGTCGGGGGAGTTTAACTTGTATTGGTGTCAAGATCACCACAATGTGTCCCCTAGCGCCTATAAGGTGGAGCGGTCCAATCTGCCGAAGCTCGAAAGGAAAGCCATCGATGCCATAATAGACCACGTTCGAGCGAACGGTACTGTTGGGGCCGGCTCCTTAGTAGCCCAATATCGGGCCGAGGCTCAGCGTCAAGATGAGATGGCGTCAGGGCCGAGTATGGCATTTCTGTTATTTAACATCGGCGTTGTTCCGCGTCTTAGTACAGTATTGATCGTCTTTGCTTTCCTAGTAGCTAACATGGTGTATGTGTTTCGTGCGGGTCTTAAGATGAAAGAGCCGCAATATCTTTCGGGATCCCAGAGCCCACCGCCAAGGGGAGAAAGAGGTCGGCCAAGGATGCGGGCAAGTCGAAGGTCGGAGAGTCTTGAGCGGGCCGAGCCAAAGAAGCTTAAGGTCGGGGAGTCGTCCAAGCCCAGAACCGAAGTCAGCCTGTCTGTCTATCCGAGCCTCCCTACCCGAAATCGCCGCTTCCTAAGTCGACCGACGTCGAGCCCCTCTCCTTGCTCGATACCCGGTTCCCCTCGTCCTTCCACCGTCATTCCCGTTCACATTTGTGGAGTAAGGGCATTACCGAAGAACTCGGCGTCGCACTCCACGCCTCCGCCCGTTATCAAGAGCCGGTAGCCTTGCGGGAAGTAGACGTACGAGAAGTCCGGGCATTGGGAAATGCTTTCTGAAAGGTCTTGGTTTGACCCAATCTTTTCTCACCCTCCACCACAAATATGCGGAGGCTGCCACGGAGGCTGAAGCGTGCCGAACGAGCCGCGATGAAGCTGCGAAACAATGGCAAATCGCTTCGAGCGAGTTCCGGGCTCGTGAGGTTCAGGTGGAGAAAGTGGAGTTTCGACTAAAAGAGGCCAGGGGCTCTTGGCGGACTCCAATGTAATAATTGAAGGCTTTAAGGCGGCTCAAGCTAGAAGCGAAGAGCGGTTGAAAGCCATGACAGTGAGGGGACGGGTTTAGAGCCGAAGTGGACGGGATCAAAGCCGAGGAGCGTCCTCAACACATCTGTCCGCGGAGATAACCGGCTGCGAGGAGTTGCTCTTGGGTTCGGTGGTGGAGCGTTTGAGAATTCACTTGCCCAGATCAGGGCTTTGAACCGGGATCGAGCTCAACACTACGGGGCATCATTTCCGGTCTTATGTGGCGACGGGCGATTGTCCCCTATGTGGAACCTCTGCGGCTCCGAGACCGGATAGATGGCGATGCGGCCGTCTTGGAGGCCGAGCGGGGTGAGGAAGTCTCGACCGCCCCCAAGCACATGGATTGATTTCTCTCTTTTTTTTTTTTTAACTTGTATAATCTATCCTAGTTGTGTTACCGCAATGACTTTATTGAGCAGATTGGCCAATATGGCCATTTTTGGCTACGATTAACAATAGATGGTAATTTAGCAACCATAATGCATCGTATTAAAATATAACTTTACCGGTTATCGCGGTCGACCAGG
This sequence comes from Acacia pycnantha, assembly GCA_025563575.1. Classification (NCBI taxonomy): domain Eukaryota; kingdom Viridiplantae; phylum Streptophyta; class Magnoliopsida; order Fabales; family Fabaceae; genus Acacia; species Acacia pycnantha. The sequence goes on along the minus strand of JAMWYP010000227.1, from coordinate 768,625 downwards.
CCAAGGTCTTATGAAAATAGCGAGAATCTGCGAACGCGCTTTTTGGTCATAAGACCATGATGTTTTAAAGTGCTAGTGTTTGCCTTTGTTTTATAAAATTCTGGTATTGTAGCAAGGTCATCCAAAGGTAAATGAAAATTGCCACTGCCGGGTTCGGTTTTGTCCGATAGCGTCAGAGCATTTTGACTCGATCGGGGTCGGCATGACATTTTCTATTGATACCCCTGAGTAAATTAGCGTGTGCGGGCTGCGATAGCTATCCGTGACGTGTTTTCTTGGCTGAAAAGCTAATAACAATTGAATCTTGAAAAAGACAATGTTTGGAATTCAATAGATACCCTCGAACGAGAGTTTCATTCATATTCGACACAGCAATTGTTGCGAAGGGAAAAGCCGACGAGCCAACGTTGAACAAAGAACATAATGGAAAACGATGCTTTAAGAAAAACAAAAGATAAGCCTAAGCTGAAATATGCCTTTAATTTGTCCGCATTCCATGTTCGCTTGATAGGGGTTCCATCCAAATTTTCCGAATGTAAGCTCCTCTCTCAAGAGTTTCCCGAGCGATAAGGTCAGTCCCAATTAGCTGCAAGCTTGCCGTCTTTGGAGTTCTTGTTCCCGATGTCGGCCCTTCTAAGTACCAAGCAACCGGCTGGAATCTTCTTGGTCTAACCTTCTTGTTATAACGAGCGCGATCACCGCTTCATTGCAATATCCCGACAATGGGAGGTGACCGGGCCTCATCGGCGGATCCAACTCGATTTGCTAACGCCTCACTATTGGCTATTTCGCCTTGTGATAAAATGCTCTTCTGCGCCAAGACATCATCCCTATTTCCACGGGAATCATAGATTCACAACCGTAGGCGAGTCTATAAGGAGTTTCTTGGGTGGATGTCGGCGGTTGTTCGATTTCCCCGAAAGGACAAAAGGTAGTTGATCGGCCCAAGAGGTGTCGGCCTCCAACATACGTTTCTTCAAACCATCAAGGATGACCTTATTGGCGGCCTCGGCTTGCCGTTGGATGCGGGTGTTCCACGGAAGCAAAGTGATCTTGTATTCCGTATTCATAAATCAAATCACGAAATCCGACTCCGGTGAGCGAGTTCCGTTGTACATTACTATCTCGGCTGGTGCTCCAAGCGCGTAATTATATTAACTTCAACAAATCGCTGCACACGAGCCGAGGAGATCGTTGTGAGAGGTTCGGCCTCAATCCACTTGGTGAAGTAGTCTCGCCACGATTAGCCATCGCAGTTGCCGGGTCTTTGTCTTGAATGGCCCCGAGAATGTCCATGCCCCATTTGTAAAATGGCCGGGGGTGATGGAATGAAGCTCGGTGGGGCGCCCAAATAACTCGGCATGTTTCGACAACTATCACATTGTCTTACAAGGGTCTTTGAATCCGCCTCCAACGTCGGCCGTAATAGCTTTGCTCGAAGGGTTTTCGGGCGCGCCTTAGCCCCATATGCGACCATTGGCCCCTCCATGAATCTCGGCCGGGACATACCCCGCTTCATTTGGGTTCAAACACCTTAGCATGGGAGAATGTAATCCTTTTCGGTAAAGTTGATCCTCCACCATTGTGTACTTGGCCGCGTCACGAATCAACATTTTGCTTCCATTGCATCGTGCAGGATGAGTCCACGTTCAAGGTAGTCTTCTATCGGCTTTTCCGGTCGATTCGGCCGAAATAGCCATCATGCATACCGGATCTTCGAGATTTTCTTTGGACAACCGTGCGATGACAACCACTTTGCTTAGTGCTTGCCAATTTTGATAAAATGTCGGCTCTTGCGTTTTCTCCTCGGGAATGTGAGTAACGGTTGCTTCATCGAACCTGCCAGTGTCTCATCGGACTTAGAAGCCGGGGTGAGCTCTCTGATGAAGTCGGCCAACGCCTGTGACTTGATTGCATGGCGAGCTTCGTAGGTGATGTCGAACTCGGAGAGTTCTATCGCCCAATTAGTCATCCTCCCCGCTAGGTCCGTTTTTTATTACTCGGAGCCTTCATCTCCATCACCGCCCTACATTTGTCTGGGTTGGCCTCAATGCCCCGGTTAGTCAGCATGAAACCCAGGAACTTCCCAGCGGGGACGCCAAAGGCACATTTGGCGGGTTCGATCGGATTCGGTAGGTTACGAGTTTGGCAAATGTCTCGCTCCAGGTCTTGTATATGACGTTCTTTGGTCCAGGGTTTTGACGATCATGTCATCTATATACACTTCCACATTGCGGCCGATCACAGTGCGCAAAGACCTTATTCATCATCCTTTGATATGTAGCTCCGCATTCTTCAATCCGAAAGGCATGACATTGTAGCAATAGTTAGCTCTTTCGGTAATGAAGGCTGTTTTTTCCCGATCCTCCGGGTACATCGCTATCTCGATTATATCCGGAGTATGCGTCCATAAAGGATAGGAGCTGGAATCTGAGGCGTTGTCGACCGGTTGGTCGATGTTTGGCATTGGGTAGGAGTCCTTCGGGCATACCTTGTTCAAGTTCTTGTAATCTGTACACACTCTCCACTTCCCGTTTGGCTTTTTACCATCACCACATTTGATAACCGGGTTGTATCTTGTATTTCCCGAATAAATCCGGCTTCAAGCAATTCTTGGATGTGAATTTCCAGCGCTTTCCTTTTTCGGTCCGTGGTTCCTCTTTCTGCGACACGGGATTGAGCCGGATAGACTTCTAGCTTGTGACAACAAAATTTTGGGTCTATTCCAGTACCCGAGATGAATCCCGAGTGCGAAGACATCCCTGTTTTCCTTCAGAAATCCTCCAAACTACTTCTAAGTTCGGGAGATAGGTGTTTGCCAATCTTAGTGGTGCAGAGAGGGTCTCCGATCACCAGATCTTCCAGTCTCCCGCCGGTTACGGGCGAACCTCATCGTCTCGGATGTCTAATTCCACAAGATTAACTTCTTCGTCGGGAGAATCCCGGTCCGAACGGTCCAGATAGCCGATTCTTTGGGGCTGCGATGAAGATCCGCCCTCCCCAGTTCTCGACGGTTTCAAAATAGCACCGCCGAGACTCTCTTTGATCCCCGATACCGTGACCACGGTTCCTTGGTTGCCTATCACCTTGAGCTTTTGATGCTTTGTAGACACCAGCATGTCCCACTTGTGAATGGTTGGCCTTCCCAATATTATGTTATAAGGTGAAACGAACTCGGCCACTATGAACCGCACTCTTTCGGACTTAAAGGCGTCTTTGACTCCAAGGGTGAACCGAGGTCGATAAACCCCTTCGGACGAGATTGTTCTCCATTAAACCCGATGAGGGTTGTCTTGCAAGGCTTTAAGTCGTCCCGGTCCAGGCTCATTCTTTTGAACGCTTCCCGGCTTAGTATGTCGGCCGAGCTACTCGGCATCCACAAATATCCGCTTGACTCGGCAATTGACGACTGTTCGTTATCACTAGCCCATCTTGATGCCGGGGACAACGTCCTTGAGGTCGTCTCTTGTGAAAAACAAAGGCGGTCGTGCTACCTCAGTGTGATGTTCCTTGAATTTTGGTCGGTCCCTGACGGACAGGACTTCTCGAAGGTATTTCCTTCGCTGGCTGATAGTATCTCCGCCACCGCCCATTGCTCCGCTGATTACGTTACAGTCGAATTCCGCTTCTGGAAATTCGTCATCGGCTTGAGGAGCCTTTCGTTTATCTTCTGCTTTTTGAACTTTCGAGGGGGTCCTACTGCGGTTCTTGGTCTTTCGTTTCCCACCTTTTCCTTGATGCTCTATGACATACCGTTGAAGTTTGCCTTCCCGAACAAATCGTTCGATTGCATCCGGAGCTCGTAACATTCATCGGTTGTATGACCTCGACCATCATGGAACGAGCAATATTTAGGCCGGTCTATCCAGGATCTTCGGTAGGACAGACGAGGCCGATCGACCTTCTTCATCTCGGTCGTTGATACCTCCTTCCAAACTTGAGATCGAGGCACCGTCGGGGCCGAATATTTCTCATACTTGCTCCGCTGATCAAATTTGCCACCTCGGCTCTTGTTTTCATTCCCCTTCTCCGGAATCCCTATTCTGTTGTCGGAGAAGTCTCGACCCACGGGAGGAGGTTCTATCTTGGTCCCGCCTCGGGTGGGATTGTTCGCCATTCGCATCTGCTCGACGTCCAAGTACTTCTTTGAACGGGAGATGAAGTCGTTGAGATTCTTTGCCCGCTCCTTTAAAAAAGATTACGCCGGCGGGACTCTTTATCGAGGCCGTCCACCAATAAGTGAACGTGTACGTCTTCGTTAAGTCCGCGCACTGCAGTACCGCATGATTGAAGCGGTCCGGTAACTTTGGAGCAGCTCTCCGCCATTGTCGATTTTGGAGAGAGAATCTTGGGATTTTGGTTGCCGTTTTCTAGTCGCAGTGCAACTCAAAGGCCTCGGCCAGGTCTTCAAAGTTGTGGATCGACCCAAAGGGAAGAGTGTGAAGCCATTTCAACGCCGCCCCTTTAACGTCGCGGCGAAGATCCGGGGCACGATTGGTTCCTTGAGACCTCTAACCGACATGTGAACGTCAAAGTCTTCTAAATGAGTCGTCGGGTCTTGTGTGCCATCATACTTTGTCAACTCGCCCAAATTCAGCTTCTCAGGGAATCGGGCGTTCTGGATCTCCTTCGAGAAAAAGCTATTGTGCATTTGGTGACATATCTCCGTCGCTGGAAACCACTTGGGGAATCGTCCTGTCACCTCGATGGTTCCTCGCTGAGGTCGACCCTCTTCATCCGGTTCGGTTCCTCCTATTGGCCCTCCCGCCGTCGACGGTTTCCGCCTTCACTGTCAGTGCGATGAGCCGAGCTCTCGTCATTGTCGTCCTCTCTCCAAGTTTTATCTTCCCAGTCCTCGCTGGAAAGGGTGTGGGTCCGTCTTTTCTCCCGCTCTTCCGCTCGCTGATAGTGAAGGGTGTGGCGTTTGTCTATGTTGTCCACCCGTCTCATTATCGCAAGCATCCCAAGTCGGCTCGGCATGTGGGATGTCCCGGCCTCCTCGATTGGAATTCTGTGGTCCACGGTCTTGGTTTCGTGGAGCCGAGGACTCCGTGTCGGACAGGTTGTCCTCTTGATGTCGTTCATTGTTGGGAATCAATGGTTCTTCCGCCGAGAAAGCCGATCTTCTCCTTCCGATGGTCTCCATCGTGCAAGTTGTCGGCTGCTCATTACGGGGTGGTTGACGCGGTGGTTGACGGTTGTCCCCCGCTTGATCCGCCTCCGATTGTCTTTGGCCTGAAGCACGAGTGCTTACCCTCATGGTCACGGGAATAGAAATTTATTGATCCCCACGGTCGGCGCCACTGTTCTGGTGTAGAACTCAGATGTCCGGCCTATTGAAGGTCCGGTGATTTGATATAGGATCTGTGTGCCCTTCCTGTATGCTTATGGGACAAGCGTTCAGGAGAGGGTATGATCACGGTACACAAGCAGGCGTTTCGCCTAAGGGGTGGCGCATGTCCAGGATCGTGGGTGCATGTCCAGGGTCGTGGGTGCATGTCCAAGGTCATGGCTGGGTCCCACGGATGGTGGGTTGCCCCCTGTACTAGCCAGTGAGATAATGGGCCTAGACTAGGTCCGTAACACTCTCTAAATTTTAATAATTATTTTACTGTCTTTTAAGATTTTTCACAATTTTCCTATGTTATTTATGTCCTACAAGGGCATTTTCGTCATTTGGCACTTTGGCACTTAAACTTTCTAATTTCTTACAGAATTCAACTCAGAAACATAGACTATATTAACACAAGTCTTGAGATCATAATTTCACCTATCAGAAATAGCCAATTTATTTATCAAAATGTAATATTTCAGATAAATAAATATGCGGGTATTACAGGTTGTATGAAAATTGGTTTATAGTTCTAATTTATAAAGATTTAGTGACTGTAATAGTAAAATGAATATTCTTGAAACATGGTGGAGTGAGTGCATACAATGTATTTGATAAATGCTTGCAAGAAAGAAAATGTATAAATGGTGTTGACTTGGAAGCTTGTGATGTTATATTTAATAAGTCGTTTTATTAATGAATCATCAAGTTTGAAGTTGGTATGTAAGAATTAGGGGTCAGACTTGAAGCTTGTTGGGTATCCTAACTACGGGTATAATTAAGTTGCATTGAACTGTAGAAAATTTGAATTTATTGGATTAATACAAATTTGGGCAACCAAAAAATGTTTAAATAGAAGAGACATTTAGACTATATTGAAGTCTTTTTAGACTGTTGGAATTCATGGTTAAGAAAATTGAAAAGTAAGTTAATAGCGTTTCATTATAATTTTTTATAAATGATGTTTTTACTACTTACCATACTTTCATGTTAATTACCATCTTTACAAATATGATTTTGCCAATGAAAGCTTATTGGATTTCTTTCATGCTCTTATTTGTAATACCCGCATATTTATTTATCGGAAATATTATATTTTGATAAATAAATGGGTTATTTCTCATAAGTGAAATTATGATCGTAAGACTCGTGGAAATATAGTCTATTATTCTAAGTTAAATTCTGTAGGAAATCAGGGAATTTAAGGGCCAAAGTGCCAAAATGACCAAAATGCCCCTGGAAATGGTAAATAGCTTAGAAAAATTATGAAAAATACTAAAAGGCAGTGAAATAATTATTAAAATTAAGAGAGTATGCTATCTCTAAATATTGTAATTTGATAAATTATGAACTTGGAGAAATTGCAGAAAAATACTCAAAAAGAAGGGAAAATTATCAACAAGTGATAATAAAGTAATTAAGTAATATTGGGCTAATTACTTAAGCATAAGCAAAGGAAATTCATGAATAAATTATGTAAAACCCTAAAATTAGTGGTTTTTGGCCTAAAATTAGTAAAAACATATTTTTTAATTAATTGGAAATTTTGGAGAAAAATGGATGAGTTTAGGTATTTTTAAGCCTAAATACAAGAATAGACCAATTAGGGATTTTGTGGGAATTTTTGGAAAACAATTAAATAAGTAAATAATTAAATAATAAATTAAATAAATATATAAAAAAAAGGGGGCCAGCCGAAAGTGCCCAAGGAAAAAAAGAAAAAAGAAAAATATATATGTATAAAAGAATTTTGCAACTTGCTAATATAATAATATTATAATTAATTAAAGTGAAAAATTATGAATAGTAATTTAGAAATTGGGAAACGGATCCTATCTAGAGATCTAGGAAGGGGAATTCCAAAGTCAAGGTAAAATATTGATCAGTGGGTTTTTATCTTCCGTTAGACTCTTACGGAAGTTAATTCTGAAGCCGTTTGTGCTTTTTCCTAATAGGACGAAATAGGGAAAAATGCTGATAGGCACATTTTTGGATATGAAGGAAATAAATTCTAACTCAACATCTAGGAATGAGTTTGAATTTATCTGGACATATTTGGATTCAGTGAATTTTTCTGAAGAAGTTGATGATTTCAGAAACGCGTTCTGAAACCGGACGCGATCGGACACGTTTTTCGAGAAAACTTCAACTGGACTGTTGGAGGCCTATATGGGATCAAAATATAGGTTAACTTGGACATTTCTACTAAGTGAGGAAATGGTTTCAAAGTTGTAAATCTAGAATTTTGAGATTTCTCCGAAATTACGCGAATCGGGTACCGATCGGGGAATTGGACCGAAAGCTTCTGGAAGGTGACACGTGGCCACCTCCCATTGGCCAAGCCCCTTGAATTTCGGTCAGGTGTGAACACAAAAGGGGAAGAAAGGGTTTTTTTTGAAAAGTTGCTTTGGACGGCCCAGATCGCTCCTCACAAAGTTGATCCGACGGCCGAAACCCTGCCCCAGTTTCTATAAATACCCCCCCTCCCTTTGCATTTTCTCACTTCATTCTCTTGAGATTTTCGAATCTAGAGAGAGGATTTTAGAGAGAGAAGCTCTGGAAAAATTTCTGCAGAAGTCTTCAACGGGTAAGTCCTTCGGTCTTTAGCTTTCTAGTTCGGTAGTTAGTAGAATTGTTAGATGGTTTTAGCAAGTACGGAGTGAGATTCCTACTATTGATTTTTAGGCCTCATTGCATTGAAAAATATGCCTGACGAGGTAAAAACATAGTAGGGATTGAGTCCCCGAAAGTTGAAATCTTCGTAGTTCTTTCAATAGTTAGAGTAGTAATGCTAGAGTAGCCTTTAAATTTCAAGTATGATTGGGTATCATATGGGAGGGCTATTTTAGTCATTATTTTCGAAAATCATAGTTGCGTCGAAGTTCTGGCAAAATTTCGGGAAGAAAATTTGCTAGAGTAACGAAGTGCTGGCGAAATTCCGCCAATTAGGGGCATAGGGCAAAATGGTAATTTTTACCTAAAATGCCGATTATTGTGTCAAATCACTAATGAAAGTGATATTACTCTTATAGGACGTCAGAAATCCTAATTTGCTGCCGTTACGCTGTCCAACGTGCTGCTGTCGGACAAATCGCTGTTTTCCGTCAGAAAGTACAGTTTCCGTCAGAAACATCTACGTACATCAACGAAGGTACGTTCGCGTACTGTAACACTAATCTAGTGCTGCTCATATACATATATGTGATAGGTACATTCACGGATAGAGATTCTCATTAGGGGTCACCGAGATACATTCACGGTTAGAGACTCGTTCGTGGTTACCGATTATACATACTGATTCACACGGGTTATAGAGATATTAATACCGTTAGAGTTTTCCTAGCGCGAGGACACGATCGATCATCGTGGCACTGGTTTTTGTGCAAGCTATTATTGTGTAGGACTTATACATACTGCTTTAACGCTTATGTTCTGTCTGTGTCACAATCATGCAATCATGCATCTGCTATATGCATAAGTGATATGCTGCTGTTATGTTTTGAATATCTGTCATCCGTATACTGTTTTATTTGAGCATAAGGTTAACCGTTACCTGAGATTCAATTCGATAAATTGAATCTCAGCTATAGCTTCAGGGTCAGGAGGACCACGGATCGGAGATCGAGGCAAGCTGCACGAGTAAGCTCATAGTTGGAGGGCATGTAGCACGAGTGAGCTCTGAGACGGAGTTGTCACTTTATCATTTTACGTAATTACCTATGAGAACAATAGGATGCTGTATCAATACTCTGTTACACTATGGTTCATGTTTTGTTATAATCAGTTACTCTTTCGCTCCATTGCTCTACTCTGATTGAAAAAAAAATAAAAAATTCCGCTTTAGAAAATGGGATGTTACATTATTGATATTGAAATGAGTATATTTTGATGATTTTATTTGTTGTTATTTATTCTTTTCCTATTATTTCATAGTATATTTATGATGATGTATGAAAATGTTAAGGAAACTTTCAATTTTCTCAAAGAAATTTTCATGTTAAGGTAGTCTTGTATTTTAGAATATTTATATGCAAGTTTTATTTTGGGAAGGGTTTTTGTTGACAGATTAAATTTGAAGGAAAGTTTTGAAATATTGTTTGTGAACTTTTATGCTCGGGGTATACTCTTATATCGTATTTGATATGAGTTATATATGATGGTATTAAAGGAAGAACTTCTCATTATTTCAATAAATTGGCCCCAAGTATGTTTGAAAACGTTTTTAAGAGAACTGAATACAAAACGCCGGTTACTAACAACAGTACTGTTAGTCCTTATGATGTCATGGTTAACCTCGAGTTAACTTGGCATTTGTGGGCATAATGCTCACACTTGATATTTGTGGGATTCGTTATCATGCTTGTTATTCGTGGGCTTTTATATGCGTTTGTTTTCGTGGCTTCAAGCCGTGCTTGGTTACTTACCCTCGTAGACAGCGTGTCCATGCTTGTGTTTGTGGCTTTGAGTGTTGCTCAGTTAGTTACCATCGTAGACTGTGTGTCCACACTTGTCATCCGTTCTATTGAAGTCCTCTAGAAAAATGAGATTTGAGATGTATTGTCTTAATATGATTCTTTTTAATAAAATTGTTCTATGACGGACTTGATTTTTTGTAATCAATGGTTATATTACTTTTAATTGTTTTCCAACATTGTAGTGTTGAACCTAAATTTACTTGTCTCACCGTTATGTAGTATCTTATACAAATGTTCCCATAGAATTATTTGGATTGTGAAGTATATGATTTTGATACTTTATTGTTGTAAATTTTGAAATTGTATACTCCTTTTAATTATTTAATTTTGTTAAATTTGCAATGGGACGTTATCCACTTGAAAGTATATTTTTGGCCCTCAGATAATATAATGTAGCTGACCTTGTATCTCCTCCTTCTACTGGCCATTGAGGGATTCTACTGTTGACTTGAAGTTGAAGCATCGTTTGAAGAATTCTTATTTAATGTGATGCAAACTTTTGGATTTATGTATGTAATTTAGGGGCACCACATAGTTAGGATCCTTGCCTTCTTGTTTCATGTACCAATTGACATGGAGCGTAGCTTCTTTATGACTGAGCTGTGTTGATTTTGCTGTAGCATAGTTTTAGTCTTTTAGAGATGCTACATTTACAAGGAAGACCCAGCCAAAATTTCTCAGGAAGTCTATAATGTTTTAATTATATGAATTATATTTATAGACTTTATGATATGCAGTATAAATATGTATACATGTAAGTATGATAATATCTATATATTTCAAGCTTAAAGGATATGGGAATTCATATTCCGGGGAGGTCACATTTGAATTTTGGGGGCGTGACACTTTTAAGGGCATAAGTTGAATTTTTAACATCTCAAATGATTTTTATTGGTTTAACAATTTTACTTTCATCGATCTGCATGTTAAGAGGGGTGTCAAGGGAAATCATTTAACTTTTTCTAAACCAAAAAAAGATGAAGCTGCAATCTCCCTAACTATTGAAGCATCAATTAACCTCCCAAACTTGATCCTCTCCATGAAGTCTTCTTTTGCCTAACTCGAAGCACCTCATCGAGGCTTGTAGAGCCAACAAGATGTGCCCGCGGCATATCCACTGTTTTTTTATTTATGAAAGCAAGAGTCTGTTCCAATCGATCATTGTATAACGAGTATATCTATGAAGATGCCCCCGCAATCTTTTCCCTTCTCCTGGGTTTCTAATTTCATATCAGATCCTTTTTACTTTAATTTTGCTTTGGTAATTAGTGATACATTGACTTCGCTGCTGCAGAATCAAATTTAGACACATCCTTAAATGGAACATCCAGTTTGGGGAGAATCTGGCACTTCGAATTCAACTCCAAATTAGTTTGATGTGTTTTTGAGTTTTGCAGAAGACAATCATGTGCTCACACATATATGACATTATAAATATTTGGAATACTTTTTTGTCCTTTAGCATTATATTTTTAAAGTTTCATTTTAGGGATTTTCCATTAAATATTTAACCTAACTAATATTTAAACTACATTGAGTCATATTCATAAATATAAGGTATAGTTTGTGGTCAAAATTAGGCCATACATTTATGATAGGAGGAGTACAACCTTTTTCTACCCAAATCTGTTTAATTTGATGGAGCTTCTTGTCAATTCACACCAATATTAACAGTCAATTTGATGATAAAATATTGTTATCGTAAAATTAGTAGGCCTTTACTTACTTTTATTCAAGTTATATTTCCTTTGATGTTATCACATTCCATAAAATGCATACTGAAATAATTATAATGAAAAACCTGAATTATTTAAATTGTTCTCAGGAGCTTGATTTTGACATATAGTAACAACCCGCTAGAGATCCTTATAACCAAGGACGGACCTTGGTAGATACAATGGGGGGCCATGGCCCCCCCAAATTTTTTTTTTTTATATTCCAAATACTTCATGCATATAGGATTTTTTTATGCATTTGGCCAAAAATTTATACATTTGGCCCCCCCAAATATTTTTTTCTTAAAAATTATTTAATGAGTATACATTTGGCCCCTCCAAATATTTTTTTCAAGGTCCGTCCCTGCTTATAACCTACAAACTAATACAAATGGAATGGCATAAGCCCAAGCTGATTTCAAATTGATTTGAGGATTTTTGGGAGACGGCACCATAATTAATAACATAAATATGAATGATTAGAGACTCAGATCAAACCGTACGTCAGCTAATGAGTCTTTCAACTTGTGAGATTTCTCGGTCTGTCCCAATTCTACCATGATACCGGGACCGGATGCAAATTGCATCCCACTTTTTATGAGATTTTGTCGTTGAATATATATTACTACCTCCAGTCCTAATTATAAGACATAGTTGACTTTTTTTTTTTGAGAGATTAAGGAAGCTAAATAAGTTATTTAATCATTTTGTATATTGTGTATCCTTAGACTATATATTACTACCTTCGGTCCTAATTATAGGAACACTTTTGTAGTGCATTTGCACTACAAAAGTGTTCCTATAATTAGAACCGGAGGGAATAGTTTAGTAGTCAAACTAATTAGTTTGAAGGAAAAAATAAAAATAAAAATACTCTAAAATAATTTAATTAGCTTCTTTAATCTCTCAAAAAAAGTCAACTATTAGGATTGGAGGGAGTATTTTATTTTTGATTGTTATGATAAAATATAACAAAGCGTGAAACAATATTAATCACCCTCATTTCATCTTTGTAATATTCAACGAAAGTGAATGTTTATTCCATAATACATCCAACCAGTTTTTAATATATGATATATTTAAGGAGTTAATCTTTATCTAAATATAAAAATAAAATAAAAAAATTGTCAATCTTTTTTTAATTTATCTCTATTGATGATTTCTCACAATAATCAAGGAGCAAGGAGGGGAGAGATATAATGAAGATAACTAGTTTATTTGAAATATACTATTATATTAAGGGATTAAGATTTCTCCTGTGACTGGAGATAAGATTATCTCCAGTGAGCCCCAAACTACACCGTTTTACTTAAATTTGTAGATCCAACATCTAATTTGAATTTTGATCCATAACAAACCTAAACCCCTGCAATCGAAATCTTCGTTCTCCGGCATCCATCGTGCCCCTGGAACCGAACCCCTGAACCGAAAGCAATCTTTCATTCTCCGATTGATTGCTTCAAGTTTTTTAATTGTCAGTTTTTTATTTTTTTTTTGTCCGTTTTTTATTTATTTTTTGCTCAAGAGTCCGTTTTTGAATTGATTGCTTCACGTATTGTAGGAATCTGTTTTCAAATTATCTTTTGCAAACATCGTTTTCATCTTCTTTTTTTGTTTTGTTTAATCCATGTTAAAATTGAAGATAAAATGTCAGCAGAAGTATAGAACGGAGAAGAAAAGCTTTCCATACGCCAGGGGAATTTTAGGGTTTTGGACGAGAGATTTTTGTTGACAGTGGTTTGGGGTTTCCTTTCGATTCTGATTGGGAGGCGTACGACTTAGGTAAAGGCAGTGAAGATAGTGTCTAATTTGCAGTTGAAGGTTAGGATTTTTTATTTTATAATAATAAAATAGCAAATTAGATGTTTTTAATTTTGTTTAGTGCTAAACGATGTAGTTTGGGACTCACTGGAGATAATCTTATCTCCAGTCACAGGAGAAATCTTAATCCCTTATATTAACTAACTTTCTCAATGTAATAAGATTAGGTAAATATATCTTATATTATTAAGTTAAAGATGGGAGAGAGCATTCCTCTTCGAAATCAGTTTGCTCTAACATCAACATGTCAGCAATGGCTGGATCGGATAAAAAGAAAACTTTGTTGCATTAATTTCCTATTTAATATTTTCATCCAATAATTTTGTTTGCCGAAATTCCATAATTACATTTTAATTATTAATACAATAAATTTAATCTTGCTCGTGATTTAATACATGATGAAATTATAAAGGGTATGGTCTAGATCCTTGGCTGCTTCCACTTATTCCCATGTGCGATAGGAACAGTGTTTTTATCTTTTAATTATGTACCTTTTCTCTTTAATATAAAATCACTAGGTAAATTATTGCTCTACAAATGAGATCTTATTAAGGGCTGGAGAGTATAGTATATAAGGATAATTTAAACATATCTTATATATTTACTCCCTTTGATTCTATTTATAATAGTTCGATAACCGAATAATATAGTTTAAAAAAATGTTAAAATTAGTTTAAAACAATAAGCATGTCATAAATAAATCTGTTTTTGATTAAACCTTATTTATGAGGGGCAACTAATAGAGAAAAATAAAGTAAATATAGGTATATGTATCACCAATATTTTAATTAATGCAATATATATAATTAATGATGGAAAACTTTGGATGGAGAGAAAAGAATATTAGGAGGGAAAATTCTTAAAAATAGTAATAATTTTTACTATTTGGGTATACACACACATATATAACGAGTTTTTGCCCGAATATAAAAACAAGAGTGAGTAGACGAAAATGACCATTATATTGCTATCGAAAAAGGTTGAATTTTGGGGTTTACTAAAACCATGTGTAATACCCTAAAAATCTGTATCAAAATATACCTATTGAAAATAGGTGAATATGAGGTTTCAAATATAGATTATAATTATCTTATTTTCTAAGGAAAATACTATGGGAATCAGGGGCGGACCCAGGAATGAAAATCAGGGGGGGCGAAAATTACATAATAAAACTCATGGAGCAAACATTTGAAATTAGGGGGAGAAAATCACAAAATTGGACCCAAAAGTTTTGAAAATTATGATTTAACCTCATAAATATTTTACTATTTTCATTGTAGTCTCTCTATGAGACTTTTTAATAGGGACTAAACTAAAAAAATTGAAACTTTTATGAAGCTAAAGCATAATTCTAAAAAATTTTGGGTCAAGTTTTGTAGTTTTAAGGGGGCGGGGGCCACCCCTAGCCCCCTGATTCCGCCCCTGATGGGAATTAAAGGAAATGAGGTGCCAAAATTGCTAAAATGCCCTTGTGGTGCATATAATGGCCTAAGAAATTTATGAGAAATCCTGAGAGACAATAAAATAATTATTAAAAATAGGAGAATATGTTGTCTCTAATTTAGATAATTTTTGGGATTATTTCCCTTGAAAAATAATGAGGGGAAAATCAAAAAGTATTGTGGGGCCATAATTGACCCCATGATTTTTAATATTTTATGTGAGGCATAAAGTACCAATATCAGTCCAATAGTTGTGAGATAATTAATCTCAATTAAGAAAATTTTCAACAATTAGTAGGTGATTAATTTAATAATTATTCAAGTAATTATGTTTGGACCAATAAGGGGATTTCTTGGAAAATAGTATATGATATATTAAAGCTACATCTTTTGTCAAAAGATGCCTAGTATTTTCGAAAAAAAAGGGGGAAAAAGAAGGAGAAAATTAAGTAAAAATGAAGTAGAAAACTTGTTGATTAAGGGTTGAAAAGTCAATAGCCAATGAAAACATAAAGAATGAGATATTTTGCAAAATGAATAAAGCATATTCCTTGGCTAACAATGAGCCATGCAATTCGAAACATGCTTGTGGTTGGAGGAAATTTGATGTTCAAAACATATCATGATATTTTGGGTAGAAAAATTAGCAAGTAATTTATTGAAAAGTCAAAAGTTGCCACTAGCCAATAAGAATACTAGAACATGGGTTATTTGCAAAAGAGAAAAGCAACATCTTTTTGCCAAAAGATGCTAAACATTTCGAAAGTTTGAAGAGGAAAGAGAGAGAAAAGGTGTTGAATATATGTGCATGTGTAAAGTATAAGTGCAAGTGGATGGAGGAAAGAGAAAAAGAAGAAAAAGGTGATATTTTGTGAAAAAACATATAAGATAAATGAGAATCGATAGAAAATAAATCCTAACTCAAAATCCTTGAATAAGTTGGTAAACATCTGGACATATTATGAATCAGTGAATTTTTGTCCAAAAGTTGACGCCACCCGAAGCGATTTCCGTAACCGAAGCGTTTATCCGAAAATCTTCGGCAGGCAACAGAATGCCCTGAATAGAATCAAAAATTTAGTTAACCAAGATATTTCTAAAGAGGAAAAATAGACCTTCAGGGCTATTTTGCCGGTTTTCTAAGATTTTACAAGATTACGCGATTCGAACACCGATCGGGGGATTTTACCGGATAAAATCCCCTAAAGCAAGGTTGTCATCATTAAGATGACAACTTTTTGTGGACTTTTGGGGCATGGAGGTCGGCCAAATGGAAGGAGTGGAGGAGAAATTGCCAACTCACAAACCCTAGAATGTGTGGTTAAAATTGAAGGAAAAGTTTGGAGAAAATTACCAAAGTTGGCCCATTTTTCTTCTATAAATAGAGGCCTTTGCCTCTTCATTCTCCACACCATTTCCAAGAGCAATTCGGTTTTAGAGAGAGGGTAGAGAGAAGGAGGAGTCCGGAGGAAGAAGCAGCGAAGCTCTGGGTAATTTTTCGGTACCGAGTCTTAAGTTCTAGTTTTTGATTCGGTAGTTATAGTGGAAATGTTGTTTTGATCTTTAATCTTTCAAGTTAGTTTAAATATCATGTTTTAAGGTTGAATATGGTATATATTTCGAAAATCATGTTGGAGTAGGAGTTATGTTGAAATTTTGGAAGATTAGAGTCAAAGTAACGAAGTGCTGGCGAAATTCCGCCGATTATGGGGTCAGGGGTAAAATGGTCATTTATGACTAAAATGTCCATTGTAATGACTGATTTCTGATCAGCTGTCGTACCGTATTCTGACAGAAATACCGTATACCGTCAACGAAGGTACGCTCGCGTACTGTAACACTAACTCTGATGGTTATATTATGCATGTGTGTGATGTGTGTATGGTATGTATATATGTGGGGTGCTGTTGGAATGCATATTGATGTTAGATGATAACTGTATGTATGCTGGGAGCGATATATCTGTAATGCTGGGAGCGATACATCTATAATGCTGGGAGCGATACATCTGTGATGCTGGGAGCGATATATCTGCATGCTGGGAGCGATACATTTGCATTGGTTGGGTGTGATTCATATGTTATGTTAATGTTGTTCTGTAACCCATATGTGTGTATGTAAACATGAGGTTAACCGTTACCTGAGATCTGGTGCGGATCTCAGCTCTTAACATAGCGTCAGGGTCGGGAGGACCGAGGACCGAGGAGAGAGGGAAGCAGCAAGCTTAGAGATCCGGCTGAAGACTATCTTTTGTTGCCACGGCGTAGGGATCGCTAGGAAGACACTTTTGTTGTTCTTACTTTTGAAAACTCTCGGTTATCGTACCATCTCTGTAATTAGCCAGTGGGCATTTTGAATATATATATCAGTTACACTCTTGCTCCGATGCTCTACTCTGATGAAAAAAATTTTATACTGCTTTTGAAAAATGGGATGTTACACTTTGGTATCAGAGCAGTTGTCCTGGCATAGATCTAACTATGTTATATAGAAACCATTGGTGCCGAAGGCAAGGCTAGTCTATGTGGGTAAGCCAATCAGTCGCCGTGAACTCGGTGAGGCCCCCATGATAGACACTTACCTGGCCAGTTGGTTTGAGTAACAGAGTTAGGCTCTACGCCTTTTTAAGGAGAGTGTTTTGAAAATGAGTACTGATATAGCCCTGAGTCAATGTACCACCCTATTTCGGTATACCAGATTGAACCGGTGTACCATCCTGAATCGGTGTACCACTTTCTGTGGGTGCATCGCTCTAATCCAGAGCTTATATGAGAAGCTGGGTCATGTCAGACGAAATTCTGCGACCAACAAAGATATATACATGCAGTATTTGACTCATGTAGAGAAACTCCTGATGCGTGTTTCCGTACCCGTTTCTGAGAAGAACGAACCAATGAGATTATGAACAGGAGAGATATTGCGAGTGTCTGTTTGTTGTTGATGCATGCGGGTGTTTGTTCGTTAGTAGTGTGGATACTAAGAGTCCGTGATAGGTCCCAGTCACCTCCACAAAGAGGGAGAGTTGTGCAGACCACACAAAATTGGGTCCGGGGCAAATTTGCTCCTCAATGAAGACTTCCGGGGTAAAATTGCTTCGTAATGAAAACTTCCAGGGCAAAAATGATACTTAACTCTTATTGGGTTGATGAGGTGGCATGCCACGTGGACAGTTAGTCAAACTTAACGGTCAAAATTAACGGATGGGCAAATTTGCTACCTTTTTCATACTTCCGGGGCAAATTTGCTACCTTTTGTAAACTTCCGGGGCAAATTTGATACCAAAAAAACTTCCGGGTGCTGGGCGCTCCCTTAGCAATACTTCCGTGGCAAATTAGGTATTTAACCCCGCAAAAGATTTGTCTAGCTCAGCCATATAACTCTCCATTTAAATATAAGATCATCCTGAAGAAGATTAAATCAACATGCCATTGTTATTCAATGGAACCTTTATTAGAGAGACAATTATAGAATTTGGTTGCTTCACTTGATCATGAGGTATATTTTGTCTTCTAACAATCTATCTAATGATTTATGTTTTTTTTTTTTTTAATAACTATGTATACATAACATGCACGACTAGATATGTATTCTCTGAAGAGGTATATGATGATATCCCTTTTTTTTTTTTCAAGCACGTAGAGGTATGTTTGTCTCAATTTTAAGTCATTTTCTCACATATGCTCCATTCATGGGTAATTAATAACAGTTAAGCATGTTTGCAGGGCTAATTTCTGAATTTGCCCCTTATTAAATAACTATTTACTAAAATGCCCCTGTCAGAAACCTATTTCCCAAAATGCCCCTGTCAGAAACCTATTTCTCAATCTGCCCCTGTTTAGTCGACTAAAACATTTGGTTTAGTCGACTAAATCGCGGGCAAGAATTTTTCCAGGCCCCCGACATTTAGTCGACTAAACCAAATTTTTTAGTCGACTAAATCATTAAAAAAGTTAAAACTTCGGAAGGCCGTAACTTCG
Source organism: Acacia pycnantha (assembly GCA_025563575.1). Taxonomy (NCBI): domain Eukaryota; kingdom Viridiplantae; phylum Streptophyta; class Magnoliopsida; order Fabales; family Fabaceae; genus Acacia; species Acacia pycnantha. The sequence continues at coordinate 749,863 of JAMWYP010000227.1, read as the reverse complement.
GGCTCGGGAGTCCGAATCAAGCGATTCTTTTTTTGATTCACATAACTTTTTGAGATCTATGCACTGATATAAAAATTATCTTCAAATTTAATGAAGAGAAAGGAAACAAGTGATTCTTTATTGCGCAGGAAATACCAACAATTCATTAAATATAATCAAGTGATTTTTTAATTTTATATATATATATATATATATATATATATATATATATATATATATATATATATATATATATAGTTTTCTTTTATTTGTGGGGCTTGATTTTAGGGGGAATAACAGTGTTGGGAAGTTATGCATGAGATCATATGTTGTGATAGCACGGTAGTCAATCTAGCTAAAATCTAGGATCATAGCTAATATCTAGGATCACTAATATCACTAACCAACAGACTCGGTAAAACAAATTAAAATGCTAACAATTCATTAAATATAGCAAATTGGGAAAAAAAGCCCATGATATATATTTAATGAATTGTTAGTATTGTTGAAGTTAATAATCCCAGTTTTTTCTCTACATGATTCATGTTGCTGATTTCCGCACGTATTCCACAATAAGTAGGATTAAGTTATTTATTTTTTAATTGTTTATTGTGTTGAGTGTGCTGATCTTTTATTATATTATTGTAAACATGTGGTTAGCTATTTTTTAGGAAGTAGTGGAGTCATTTTAATTTGTTTTACCGAGTCTGTTGGTTAGTGATATTAGTGATTATATTTAATGAATATAAAACATCAAATAAAAGAAAACTATATATATATATATAATTAAAAAATCACTTGATTATATTTAATGAATTGTTGGTATTTCATGCGCAATAAAGAATCACTTGTTTCCTTTCTCTTCATTAAATTTGAAGATAATTTTTATATCAGTACATAGATCTCAAAAAGTTATGTGGAATCAAAAAAAGAATCGCTTGATTCGGACTCCCGAGCCCGAAGTTACGGCCTTCCGAAGTTTTAACTTTTTTTTTTAATGATTTAGTCGACTAAATGAGTTTTTTAGTCGACTAAATGGATTTAGTCGACTAAAAAATTTGGTTTAGTCGACTAAATGGATTTAGTCGACTAAAAAATTTGGTTTAGTCGACTAAATGTCGGGGGCCTGGAAAAAAAATTTTGTCCTCCATTTAGTCGACTAAACCAAATGTTTTAGTCGACTAAACAGGGGCAGATTGAGAAATAGGTTTCTGACAGGGGCATTTTGGGAAATAGGTTTCTGACAGGGGCATTTTAGTAAATATTTATTTAATAATGGGCAAATTCAGAAATTAGCCATGTTTGCAGCCCAGAATGCCTTTAAGTGATTAATTTTTTTATTAAAAAAATTTATATGATATTTATCTATAATGTATTGAATTTTTTTATAATGTGTTGAATTTTGAATATTATAAATAAATTTTTAATTTAATATTATTATCTTGTTATTATCAATGATTATATTATGTTTTATATAATAAATATTAACACTAAAACTAAATAAAAAATAACTCTCTATAATAAGAAAATAAAGTCAATACATTACAATTAATAAATAACTGTGTATATATATAACGGTTTAGAACTGGGTATATATAGCGCTTGCATGTATGATTGTTCGGAATTGGAATTTATTTCCGATAATAACCTTTATATATTGATGATTCTGTAATAGTGTAATGAACAGTAAGTATGATGCAACATTTTTTATTATACAAAATGGGGTGTTCTAACCTTTTTTTTTTTATACAAGGTGAGGGGAGGGGGATCGAACTAAGGACCTAAAGGAGAGAAACAATTCCCAATACCACTGCACTACTAGTAGTGCTGGTTGTTCTAACCTTTAATATCTACCCAATATATGAATTTATACAAAAACAAATAACACACAAACTTGCATATATATTTAAATTCATGTATAAATACATTAAAACTAAAAGTATAAGACATATGTATATATATTTGAAAACTATCTAAGTCGTATATGATGTAAGTATTGACTTATACCTTGTGTCTTTTCACAAAAAAATAATCGATACAAATAATGAGAGGGTGAAAAAGAACAAACATCCCTAATCTAAAGGGCGCAAGGGGTATTAAAACCTTAAGCAAGACATGAGAGAGAAGAAGGAATTATGTTACTATACTACGTCATATGTTATGGGCATAAATGACCAAAAGTTAAAAAATACATATATAAGCCATTTAATTTGCCTTCCTAGTATCTAGCATTCTACTTAAAATGTTTAACAAACATAACACATAATTTAAGAGATAAAGTCATCAGATTTACCAAAATTTACCTGGCCAAAAGTTTTTTATTCAAGTTTACAAACAAAAATCAAATCACCCTGAAGCAATTAAAATATAATAATTTAATTTGAATGAGACTAAACTATTTGGGATTAGGGGGTGGGATTAGGGTTGTAAGTTGTAACATTTCAATCTTTTTTATTTGAAAAAAAAAAAGTAATAAAAAAATAGTGTGGGCTAACCCACCAACATGAGGGTTAAGTTGAGTGGGCTTATGTTGCCCACACTTTTGCAGGTTACGAAAATGACAATCCTAACCCACCCCTAACCTGCGTGCTGGCTGGTTGAGCCCATATCACTGGCTTCTGCAAAACGTGATCTCTTTAGTGGCTTTCTTTTGCTGTGCCTTTTTTTCCTCCAAATTAAGTAAGGAACGGTGGTTGCAATTAGGTTAAAGTGAGCTAGAGTAACCTAATTCATTTTTCTTTTTAGTAGTCTCATTGATTATATTTTTTATTAAGATTATCGAGGTCATCATAACACGATTGTCTTCACGCTGCCCTTAGCCTTCGGTGTTGGCATGATTATGCCTTCACAGTTCACATTGACGAGTTTGGCAAAAACATGGTGAGGAAGTAATAATATAATAAAATAAAAATTTAAACATTTTGGAGTAAATCTTCACACTAGCTCATGTCGGTGTGGAGAGTGAATCTTGCCCTTTTGCCTCGAGTCCATAGTAGTTAAAATCTCAATTTATCATTGTGATTTTACATTTTTATGATTTTTTTTCATTAAAACAATTTTACTAATTTTCCAAACGTTTTTATGTTTTTGCGAATTTTTACGTTACGATTTTTTATCCCTCTTCCGATTTTATGTAAAATCTCGAATTTAACCACCTTGGCCTCGACTACCCAAGGTTCTGAAACTCGAACCGGTCACTGAATCGGTGGATGTACTGGGTTAAGGGTTAGTGGGTCAGACCGGTATTAATTAAAAAATAATTTAATTAAAACAGGTAAAATATTTATATTTTAATAATAATAATTTTTTTTAAAGATATAATATATGATGATGTGATGTGATATTGTAATATTATACTATATTTTGTAAAAAAACAGAGATCTTCACGTGATTGTAATACTATTATATTATATTTTTTTAAAAAGGAGATCTTTGAAGATCATTCCATCCGTCAATCACCTTCATTATTAGTCATTTGAGGGGGAAAAACACCTTATGTCTCTCTCTCTCTCTCTTTTTGCTCAATAAGTCTCTCTCTCTCTCTCTCACGCGGTCTGGGTATTTCACTGAGTTGGTGTATGGTGTATTTCACTGCTTCTTCATCTCCTCCAATCCTCACTCAAACGAAGTCGGCGTTGCTGCCAGAGAAAGACGAGGATGGAAACGTGTTCATTACTGGAGGGCCGTTGCTAGTCAATGGTTGTAGATTAAAGTGGGGGTGGAGGTTAAAGAAGACGGAGATTCGTTGCCACCGTCACTGAAGGAGGTCATTCACTACATCACAGTGGAGGACCTTCCTCGTGGATAGAGGATTTGGTTGCCGATCTTCAACCTTCGACCTTCAAGGCTTCAACGAACCCGTCGACCACTCATCTCCTTCTGTTCAGTTGATTTTTTAAAAAAAAAAAAAAAAATTGGCTTTCACTCGGCCGGTTCTAGCCGAGTTTCCCGAGTTGACCCGGGGTCAACTCGGGACCCCGGTTTTAACGTAACTCGGACCGTTTTTCTGGCCGGTCTGGGTTTCAAGAACCATGCGACTACCAATTAATCGAAACGCACTGGATTTTTATTATTAATGAATAAAGTCAATATATAAAGTGAACTGACCTGCTTTGTATAGACCCACCATTAAGAATCCACCCTAATCACAGAGACACAGAGCCCTAAAGATTCCCAAAAAACCATGCACTTTTGTCATACGTATGCCCTTCTCAAACTTCTTTTATAGGGAAAATCTCAATAAGGCTTTAAAGATATAGAACTAATCACAAAAAAGTTTTATACCAAATTTCCCTAACAAAAAAGTCCATAATTGTAAATAAGTTACGGAATTCTAATGTTGTCAAACAAAAAAAATTAATTTAGTTTGAATGAGACTACGCTATTTGGGATTGGGAGATGGGATTAGGGTTGTAAGTTGTAACATTTCACTCCTTTTTCATTTGTAAAAAAGTAATAAAAAAAATTGTGGGATACATTGTGTGGCCCATACTTTTGCGGGTTATAAAAATGACAATCGTAATGCATACCTAACCTGCATGCGGGCCGGTTGAGCCCTCATTACCGGCTCATGTAGACCTGATCTGTAACATCCTAACTTTATTTTTAGGATTTAGTTTTAATTATGAAAGAATTATATATGATTATTGTAATTTTAGGAAAAAAAATATTAATATCAATATAAAATTGGGCCTCTTGAGGTAATTGGGTCCATTTCCAAAAAAAAAAAAAAGATTACATGGTGGCGGAAGAAAAGAAGGAAAAAGAAAAGAAAGAAAAAAGGAAAAAAAAAAGAAGAAAGAATTACACGCAGGTCCCAAGGATGACAAAAAAATACAATTAGGTCCCAACAAGAATTCACATTACACAGAAGTCCCTAGGGACTTCTGTGTAATTATATGTGAATGTAAAATGACCATTCTGGATAAAGGAAATTTACAACAGACAAAGTATAGATTTACAACAAAATTTGAAAACGAGTTTTTTTCCATTTTTGACTTTCAGATGCTATTTACAACAGACAAAGTATAAATTTACAACAGACAAAGTATAGATTTACAACAAAATTTGAAAACGAGATTTTTCCATTTTTGACTTCCAGATGCTATTTACAACAGACAAAGTATAAATTTACAACAGACAAAGTATAGATTTACAACAAAATTTGAAAACGAGATTTTTCCATTTTTGACTTTCAGAGGCTATTTACAACAGACAAAGTATAAATTTACAACAAACAAAGTATAGATTTACAATAAAATTTGAAAACGAGATTTTTCCATTTTTGACTTCCAGAGGCTATTTACAACAGACAAAGTATAAATTTACAACAGACAAAGTATAGATTTACAACAAAATTTGAAAACGAGTTTTTTTCCATTTTTGACTTCCAGAGGCTATTTACAACAGACAAAGTATAAATTTACAACAGACAAAGTATAGATTTACAACAAAATTTGAAAACGAGTTTTTTCCATTTTTGACTTCCAGAGGCTATTTACAACAGACAAAGTATAAATTTACAACAGACAAAGTATAGATTTACAACAAAATTTGAAAACGAGATTTTTCCATTTTTGACTTCCAGAGGCTATTTACAACAGACAAAGTATAAATTTACAACAGACAAATTATAGATTTACAACAAAATTTGAAAAGGAGTTTTTTTCATTTCTGACTTCCAGAGGCTATTTACAATAGACAAAGTATAAATTTACAATAGATAAACTATAGAATTACAACAAAATTTGAAAACTAGAGTTTTTTCCATTTTCCATCTTTCTTAGTTTGAGAAGACAATGAAACTCTGCATTTTTCACAGAACCAATCACCTTATGGTATTCCTTTTACAAGGGGATTTCCATAGCATGAGGCATGAACCATTAGATCACAATCCTTCAAGATATTACAGGAAGATTGATAACAATCATTCAATATATTACAACAAAGATTGATAAATGATGACATTTGTTGAAGCACCGCTAGGCACAGCAGTTCTTGCGAAGTTTCCATAAAAAAGAGTGACATCAACCTGATAAGAAAAGCCACATTAAGATATTACAACAAAGATTGATAAATGATTACATAATAACCGAATCCGAATGGAAGACAGAGGCAAGGTAAAAAACACCAGGCACGAAAGTTCGCATTTCTATTAAGTTACTCTCTAGATCAACCGAACAGATAAATCATTCAAGGGTCAGAACAAAGAAGGATCATCAACATTTTTTCTATGATCATCAACATTTGTTGAGCCATTTCAGTAGCTGCTGTTGTTCCATTATCTGTAAAAATTATATCTTTACCAGTAACTTCATTGATGACAAAAGGAACTTGGTTTGAAGAACTGGAATTCCTTTGTATTATAATACGCATTGGTTGATTTGTCCCAGGTTCCTTGGATGAAGGAAATGACAAGCTTAGTTAAATAAGGAAGATGAAAGTACCACAGCATCATATTCTTGTAGTAACCGCGAATAGTATCCACCGCAATCTGTAGCTGTGGCTCCAAGTACATCCAGAAAGTGTCCATTGACAGAAAGGGAATATCTGCTATGCAGGAATATGCTATGTTACGAAATGCAAGTCCCCAACTAAGGTATTAATAAATCTTGATTTCTTAGTGATGATACAAAATGAAATCACTCAAATGTCACGGATACAAAGCAAAAATTGTTAATTTATTATGGGGCCCCGCAATTGATTAAAGGAACTCGCTTGTGTTGTAAAATGAGCCACCCATAGAATCCTTTCTGTAACTTACACTTATAAAAAATTGGAGCATTATGATATTTCTTAGCTTAGAACATAGTAAGCATAATCAGCAGCATGAAAAAACAACTAAAATCTCGATTCATACATATCAACACCCATCAGCACAGCTAGCTTCAAAACTTGCCCAAATTCACCCGTCAGCAGAGCATTTTCAAAGTTAAACTAAATTTCCCAATACAAGTGAAATTCAACGAGATGCCCGGTAGTGAAAGTTTTAGCAATGATAGTGCAAGAAGAATCAGGGTAGAAGAGATTACCTCTATATTCCTTATTCAGAGGTCTCTTGTTCCCTTCGCTACTCTGTCTGCTTTTGGATTATTCACCCTCTTATGATTACGCCTCCTCTTTATAGCTACCTACTCAACTACCCCATAACTTGAGATTCGTTCTGAACCACCTCGTCTTCTCAGTAATCAAGTAGGCAAAAGCACGGTTTCAAGGCCTAATTTCTTGTACTCATTCACTGCAGTTGGAGGTGGAAACCATCACCAGTGGCCCAGCACTACTTCACCTTCAATCAGGGGGATCGGAGCGCTATCAATCTGTGAAAAACGAAGCCAATACCTCCAACAGCACTCAAATTTTTTACCATCCTTTGATCAGAAAAAATCCTCAGACTCGTGGAGGAAGACAAATCTCGGACGAAGTGAGGTGGTTTGGTTGGGGGGTTTTATGGGTTAGATATTATTCTGCGCGATTTCTCGGCGCCCAAACAGAAACTAAACACGGCGTTTTCTGGTGAAACACACCTCGACGGTAGGATTACCATGGCTGTTGAATATTTGGCGAGCCTTCACAATCTTGATCGTTGCCATTGTTTGATCTCTCCGAGAAATCACAAGCACTCACAGTGTTCCAGTTCTTCGGATGGCTTTACTGAGAAAAATGACTATCCAGGAGAGAGAGAAGAAAAAGGGAGAAAGGAGAGAGGGAAGGTCAACAAGGTCATTTTACATTCACAAATAATTACAACTAGGTCCCTTGGGACTTCAGTGTAATTTCATGATTTCAAGGGACCTAATTGTAATTATCTCTACTCCTTGGGACCTGTGTGTAATTCTCCCAAAAAAAAATGGAATGATTAATTCCACCGACTTGCAATTAATGAGGGGTGAGTTGGAGTGTGTCTATATATGTGTGAGGTGTGTGTATGTGTCCGACAGTGAGGAATCGGGAATCCAGAGCGAGCGAGAGAGAGAGAGCGAAAAGAAGAGAAGAAAGAAGGAGATTTGGGGTTTTATAAGGTATGTTATTTATTTTATAAGATTATTTTGTTAGTTAAATCAACTTCTTTTAAATAAACTTCTTTTATGAAAGTTATTCTATATATTTTTCTCTTTCCAATGAACTTAATATCATGTTGGTTAGAGAAAATTTTGAGATTATGATTTTGGAAAAGTTTTGAGTTTTTGTAATAGATGACTATATATATGTACAGAACGATTAATAACTAGTTTTAATCGGTTCAGAATTTTTGATTGGTTGTTGTAGGAATTTAAATTAATTTTTCTATTTAAGAAGTTTAGAATTTATATCGTACTGGATATTTCTACCGATTAAAAGTGGTATAAATTTTATTTTGGGTTAATAGAGGAATTACAGAGATTTTAATCGGTTAATTTTGAAATTTGAAGGATTAAACTGTTATTTTTAGTTTTTATTATGATAATATATATTTATTTGAATTTGTGTAATTTAAGGTATATGAAATTATAATTGTGATGATGTAGAGTTTACTTGTGACGGGTGATTGTTCGCGTTTTACTCTTCGAGATAAGGTTTAGCGTGGAGTTGAGGTAACCGGGGTTAATTTATTTTGTATGCTTGTTTTGAATTGTAAGTTGTTTTGGTAAATTTTACTCTCACATGATTAGCTGGCATGTGTTTTGAAAAAATGTGCGCGTATCTGAATATGACATTATTTCAGTGAAGCAGTGTATTTTCCAATACATTTATGTATATAAGTAATATTGTTATTGGGATTGTGTTTGTGTTTGTGGTGATAGTCATGATGTTTGTTATGAAATGTCGTATATGGATATGATGTTCGTTACGGAATGTTGTATATGGAATAATATATTGTATGATGTTTTTGGGTAATTGTGGTGTTGTATTGTCTATCTGTTATGGATATGTTGGGTTGTGTGGAAGAGATTTAGGGTGAAATTGTGCCCATCGGCTCTCTCATTCCTGGCCCAAAATTTGAGTTGAGTGTTTTGGGTGGACACCTCCCTGTTACGGTATATTGGTGGTAGCATGGGAGGGGACAATAATCTTGAGGTGACTAGCTAACCTTGGCCAGGTATACTAGCACTGATAGGTTGTATCACGTTCAGACGATATAAGGAGGAGCAAGATGGATGAGTGGGGATGGTTCTCTTATTGTTGATTATTATGGATTAAATAATTATTTGTTGTTGATTTTATAAATATGTTAGTGAACCTGTTTCTCTGACTTGCATTCCTTTCATGCATATTGATAAATTAATTTTGGTTACTGAGACTTTATGTCTCACCCCATCATTATCAACATTTTTCAGGCGAGACCTCTAGTCTTACTAAAAGTCAAGGGAAGCAACCGGAGGCATAATAGTTGTGAACTTTGTAAGCCTCTTTTGGTACTGGTGTTGTATGAGTTTATATATTGCCATTTTAGGGCCTACATGTTTTGAGAATACAATTTTAACTGTTTTGGGATAACTGTTGTTCACTATTGAACTAAAGGTTTTATTTCATACGCTATAATATTTTAGTGGATCCACAATCAAAACCTGTGAGGAAATGTTTTGGTGTAGACTCTTGTTGTGAAATTGGTGTTGAAAGACTCGTGGGCTGTATATCCCTTTGATTAATAATTGTGCCCAGAGTTTTAATCTTCTGTAGTGAGTTTGTGGGCAGAGTTTGTGCCCAGGACTCCGATGTATTTATTTTTGAAAGGAAAACGGATTTTCCTTAATCACTTGTTAATCCGGTTTTGTGAAGTCGTTATGGTTAATTAATGATTTGTGAGGAAGGGTCTTTTCAATTTGGTATCAGCTTTTAAATTTCCTGGCCCTGTGGTGCTTTGCATATAGAATATGGCAATATATGATCTTTACACACATGCTTCCCTTTTCTATTGTCTTTTGTTTCTTGTTCTTATTATTCGCCATCTTTCGTGGGTTTTTCTCTTAGGTGGGGAGAGATGGTGAATTCTAAACATATAGAAATCAGTGATAACGCCCATGCAGATGTCGGTAACAATAACCAACAGGGATCTAATGGGCCCCATGATCAATTAATCGAGGCTAAGATGTTGCGGCATCTGTACAAGTGGACTCATTCAACAGAGGAACGACTGAGAAGGCTCGAGGAGGGTAGAGCCAATGAAGGGCCTAGTGGGGGAAGTAGGAGTCATACTCAAAAAGTTCATGCAGAAGCAGAGGAAGAGAATAGTGCTCATTCTAGGGAGTCAATTCTGAATCCATCAAGTTCTAGGCCAGAGGAATCAGCAACAAGAAGGATTGCTCTTGACATGCTTACAGTATGGAAACATTTAGATCGTTTCCATCCTAAGACTTTCGGAGGAGGATCGACAAAAAAAGCTAAAAGTTGGATCGATCGACTAGAGATGTTATTCGAGTCAATTAGCTGCGATAAATATCAGAAGGTTATAGCTGCAAAGACTCTGTTAACAGGTGCTGCTTTAGATTGGTGAAACACTATGAAGCCTGTTGATGGTCATCAACTGGATTGAGATGAATTCAAAAGAATGTTCTTTGATTACTACTTCCCTATTGAAATGAGACATCAAAAAGAGGCTGAGTTTTTATTTCTGCGACAGGGGGATTTAGATGAGGAAACGTTCATATCTCAATTTATGGGGCTGGCTAAATATGTATCACAGTTGAATAGAACAGATGAGGATCAGAATAATTGGTTAGCGAGACAAATGTTCGAGAGATGTAATGATGAGATCAGAGCAAGAATGGGAGTCTATGATATCACTACTCTCAAGAAATTGATCGCAAAAATTCGAGAGGTTTGTAGAAGGTGTAGAGAAGCCGAGAAATCTGCGAGAAGGGATTCTCAGGGCCGATTCAGTGGTAATATGGGAATATCAGGAGGTATCGGTAAGAAGAATTACCCTTTGAGTTTTACTGGATTCGGAAGCAGGAGGACTTTTAATCAAGAAAGCTCCCAACAGAAGAGAAGTCCTCCCAAAGCTCAGAGCCGTAGGACCAACACTAAAGCAAGACAAAGCTCTCGGCACAAATCGGTGGCGTCAATTCCTAGTATGATACAACGCCCTCCTTGTCCTCGATGTGGGAGAGCACATACAGGCGAATGTTGGACTTCCTTCAATTGTGGAGAGAAAGGTCATATTGTGAAGTATTGCTATAAAAGAAGGAAGGAGGATCAAACATTCAGGCCATCTGCTCCTGGACGAGTGTTTGCTTTGACATCCAAGGAAGCGAGAGCTTCTCCTAATCTGATCCAAGGTAACGCTCTTCTTCAGGGTCATCCTTTACGTGTTATATATGATTCTGGTGCTACACATTCTTTCATTTCATATGACTGTGCGAAAAGATTAAATCTTACTATGGGTGATTTGTTATATGACTTGGTTGTGTCTACTCCTACTGGTATACAAGTAAAAACTGCGATGGTATGTAGGAAATTGATGTTTGTGTGTGATGGTCGTGAAACGACTATTGATTTAATTTGTCTACCTATGTGGGGTATAGACGTGATCGTGGGTATGGATTGGTTAACAACCAATGATGTGTCCTTGCGATGTAAGGAGAGAGTTGTGCAATTTAGTCAGCAGCCCAGGTTGAGAGAAGTATAAAGAAGGGTTGTGAAGCTTTCGTAGTGTTCTTCTTGGTTCAGGTGGAATCAGAGGGAAACATTGAGCAGATTGAAGTGGTTAAAGACTTTCCCGATGTGTTCCCGAAAGAGTTGACCGGACTACCTCCAGAGCGAGAAGTTGAGTTCGCCATCGAGTTAACACCGGGGACAGAGCCGATTTCCAAGGCTCTTTATCGGATGTCACCTCTAGAGTTAGCAGAATTGAAGAAGTAGATTGAGGATTTGTTGGAGAAGGGTTTTATCCGGCCAAGTGTATCTCCATGGGGTTTTATCCAGCCAAATCACACCTTGATCCATTAAACAATTTGAATCTTACAAAAAAAAAAAAAAAAAAGAGGTACTCCTTCTGGTCCTATTTATAAGACCAAGTTGACTTTTTTGGAGAGGTTAAGAAAACTAATTAAATTACTTTAGAGTAGTTTTATTTTTATTTTTTTCTACAAACTAATTGGTTTAACAAATAAACTAATATATAATCTAAGAATACACAACATATGATATAATTAAGTAACTTATTTAGTTTCTTTAATTAGGAACAGAGTTGGTTCTCAATTTATGAGCCCACGCGAGGCAATCTCTATTCCCCGAGATCCCGCCAACATAATTAATTCTTGGGTTAAATACCAATTTTGCCTCGGAAATACACGCTCAAGACCAATTTTGCCCTGGAAGTTTTTTTCAGAGCAATGTTGGCCTTGAAGTATAAAAACGTAGCAATGTTGTCCCTTCGTTAACTTCACTAACGGTCAAACGTTAGTTGACCCAATTATGCTAACATAGATTGTCTACGTGACATCTTTCTCACTTTTTTTTTGGGTTAAGTAGTAATTTTGCCCTGGAAGCATATGCTCAAGAGTATCGTTGCCCTGGAATTTTTTTTTCTCAATGTTGCCTCGAAAGTCTAAAAACGTAGCAATGTTGCCCCTCCGTTAACAACCCTAATTAATTGTATTTGACACTTTTTGTAATTTTTATTCTCTTAGTCATCTCTGCACCAGATGTTCGTTAATCATTCGCGTAGATAATTCCGCAGGTGAGTGATTATTGTTTGGAAAAATTCGTTTGAACTACCTACGACGTACTTGTTTAATCTCTGTTCTGACAAATTCGTTCTTATTTTTTTGTTTGATTTGTTCGAAACATTTTTTTCTAAACAAATTCCGCAAGCGAGTGATTATTATAAGATTGAGGAATGCCTGCGATGGAAGACGCTTTGGGGGAAGAAGGAGTAAGCTATGTTTGCTTTTTTAAAAAAAAAAAAAAAATTTGTCACCCCTACTACCTCGTGTTATGATTATAATTATAAGATCGAGTTGACTTTTTTCTGAAGAAATAAAGAAAACTAAATAAGTTACTTATTCATACTACTTCTGGTCCTAGGTATAAGACCGAATTGACATTTTTTTGGAGAGATTAATGAATGTAAATAAGTTATTTAATTATATCATACGTTTTTAGACTTTCAGGGCAACATTGAGATTAAAAAAAAAAAAACTTCTAGGGCAAAATTACTCCTGAGTGTGTACTTCTGGGGCAAAATCGCTACTTAAAAAAGTGACAAAGATGCCACGTAGACAATCCACGTCAGCATAATGTGGTTAACTAACGTTTGACCGTTAGGGCTGTTAACAGAGGGGCAACATTGTTACGTTTTTATACTTCTTGGGCAACATTGCTTCAAGAAAAACTTTTAGGACAAAATTGATCTTGAAGTATACTTTCGAAATAAAATTAGTACTTAACCCTTAATTCTTTATATGTCAATTTAGTTTCTCAAATACACCTATTAATCAATGGGAAAATCCATATGGGAGCCCTTTAAACAGAAAAACAAAAAAACAAAAAAGGCCCCTAGATTCTGAAAATCCCAGAAAAGACTCAAAGGCCTTTTTTGGTATAATTTCGTTAAAACTTTAGTTGTTAACGGAGCTGATATAGTTGTTAACGGGTAGGTCATTAACAACTACATCAGTACCATTAACAACAATTTGCTAACAACTAAATCAGGACCGTTAACAACTATATCAGTACCCCGTTAACAACTATATCAGCTCCGTTAACAGCTCACGTTTTAATGAATTTATACCAGAAAAGACCCTAGAGCCTTTTCTGGGATTTTCATAATCTTAGGGCTTTTTTGAATTTTATTTTCAGTTAAAAGGGCCTCATTTGAATTTTCCCTTAGGGTATGTTTGGTTTGAGGGAAGGGGAGGGAGTGAGAGGGGAGGGGAGAGAAAAAAAAGGAGAGGAGAGAAAAAAAAATTCAAAATTGAGTGTAGTGGGGCCCACCAGTTTTCCTCTCCCCTCCTTTTTTCTCTCCCTCCCCTTCCCTCCCTCCCTCCCCTCCCCTCAAACCAAACATACCCTTAATCAGTCCTCTTAAGGGTATGTTTGGTTTGAGGGAAGGGGAGGGGAGAGAGAAAAAAAAGGAGAGGAGAGAAAAAAAAAATTCAAAATTGAGTGTAGTGGGGCCCACAAGTTTTCCTCTCCCCTCCTTTTTTTTCTCCTCCGTCCCTCCCTCCCCCTCCCTCCCCTTCCCTCAAACCAAACATACCCTTAATTAATTGATTCAGAAGTTAACCTACCGCGTGAGTAGGAGGACGTTATGGCTTTTGCCCTTTTGGAAATATTGTAAAAGGCTAAAGTCAAGTCACGGCCAAATCATTTGAATGATGCTTTCACGCATCACTCAGTCAGAGGTCATAATCAGGGAGAGAGGATCTTTTTATTTTTATTTTTTTCATTTTTCCTCATCAACTCATTTAAGTTATTAATTAGAAAGATGAGAGAGGTTAAAATAATATTGTAATTAATTGGATAAATATGATTTAAAGATGATGAGCATAGGCGGAATCAGGGGGCTAGGGGTGGCCCCCGCCCCCCCTAAAATTACAGAACTTGACCCAAGAGTTTTAGAAATTATGTTTTAGCCTTATACAATTTCAGTTTTTTCAGTTTAGTCCCTATTAAAAAGTCTCATGGAGGGACTAAAATGAAAATACTGAAATATTTATGAGGTTAAAGCATAATTTTCAAACAATTTGGGTCCAATTTTGTAATTTTCTCCCACTAATTTCAAATATTTTCTTCACTGAGTTTTATTATGTAATTTTCGCCTCCCTAATTTTCATTCCTGGGTCCGCCCCTGATGATGAGAGATAATAAAAAAGGATTAGGAGAGAAACTAAACCCATCATAATCAATATACCAAGTTATCTCCACGTGCTACTAATTATAAGACCCATCCTAAAAGAAATAAATATTTGGTTTGAGTTCTTTCCTTTTCCTTTCTTTTTTTTTTCAGAATATGCTCCTAAATTAAAAATTGCATTATTCATGTTTAATATTTTATAAATTTATTATTAGAAGATTGCACGACGATGACTTTCGAGTAAGAAATTAATCATTTCCAAATGTCCAGATTGCACGTGATATATATTTGAAAAAAACAACA
The DNA here is from genome assembly GCA_025563575.1 of Acacia pycnantha. Lineage (NCBI taxonomy): Eukaryota > Viridiplantae > Streptophyta > Magnoliopsida > Fabales > Fabaceae > Acacia > Acacia pycnantha. The sequence continues at coordinate 734,805 of JAMWYP010000227.1, read as the reverse complement.
TATCAATGACATGCAAGTTATCCCCACACACGCGAACCGCGCACGTACACCCCCACCCCATTATTCTACATACAACTATACAAGGGGGAAATTGATAAGGGGAAATCCTCATCAAGGCGCAAATCAGTAAAAAAAACTGTTAAAAGAGATAATAATAATAAAGTCACATGTAAAAAAAGTCCTACGCCTTTTCTATTAGCATTTCACAAGCATTAACAATTATATCAGTAGAATATTAACAACAAAATTAGTAGACGTTAACAACAATATCCTAACAATTAAATTAATACCTGTTAACAACTGTATCAGTACACATTAACAACTAACATTTTATGAAATAATATTAGAAAAGGTCTCAGGCTTTTTTTGACATGTGACTTTTTTGAGCTCTTTTTTACAATTTTTTTGGTATTTGGGCCCTGAATTTTCCCAAAAAATAATACCAAGATGACGTAGCATATCATGGGAATATTTGATTTGTTCAAAATGTAGATACCTGCTCCCATTATTTTTTTTTTGTCAAAATTATTATTTTTTGCTCCCATTATTATTATAAGCATATAATAATAACATTTCAAAACAAACAAAGGTAGTTAAAATTAGTAATTTATGGTAAAATATCAAAACTATCATCTATGAAAGTTATTAGTTAGAGGGATTTGGTTGATTAGTCAGAAAATTTTATAGTTTTTCACCCATCGTTGATAAAGAATTACTTAATTTGACTAGATTATATACTTATACTTTCTATTGTCCTTATTATAAAAAAACCAACTATCAATTCTCATAAATCAATAAAAACATTTAAAAGTATTAAAGTTGCTCTAAAATTCAAGTGATTTCCAATACTACTCTTATCAACTGCATTAATCTCAAATATCATATTAAGCGTTACTTGTAAGTTTTTCTATAATTTCATGCTCAAACAACAAGTAATAAGAACATGAACAAGGATCTTAAGAACTTATGATTTTCACAACACTATAGGTTTAAGTCAAGATGCACTAACCTCTATCCATAATTACGGAATTGATACTTTAGAATGTGTGACTTGTAGCACAATAATTGAAACCATGATCATTCTCTTTACCCTTCATTACACGCTCTCTCTTCTTGATGGAAAACTAGAGGCGTCTCTTATGGTCAGAGAGCGAATGGACAAGTTTCTATCCTTTAAATAACTTTTGTATCCAAAAGACATGTACATCCTATGGATATGACTGCTCCCATCAAGTAGTCAAGAGACCTCTTCCCAAAAGTCATTTACCAATAGTCATTTAGCCCCTTCATTAATTATTAAATCATATATATTTATCACAGCCACATGAGACATTTCTTACATTCTCCCACTTGGCTCATGTGATATATGTCATTTCATGATTTAACAAATATCAATAATTTTGCGCATAATCTTGGCTAAAAGATTTCATATATATTGGTTACATCATAAGTCATGGTTAATGATAAAACTAATACGAGTCATGGCGGTTGTACATCAGTATATCGACATAGTCCCTTCCATGTACTACTTTATTAGTCTTTCTCCTTGACATGACACTTTAATGAAAGTAACTTTAATGTCCATCAATAAAGTCTTCATTGTAGACAAATCCTGTTTTCTAACAATATCATTTATGCATGCATACATAAAGTTGAAAACAGGAGAATCTCAGAAACACATATATACTAATGAGCTCAAAGTGTCAATGACCAATACATAACAATAATTTTAACATTTGCTAGCAGACATAATACCCATACTATACACATGACCCGTGAATTAGAGCCTAGAGCACCTCTTTTTTAATTAAATTCGGACTAAAAATAATCTGCACAGCCCAAAAAAATGTAGCAAAGAGGCCCAAACCATTCTGGCCAACAGGAAATGTGCCCCACACATAAAATATGCTTTAACATTAATTTGGCCCATTCCTAACCAAAGAGGCGCTTTCGGCTCAGTGGTTAAGGCTTCTTACTCAAAAGCCTGATCACGCTGGTTCGATCCCCAACCATTGCGTTTCTTCCAATTTTAATTTTCAAAACGCGCGGCTTCAAAAATGGCACCTAAGGGGTTTCGAACTCAGGACCGAAAGGGTGCAACGGTCCTTAAGATATGGCGCTCTACCAGTTGTGCCACACCGTTCCATTATGTTTCTGAACCTCTTCTTTAATGATAAAGTATTTCCATCCATATGCTTAGCACCGTTAGAATACTTATCGTTTTTATAAAAGAAGACTGCTACGGAATTATCACAATAAATTTTCAGCGACTTGTTTATACTGTCGACTAATCCAAGTCCTAAAATAACATTCCGTAGCCATTTATCCTGAACCATGGCTTCAAAGCATGCCACAAATTCAGCTTCCATAATGGATGCAACAATTACCAATTGCTTATCCAATCACTTCAAGGTTGCTAGACCTCCTATACGTAAGCATGTGACCTTTAGTTCTTGCTCCCACTGACCTTTAGATATATCCTGAATACCCAAGTCGAATTCAGACTCTTATAGATATACCACATAATCATTAGAAATAGCAAATCTCTTTTCCCTTTGAGATCTTTTCAATGCTATTTGTTGTGGTTCTTCTACAATGAATTCATTCAGTTCATTAACAATAATCTCATCATGAGTAGTGGAACAATAATCTCATCATGAGTAGTGGGAACATTAATTTGTTGTTCTCCATTATTATTAATCAGTTCAATAACATGTGAAACGACAACTTAACATTAATGCTTCGAGTCATACATATCACATACTAACATGCTTCACAAATTCAGACATAATTCATTTAATACATATCAATGTTCACCTTTGGGGACCCACTGATATACAACATTCAACCATAATGATGCTATAAAGATTTCATATAATTTGGTAGTGATGCATATTCCAACTAAAAATATTTATCATCTTTAGATGTCTAAATAAAACTATAAGTATGTGGACAATACCAACATTTATGTTTAATTATTATAAAGACAAATAATCAACCTTTGGGTTAATCCATAACCGCCCTATAATAATAAACTACAATTTACCCACAACATAAACATAATTTCATAGCATCAAGGTTATGGGTAATTTGAAATATCACAATAATAATTGGAATTAAAATAATTCATAAGAATTTGGCCACTTTGGTAACTAACAAATCCACCATACTTAATTCCAAAACTTAAATGTTTAACATGAATACAATTTCTATTCACAACATCTAAGTAATTTAATTTTAGATCAACATCAAGCTTTAACAAAAATAATTTGTCCCTTTTCTAAGCCATAAATAATATCTAGTTATATATAAAACTAGATGACCCAAAATTAGAGCCCAAAAGACCCCTTTTTTTAAGTAAATTCGGACCAAGAATATACTGTACAACCCAAGCATATTTGGCCCAAGAAAAAACTTACAGCCCATTCTATAAAAAAAACGAATTCAAACAAAAACGTACAGCCCATTCTATTGAAAAAAAACGTACAGTTTTGGCCCAAAACATGCTGGCCCAAAACTCTTTTCTGTTCTTTTATTTTCTGTAATAATTATGGGCCAAGCCCAAAAAAAACATGCTGGCCCACACCTTTTCTTTTCTTTTCTGTAATAATCATGGGCCTTGCCTCTTCGGTCCAAAACCGTTATGCCCAATATAAATTCCTTTAAATTATTAAAGTCAGGAAAGAATGTCAAACCACACGCCTGTAGCTCAGTGGATAGGCGTCTTTTGCCCAAGCATTACGTCGCCCGTTCGATTCCCACCAGGCGCGCTTCCAAGGGGTTTTATTTTTGAAAAAAAAAAAAACGCTGCATAAAATTGGTCCTGGAGAGGTTCTTTTTTTTTTTTGGAAAATAAAGGCAAGCCGAAGCTTGAGAAGTAGGAGAGGCTAGTCTATGAAAGACTAGCACCAAAATACAACAAACTAGTAAAAGAACTAGGATCTACAGACCAATTGGTCATGTAAAGCTATATCCAGGCATCCTGGAGGAATTGCCGGGACTAATAACAAGCTTGTATCAGCAGGAGCATTATGACCCTCCTTGGCCATATAGTCAGCACAAGAGATGTTATCCCTAGAAGTATGTCGGAGCGTCACGTCCCAGTCCTGGTAGAGAAGGTCTCTAGTCTCCCTAATAAGGTCTCGCAATGGATGGTCAGCATAACAGCAGTCTCTCATGAGGATGTTGGTCGCATCCAAGGAGTCAGAATAGAGGAGGACTTTTTGAAATCCCATCTGAAGTCCCAAATTCAATCCCAGCTTGATGGCATAGAGCTCCGCTTCAATAACAGTATGGAGACCAAGGGATTTGCAAAACCCCACTGCCGGTGCCCTCGTAATTCCCGATTACTCCTCCGCAAGCCGCTTGAAAGTTGTGGCGAACCGATCCGTCTACATCAATTCGGATCGCATCGTCCGGAGGGGGTCCAAGATCGCTCCTCATACCGCCAAGTTGAAAAATTTGATGAGATAAGTTGTGATTAACATGATTTTCCATAAGAAGATAGTTACACAAGTGGAGCAACTCCCTGGTATCTTTGTGTTCGCCTTGAAATAGAAAGTTGCATCTGGATGTCCAAAGAATCCAACATCCCAAACTGAAGACTCGTGGCCAAGAGAATCCGTGGAACCTGCCCATACCAGGGTTATGGTTGGTGTTCCACTCGAGCCATACCTGCAAATTACCTGCAAAGAACTGGGAAAAGTAATTAGGTTCTAATTAGGTCCTGGAGAGGTTCTAATGCAGGGCGTATGGGTCAATCCTAAAGGCTGTCACGCTGCCAGTAGAGCCAGGCGCCGTTTGATGAAGAGGGAGACACTAAAAATATAAAAACAAGGCCATGAACCAGACCCATATGGATCAATGGACCCAACTCTTCTTTCCTCCATAACCGACATTCTCGACATCGGATTTACATATTCTTGGTGTCTATCTTTTCATTTTTTCGAGGTCTTTTCAATAAAACCGACTTTGGGACTTAATAAAATCATTTTCTCATGACCCAATTTCAAAATCCAAAGACTGTAATATACCATCATCTTTTCTCTTTAATTTCAAAATTCTTAAAAGAAAACTAAAGGTCTCAAATTGGTGAATGCTATTAACATTGAAAATTCATAAAGAAAAAATAAATGCAATCATATGCATTCCTATTTCAAACATGAATCCCACACGAAACAGTAATATGTGTACTTTCCATTCAACAAATCAACATTACTGGTTTGAAATTCATTTCACTCATTTCACATACTGTTATGGAATAAAATACTAGGCCACCCAAGGTGTGGCCCAACAGGAGACATCTAACACATTTGGGCTTGGAGGCACCAAAGGCCCAACAAGTCCAAACCCTAACCCTAAGGTAGCCTCTATATATAGTTGGTTAACCTAAAGAGGTACACATCTTCTAAGCTCTCTCTCAATTGCATATACTGCACACAGAGCACACACACCATCCCCTTGGCTAAACGCCTCCCGTGTAATCGAACTACGTGGACTTTGATCCCTCTTCAGGGTACGTAGGCCCTAGGAATCGCTCCTAGGTCAAGTCCCTGTGCTTTGTGATCTCAGATCCTCTTCGGTATCCAATCCATGGATGCTTGGGAGAGAGCTATTTGATCCTATATCCACATCCTAGCCCACCTAGGGTTAGGGTTTATGTTCTATGACAGAACATTGGCGCCGTCCGTGGGGACTCGGTAAATTTCTGATTCCCATGACCAAAGAAGGTTAATGATTCAAATTCCCAGCTGCTAGATGAACAATCTGAAATCTGCTGGAGAAACTTTTTACGAAGAAGGGGTTGTGAAGAGAGAAAAAAAAAATTCTGCAGGAAAAATCAAAACCCGCGAGAAGCAATCAAAAAATACAACACATTGTGGTGAAGATCTGTACAGAAACCTAAGTCAAAATTCCTCAAAAAATTAGGAATGGCAGGAAGTGATTGCGTGGGAATTGAAATTCCTCAAAAAAGAAACCTAAGCCCAAATTCCTCAAAAAAGAAAGGGATGGCAGGGAGTGATTCCCACCCCAAAATTCTTCTCCAATATCCGTCTATTCCTCTGCATCGTCCCACCACGAAAGCGCCTACCCACGCAGTCTTCGACGATTCACGGTCTCTTCCGGCGTCAGCAAACCGCCCATCCTCTCCACTCATCTCTCCGCCGTAGATGCCAAGCAACAATGGTGGCAGGAAAAAGGGCTCTGCTTTCGAGGTTTACAATTTGGAATATGAGATTGCAATTTGAAGTGCCTTGATGGAGATCCGGAATAGCAATTCGAAGTTGTCACAGTTGAAATCATGAGAAGCTGAGGTGCAGGGACGGGATACGATGCCGAGATGCTGAGAAAGCCGGATGTGTCAAACAATTCGGAAATAATGAGAGGCCGAGATTTTTCATTCCTATCAGTCCCGGGATGCCTCGAAACTCAATTCCGGGTTTGAATTACTAACTCCATCCGAGTTGATATGTGAACCGAGGTCCTGAGACGCCGACGTACCTCTGCAATACCGAGATGGAATTCAATGCTGGGTTCCTCTTCGGGAGGTGTCGAGATGGGAGTTGCCGGGTCCGATGTGGTTGAAAGTCGTGACACCGTGATGCCAATATGTGTATTTCGAGCAACGGTTTCTCGATTCTATAAGTCGAAGAAGGGGTGTTTTGTTTCCACAAGCACTACTGTGTTGATCTGCAATAAGGATAAAGAGGAAGGCTCTGGTGCTTCTCATCATGTTACACCTCATCAATATGGTTGCATGTCAAGATACGGACAGTGATGGCCGAAAGTCAAGTTCGTTTGGTGTAAAGGACAAACTCTGATGGTTATGAGATTGTTCAAAACAATATTGACCACCACTGTGCTCCTAGTCGGATATTACAATACCGAGACTGTATGTGAGCCGAGATCCGAGATATAATGCCGAGATTCATGCCGACGAACAGATATTGAAGAAGACCAAGCATATATAGCATACTGTAAAAGCTTCTCATCCAGGAAGCGGACGTTGAGTATGCCGAGATCCTCGCTATACTCAAACCACCATGAAAATATTTGAACCGAGATAGCAGAGCTTGGAGTGCCGAGCTTGTAAGCTATTTCTGCAAATTTGGAAGCTTCCATATGAGGTAATTTCATAAATTCTCCATACGTATATATATATATATATATATATATATATATATATATATATATATCAAATGATCTGGAGATAGGGACACACTGCCAAGATGATTGTCCCGGGTGAGCGAGTTGACCAATATCGACAATTTTAAACAATGCAAAGCTTCCAAGAATTACTACTCGTGTCAGCGTTTTGGCTCCCCTTAATGCAAACGTGTGGGATTATGAAGTAAGGCTTTTGTTTTAAAGAATGAACGTGCGGGGTAATTTCACCACCGAGAAGGCGGTAAGTTTGCGGAATAAAAATATTGCAATTAATCATTTCTCCTCAAAGCTATCACAAGTTACTCATACTTCGAATACGTCTGATTTTTGGTAAGTCTGGAGAAGGAATTAGTAAATCTGCAATGAATCTTTCCACAAGAGTTTTCCAAAGCCTCTTTCTCTGGGAAGCCGTTTACTCAATAAATTACCTACATGAAGGAGAGCCAAAAGGCTGACTAAGATCTGCTCTTTCTCGTACATCTCTCTCTGGGAAGTGGAAGATGGTAGAGACTGAAAGCAACGTCATTGCCATGTGTAATTACTGAATTGATGGATCCATTAGTTGAAGGAATTATTAAACACTCTCAAGCCATGTGGAAAATCACCACCTGAAAATAAGTGTTATTTTTAATCAAAGCCCTTATGTGAGGAAATGCAGTTGAAACGTGGCAGATCAGCTTGTGAAAATGCAACATGATAGAATCATGGCCTTTGCGTGGCAGATTTTAATTCATGCAGCAAGTTGGTGGAGTTGCGGAAGTATTGTCTTCTGAAGTTGCGGAAGATACAGATTTCTCTTGCTTCTAAGCTGAAATATATCTTTGACCAATGCAACAAATGAAGATAAATTATTTTACCTGATTGCTATAGGCAAGATGACGTTTCCTCATCTTGCCGAAATAGAACTTGAAAGTCTTCCAAATCTCCTTGGGATTTTCTTGAAAAATTATCATGTGAGTTGGGAATGTCTTAAGAAGCTAACATGGAGAAATTGTCCCAGTTGAGCACAAATTCATCTTCCAACAATTCAAACTTTGCTTTGGAGAATCAACAATTTCTTCCAAATACGGGCTCCGTGTAAGGACGACAAGGTTGCAAGTTTATTTTAAAATCCGCGCTCCTTAATAGGGTCCCGGTTTTAACTAAATCTAGTTGAAATCCGGGCTCCAGGTAAATTACCGAAGACGGACCCTGATTTAACCGAATCTGGTTGAAATCCAAGCCCCGTGTAACGACGGCTACAACCGCCAAGTTTATAAACATGTATAAATTCTGAGTAAAGAAACTCGTTTTCGAAAATCATGTCCAGTCTAAACATGTAGGAATTTGAGGTACATAAACCCATTTCCAAAAATCATGTCAAAACTAAACATGTAGGAATCTGAGGTACATAAACCCGTTTCCGAAAATCATGTCGAAGAAAGTAAACATGTAGAATTCAGGGTAATGAAACCCGTCTTCGAAAATCATGTCCAAGTTAAACATGTAGGAATCCGAGGTGCATAAACCTGGTTCCGAAAATCATGTACAAATAAAACATGTAGGAATCCGAGGTACATAAACCCGGTTCCGAAAATCATGTACAAGCTAAACATGTAGGAATCCGGGGTAATCAAACCCGTCCTCCAGAATCATGTTCAAATTAAACATGTAGGAATCCAAGGTACATAAACCCGGTTCCGAAAATCATGTTCAAGTTAAACATGTAGAGGGCAGGATAATCAAACCCGTCTTCCAAAATCATGTACAAGTTAAACATGTAGAGGGCAGGGTAAAGAAACCCGTCTTCAAAAATCATGTCAAGTCGTTTTTATACAATTAAATCCGCACTTCGTAATTGGATCCCGGATAAATTGTGGAGTCCGTCCCTACGAAAGGGATGAAGGCGGACCCCGGCTTAACTGAATCTGGTTAAAATCCGGACTCCGCAGAAATAACGGTTAAAACGTGATCCTTCGGGACATGGTAAAACCGGATCTGATGGTTAAAACGTGCACCCTTTGGGACACGGTAAAGCCAAGATAAGTTCTGTTTAAAGTTTTGCAGGAAACAAAGACAGAAGACGGATCCCGGTTATACCGAATCTGGTTAAAATCCGAGATCCGTGTAAAATTTCGGAGCAGGACTCGATTTAAATTGAATCTAGTTTAAAATCGGGTGTCCGTGTAAAGTTAAGAAGACGATCGGCAGACCCGCTTTTAGCTAATCTAGTTGAAATCTGGGGCCCGCATTGAGGCGGCAAGTCTATTTTAGGTTCCCTTATTGGAATCATTTTGCGATGGCAATGCCGCCAATTTTATTTGATTGAGTTTGGGTAAACAAACTTGTTTTCAGAAATATAAATCCGGAATCTCGGTGTTAAAATAGCTAAACCGGTTTCTCGGTATTAGAATAAATAACCCGAAATCTCGGGGTTAAAGTATCTAAACCGGAATCTCGGTGTTAAGGTAAATAACATCCGGAATCTCGGTGTTAGAATAAACAACATCCGAATCTCGGTGTTACAGTTTATAAACCCGGAATCTCGGTGACAAAGTAAATGACCCGGAATCTCGGTGTTCAAAGTATCTAAACCGGAATCTCGGTGTTAAAGTAAATAACATCCGGAATCTCGGTGTTAAATAAATAACATCCGGAATTTCGATGTTAAAATAAATAACCCGGAATCTCGGAGTTAAAGTATCTAAACCGGAATCTCGGTGTTAGAATAAATAACCCGGAATCTCGGTGTTAAAGTATCTAAACCGGAATCTCGGTAATAGAATGTATAACCCGGAATCTCGGTGTTAAAGTTTATAGCCCGAAATCTCGGTTCAAAGTATATAAACCCGGAATCTTCGGTCAACACGCACGGAATCCCAACAGTCGCGAACACCTCGTCCAGATTTGGAAAGCAACACATCCTGGCAGCTCAAAGGCCTGAACTACCAGGCTGGGGGGCAACAGAGGGGACAACGATTGGTTAAGTGGAAAAGCGCGTGTTATCAAAAACTGCCATAAATGCAAACCAGAAAGTTTAATGCAAGCTCGGACAAGTATCTGAAATGAGCACGTTGAACGGTTTGCACAAACAGTAAGTATTTTCCATTTATTGTGATTTGCTTACATGTTATTAAATGCAGGAATATAAACCAGACAATTAGCCCGGGAAAATTGCTACGAAAGCAAAGTCGGAATCAGCGGATCTCGAAAAGCAGTCAGTTAATCTCGGCAGCTCAGAGACCTAAACTACCGAGCTTGGGGGCAACTGTTATGGAATAAATACTAGGCCCACCCAAGGTGTGGCCCAACAGGAGACATCCAGTACATTTGGGCTTGGAGGCACAAGAGGCCCAACAAGTCCAAACCCTAACCCTAAGGTAGCCTCTATATATAGTTGGTTAACCTAAAGAGGTACACATCTTCTAAGCTCTCTCTCAATTGCATATACTGCACACAGAGCACACACACCACCCCCTTGGCTAAACGCCTCCGGTAATCCTCGAACTACGTGGACTTTGATCCCTCCTCAGGGTACGTAGGCCCTAGGTATCGCACCTAGGTCAAGTCCCTGTGCTTTGTGATCTCTGATCCTCTTAGGTATCTTATCTATGGATACTTGGGGAGAGCTATTTGATCCTATATCTACATACTAGCCCCTTAGGGTTAGAGATTCATGTTCTATGACTGAACACATACTTTTGAAGATTAATAAATTCAAAAGTATCATTCATGCATCAATACAAGATTCATAATTGGAAAACCATAAATTCTAAAACCAAAAGCTCTGATACCACATGTAAGTTTTTCTATAATTTCATGCTCAAACAACAAGTAATAAGAACATGAACAAGGATCTTAAGAACTTATGATTTTCACAACACTATAGGTTTAAGTCAAGATGCACTAACCTCTATCCATAATTGCGGAATTGATACTTTAGAATGTGTGACTTGTAGCACAAAAATTGAAACCTTGATCATTCTCTTTACCCTTCATTACACGCTCTCTCTTCTTGATGGAAAAACTAGAGGCGTCTCTTATGGTCAGAGAGCGAATGAACAAGTTTCTATCCTTTAAATAACTTTTGTATCCAAAAGACATGTACATCCTATGGATATGACTGCTCCCATCAAGCAGTCAAGAGACCTCTTCCCAAAAGTCATTTACCAATAGTCATTTAGCCCCTTCATTAATTATTAACTCATATATATTTATCACAGCCACATGAGACATTTCTTACATTACTCTCTCCCACTACCCTTATTAAATATAGGTAGACATGAAAAAATAAATTAAATACTCTTTAAAGATTGCAAATGCCTTATAAAAAAGATCAATAATACTTTTTAGTTTATGATTTATAATAAAGATAAAAGGGAGCAATACTCTACCGGGCTAAATTCTTTTTCAGATATCATTTTCGTCCACTTGCTGTGAGAACAATTTACATATATTTTAGGTCTTATTCATTGTAAATTTTATCAGGTTCATATCCTTGAGCCAAGTAGGCAGTAGCCCGAGCTAAAAAAATAAACATATTAAACTATTTACTAAATAATATAACATAATATTAAAAGTATAAATAAATAATAATTGAAAATTATAAATATATTTGATATAAGAAATGAATTAATCCTTTAAAAACATGCTTGCATTTCTTTATAGAAAAAGGAACTGTTTGCTTATTTCATTATTTCGATCAACCAATTTATTATAACATAAGAAGACAGTGTCTCCGAAAGGGTTTTTAGAATTGATTAATATTAGAGTTTAAATAGTACAAATAAAACTGGATGTATAAAAACTAAAGGACTAGGGAGTAGGGACCACGATAAGGACTGGGTCACTGCTAAGCTAAAACAAAAGGCAAGTCTTGACCCAAAAAAAAAAAAAAAAAGGCAAGCGAAAGGCATTGCAACTTTAAAATGAGGTCGATCCTCCTTTGCTAAAGACCCAAAAATTCAAAGCAGTCAGAGCACTCAGAGTCAGAGTAGTCAGAGCACTCAGAGTCAGATCAGAGTGGAGACGTGGAGGAAGAAGGAACCATGAAGGACTAAACGTGGAGAAAGTCTCTTAGGGAAAAGTGTTAAAAAAAAGGAAAAATTTTAAATAAATACCATTTGAATTTGTAAAATCCTCAAAAGTTTATCAAATTTATAAAAAGATTGAAAGGTGCCAAGGACCTATCAGGGATATGCAAATTCGTATGAAATTATTTTTTACTCTTAGTTTTAAATAAATAAATAAATAATTAAAAACCCTCCAATCCCCACCGCCGCCGGTCGCGGGCGGCCACCACCGCCGGTTTAATGTCAAAGCAATTACTCTGTGTAATGCCCTCGATAATTAATGGTTTTCCCCTAGTCGTTGATAAATTGTTATTTAATTAAGGGTTAAGGTGCGATTTGACCAATAAACTATTGGTTCAGAAGCGTCCAACACAATTAATTATTAAGTGGACAAAAAATACCAACAAACTTTTAAAAAAGAGCGTCCAGCACAACACCGTTAACAAAAAGTTAACCTCCGTTATCTCAAGTGCAGATTGGCCAACGAACTCTTCTTTCTGGAGCGGCCAACAAAAAATTCTAAATTTTAATAAATTAAATAATTTTTTTTCTCAATTGTCATTATTCAAAACTACTTGTATAGATATCTATGGAGAATAATTATTCATTCTTTAATTTTTTTCAAAATTATAATTTGCTAAAATAAACAAAAGTTTTAATTAAAAATATAATTATATGATTTAAATAAAAATCAAGTTGTTTTACAATTTATTATATATGTTAAACAAAAAATTATATGATTTATTTTTATAATAAAAATCACATAAATTTCTTCTAAAATAAAATAATAATTTTTATGAGAAAAATAATGTATGATAAATGATATGAGAGAATTAGAGTAAAACATGTAAAAGTGCACTTATTAATCAAATAAATTAGAGTAAATTTATGTATGTATTTTTACTCTATCATGTGAAAATTATTCTTTTCTTTCGATTTTGCCGTTAACTTAATATCCAATGTATAAGATTTTTTTTTTTTTTTTGTTATGAGGTTCCATCTAACATTATTTGATTAATAAGTGCACTTTTACATATTTTACTCTAATTCTCTCATATCATTTATCATACATTTTTTTTTCTCATAAAAATTATTATTTTATTTAGAAGAAATTTATGTGAGTTTTATTATAAAAATAAATCATATAATTTTTTGTTTAATATATATAATAAATTATAAAACACTTTGAATTTTATTTAAATCATATAATTACATTTTTAATTAAAATTTTTGTTTATTTTAGTAAATTATAATTTTGACAAAATTAAAGAATGAATAATTTTTTTCCATAGATATCTATACAAGTAATTTTGAATAATGACAATTGAGAAAAAAATTATTTAATTTAGTAAAATTTAGAATTTTGTGCTGGACGCTTCTAGAATAAGAGTTCATTGGCCAATCTACACCTTAGATAACGGAGGTTAACTTTTTGTTAACGGTGTTAACAGCGTTGTGCTGGGCGCTCCTTTTTAAAAGTTTGTTAATATTTTTGGTCCACTTAATAGTTAATTGTGTTGGACGCTCCTAAGTCAATAGTTTATTGGCCAAATCACACCATAACCCTTGAATATATTATATACTTATAGTACTCCTTAAATTCTTTTTCCGATATCACTTTCATCCACATGCTCTAGCAACAATTTCCATGTATTTTAGGTCTTATTCATTGTAAATATTATCAAGTGGCTGTCACATCTTCCACCTCAGCTTGAATGGATGCAAGATTACGGAGTTCATACCACATATTTGCTCTCACATTAAACTTAGCCTTCCTTGTTGGCATGATTATGAATTTCAAATGCTGAAAGGCTTAATTGTACCCTTTCATCCATGATCTTGGCACAAAACATGGTAAATTAATATCATTCTAATCCTATTTATAAATGTACATAACTTAATTCTCATATGCTAAAGAGAGTCAATTAACACAATAGTTACAGTTTAAATTTTTTATTTTACCCTCTCTTTTATGAATATGTATTATCCAGCTCTTTCTTCTCCTTCTACCTTTAATAGGGTAAAACTGTAATATTATCGTTTATTACTCAGAAAGTGGACTTATTACAATAAGGTCAGATTATTATTATTATTATTTTTTTCCAAATTAGACTTCTAAACAGTAATAATATAATTATAATAAGTGTAATATAACTTAAAAAAGGTATGAGTAATAATATCCAACGTGGTGGCTGGTCGGCATAAAAATGTTGAAAGTGGCGATTCCTTTTCTTATTATTGGATAAAGATTATTGAGAGCGACTTTCCTAGAAGAAATCCTTATCAATCGTCTTCCACTGCAATCGTAAACGAGTTTTTTTTGCTTGGCCCAAATTCTGAAAGACTATAATTTTCTAGCGACTTTGTTTTATGCTTGTTTCTTGTTTCATCTTTGGTAGTCCAAGTTTGTTTTTTAAGAAACTAATTATTAAGCTTTGATCTTTCCCGTTGTAACTCAAAAAAAGTTGCATAATCATGACCCTTGTTTCTTAACTACTACTCCCTCCAGTTCTAATTATAAGACATATTTAACCAATTTTGGGGAGATTAATGAAAGAAGTTAAATTAGTTAATTTTACTCATTTTCCTAAAATGCCCTTATATAAATTTAAAATGACATAAGTAAAAGTGCATTAACAGCTCTTGTCACATACCTCTCCGACCTATTTTTTTTCCACACGCTATGTAATTGAAATAATGGTCTTACTATATATATATATGTGTGTGTGTGTGTACACATATATCTACACACACAAAGATATATATGTATATGTGTGTGTATGTCTATATATATTTGTGTGTAGACACATTTATACATACATATATCCACAGACACACACATATATATACATACATATATGTACACACATATACATATGTGACATATGTGTGTGTCTATACATATTTGTGCGCGCGCGCGCACACACATATATATATATGTGTGTGTGTGTACACATATATCTACACACACATATAAACATACACACACAAAGATATATATGTATATGTGTGTGTATGTCTATATATATTTGTGTGTAGACACATTTATACATACATATATCCACAGACACACACATATATATACATACATATATGTACACACACATACATATGTGTGTGTCTATACATATTTGTGCACACACACATAGATACATACATAGATACACACACATATATATCTAAAAGTTTCACTGATTGAAAGATAATGATTTGTATTTGGATTGATGGTGGTAGAAGTGACGGGGTCCACGTCAAAAAGTTGAGAGCGTTTTGGAAAAAACTCCATTCTGGAGCTTTTTCCTTAACTGACTTTTTGAGCCTTTTTAACTTAAAATTAAACCAACGCTTTGAGCAATCCAAACAGGTTTAGCCTACAATTTAAGTAATTTCTAATGCTACTCCTACTAATTGCACTAAACTCTAAATTCATATTAATCATTACTCTCACCCACTACCCTTATTTATTAAGGGCATACATGGAAAATAATAATTAATGCTCCTTGGGAACAAGCAAGTGCCTTATAAAAAAGACCAACTAAACTTGTTAGTTGGTGTCTTATAATAAAGACTAGAGGGAGTACTAGAAAACCATAATCCTTGTGCTTGAATGCTATTGGTTCTCATAGAAATGGGACAAAGGAGGCGATGAGTTGTCGCCACTCGCCACCACCCACCATTGAAGAATGGAAGCAGTGCGGAGGTGAAAAGGAAAAGTGATGGGACTACGCAGTCTGCGCTGTGAAATGAGAGAAGGTAGAAACGTGTAAAGTGTGAAATGAGAGAATCTTCAGTCTGCGTCTGGGGTAAACTGTAAAGTAATCAGCAGGGTCACGTGGTAGGTCCTAGTGTTATAGACTGTAGGGGATTAAAAAAATAAAAATTGACTTGACTTGGGGACGTTTCTCCAATTGTAAATTCACTCATGTATGTGGTTGTGTTCTCTGGTTTATATATAAAAAGCCTTTATAAGTAATTAAAACTAAATAAATTACTCACATTTTGGGAAAAAAATATCCTTAATTAAATTAAATGCAATAAAGGCTAGCACAATTCTTCTGATCTCTCTTAATCCATTTCTCCATCGTCACTATTGGAATTTGACCCCCCAAAAAAAAATCTTGACTATTGGAAAAAATATTAATTTTTTCATAAATTTGGGTATCTAATAACCTATGAATAAGAGGATAAAATGCTTCTGGAAAGTAGAAAGTGACCTTACTTGCTTTGTTGTTGTTTTTGTTTTTGTGCTTTTAATAAGCTCAGTATAAAAAATGCTTCATAAATTTAATGCTTTTTATCTCTCTTAAATTTAATGCTTTTTATCTCTCTTTATATCTGGTAATTTTGTTGTTAATATTTTAATTTATTTCTTTATTTTATCCTCTACATTTTTAATTAAATATTTTAAAATATTTTATAAGCTTTATATTTGAATTATTTTGTGAATAAATATTTTTTTTTTGCCTCCCCTAATTGTTTTCAAATAATAAACGCATCCACGTGGAGAGAATATCCTACGGAGGACACTGATTGTTTTGGGAATTATTATATTTAAATAATATTGGTAACTGTAATCATGTGATATTATATTGGTTTTTTTAACCAAAAAATATATAATCAAAATAAAATGACTTTGCATAGGATACCGAAACACAATGACTTCTAGGTGTGAAAAGCTAAGAACAAGGATGAAATAGTCTGTCGTGTTACTCGTGTAGGCTAATGCTATCATTAATTATTTTTAAATTTTTATCTTTCAGTCCTTCTTTCACGGTAGCTGCAGGATTCAGATTTCTTTAGAAGTGTCCCTTTTAGGATCCCTCAGTATCCGTGTATTCTGCCGTCCAAAAATTGAACCAACCATTTAGAGAGAGACACATCACTTTTTTTAAAATACCGCAAAAACTCCATGACCATTAGTTCCATTTTTGGACGGCTCAAATAAAGACGTTGAGGAAAGATAAGGGAAACGATTCTGAGATAATGCTTCCGGCTGCATCTTCTCACCAGCCCGCTGTGAAAAAGCACGACATTATCTCCTCTGTCCTCTTTCCTCTCTTCCCTTTGTACGCACGATCGAATGCCTGCGTTCCTCTCACCGGCTTAGCTTCTTTCTCAAAAAAAAAAAAAAAAACTACATTTTATAGTAATGATAAGGGGAGTAGTATAATTTTTTTTCTCTCTCGCAAGATATCCCCACAGCCGGCAACCGTGAGACTAATCCTTCGCCCTTGCTGTCAGCGCACAAAACGGTAGAGGGCTGGTCACGAGATGCTTTCCATTCACAAGAGTTAGGGATCGAACCCCAACCAAGGGAGTAGTATAATTGTACTCGTTTGTTAAAAAGAAAGGGTTAAGGCGAATTTAGAATTTCAGTTTTTTTTTTAAAGTACATAATATGTTTTAAAGTATTTTATATTGAATATTATTTAAAATATATTTTTAAGTCCGTTTATCACCCTTAAATATTTTTTTAAAGAAAAAAGGCAAACTAAAACCACAATTTATTTTACCTTTTTGTGGGGATGATTGAAATCGTATCTATAGTCATTTTACTTATTTTTTATTTTTAAAAAATTATACTCCAGTCAATCATAAATAAAAGAAATAATAGTTGATAATTTTTAAAAATTAATGAATTTAAATAAATTATTTTAAATTTTTGATATTTATATTTTTTATACTAAGTTAATTTGTTTGATTTATGAATTTATATATAATTAAATTATATACAATATCTTTTTAAAAGAAAAAAACTAAAACAACAACTCAAAATTTTTAAAGCTTAACACTTATGCCAGATGACAACATGAAGATGAAAGGTTGCCTTATTTTACAAGAATTGATTCAAAATCTGAGTACACCTAGAAGCCCTAATAAACCAAATAGTATCGATCAAATTATAGGGTTTCTAATTTTTTCGCGAGCCAAACCGAATCAACTACTCTCTTTGTAGGACATTTTGGTTTTTTAAAATTTGTGATAGTTATGGATTCCGACGCCCGTTTGTCTATTGGTAAGTTTGAGAACGATGATGTTAATGCTGATGTTGTGGAGAAGGATCCTGTCGCACGTTACAACTGGGGAGAGAGAGAGGGTGGGAAACGGTGGGAAAGAGGAATGGATAAAAAAGTTTATTTTATCTCTCAAATCTCCAACGTTGGTATTAAGAGGGGTAGGCAAAGGTAGGCAAAATAAGAGTAGACACACACACATATATATATATATAACACCTCATCCCTCTAATTAGAAAGATGGGCATGTAAGGGGCATATAAGAAAAAAGCACCTTATGTGCTCCCTTATGGGAATGGGTCCTCACTCAACAAGATAAGTCTAAATGTAATGACAAAAATATCTCAATTTATTTTCCTTTTTTTCATATTAATTTATGTAAATAACTTATAAAATTTATATAATATTTAATGTTACATTGAGGTATTTTATGGAGATTATTTCACATTAATTATAATTAATGAATCAATCTCATTTTGCTATGGGGAGTGGGATGAGACTGAGGGACTAGAAGGAGGTTAGCATGTATAAGTCTGGCAGTGGATATAGCCTGTTTGGATGAAAATAAAACTTAGGTCGGGCTAAAATTTTGCAAATTATTTTGGTAAAAAAGCCACTGTGAAATGAGAGAAGAAAAGAAGGTGTGAATTTTTTTTTTTTTTTATCCCCCAAGTCATTGAAACTTTTAATTTTGATTAATTTAGATTTTGCTCTGTCCATGGTCAGGAGAAAGAACCAATACCATTTTTTTCATTTCACATCTTACCTGCTTCCAATAGTTGTTAGTGGGTAGATGTGAAATGAGAGGAGAAAAGAAGGTGGAAACGTGTAAAGTGTGAAATGAGAGAATCTTCAGTCTGCGTCTGGGGTAAACTGTAAAGTACTAATCAGCAGGGTCACGTGGTAGGTCCTACTAGTGTTATAGACTGTAGGGGATTAAAAAAATAAAAATTGACTTGACTCACCAATTTTAAATTCACTCACCAATTTTAATCCAGAGAACACAACCATATACATGAGTGGGTTTTGGGTGGGGGTGGGTTTTTTATTTTTTACTTATTTATTTAAAACTAAGGGTAAAAGGGTAATTTCACACGAATTTGCATATCCCTCATAGGTCCTTGGTACCTCTCAGTCTTTTTACAAATTCAACATACTTCTGGGGGTTTTACAAATTCAAGAGGTATTTAAATGGAATTTTCCCAATAAATTACTCACATTTTGGAAAAAGATATCCTGAATTAAATTAATTGCAATAAAGGCTAGCACAATTCTCCTGATCTCTCTTAATCCATTTGTCCATCGTGACTATTGGAATTTGACCCAAAAAAAAAATCGTGACTATTGGAAAAAATATTAATCTTTTTCATAAATTTGGGTATCTAATAACCTATGAAAAAGAAATGCTTCTAGAAAGTGACCTCACTTGCTTTGTTTTTGTGTTTTTTTTTTTTTGCTTTTAATTAGCTCAGTATAAAAAATGCTTCATAAATTTAATGCTTTTTTATCACTCCTTATATTGGATATCTTTGTTGTTAATATTTTAATTTATGTCTTTGGTTTATCTTCTACCTTCTTAATTAAATATTTTAAAATATTTTGTAACTAATCATCATTCTCCCTTTTTATATTTGAATTATTTTGTGAATAAATAATATTTTACGCCTCCCCTAATTGTTTTCAAATAATAAACGCATCTAAGTGGAGAGAATATCCTACACTGTATTTTTTCTAGTCTTTATTATAAGGCACTAATTGACAAGTTTATTTAATTATTTTTATAATGCACTTGCTTGAGAATTAATTATTTCCATATATAACCCTAATTAATAAGGGTAATGGGTGAGAGTAATAATCATATAATATTAGAGTTTAATGCAATTAGTAGGGGTAATATTAGACGTTACTTAAATTGTAGGACAACTTTATTGACTTTAACTATTTTTATTAGTTTGTGAGAATTGTTAGTTAACGCCTTAAAAAGACAAGAGGAATACTCGTCTGTTAAAAAGAAAGGGTTAAGGCGGATTCAGAATTTCAGTTTTTTTTAAATACAAAATATGTTTTAAAGTATTTTATATTGAATATTATTTGAAATAATTTTTTAAGTCCGTCTATCACCCTTAAATATCTTTCTAAGGAAAAAGGCAAACTGAAACGACAATTTTTTTCACCCTTTGTTGCGTGATTGAAATCGTATTTATAGTCATTTCACTTTTTTTTTTATTTTAAGAAAATTATACTCCATCTAATCTTAAATAAAAGATATAATAATTGATTTTTTAGAGATTAATAAAATTAAATAAATTATTTTAAAGTAGTAATATTTATATTTTTATACTAAATTAATTTATTTGACTTATAAACTTATATAATCAAATTATATATAATTAAATTATACAAAACATGTTTTTAAAGGAAAAAAAAAACTAAAACAACAACTCATTTCAATATCTAAGGGGATGTATGTTGTATTTATCGTCGTTTCACTTATTTTTTATTTTTAAAAAATCATAGTAAATAAAATGAAAACTGGTGAAGCTACGGCAAAGTCAGGTTTTCGTTTTTCAATCAATGGAAAAAGAAGGTTGGGCACAGTGAAGAGATAAAAGGTTGTTGGCGTCTTCAAATTGCCGCAGCGAGTCATGATTACTGGAGAAGAAAGTGATAAATATAAATTTTATCATAAATTTTGCGTATCTAATATCTAATAATCTATGAATAAGAGTATAAAATGCTTCTGGAAAGTCGAAATTGACCTTACTTGGTTTTTTTTAAAAAAAAAAAATTATCATGACTCCGCAGAAACGCGTAAATTTAGGAGACATCAGCGGCTTTCCCGGAAGAAACTAAGAAGCTGTGTGCGTATGTTCTACATTTTTTTCTTAAAAAAACTAGTGAATTTCGTACACACGGGGAAAAACTGCTATATAACAGCTGTCGAGAACATTTCCAGTTTTCACCATTACCCAAAGCAAGCTAGAGTCAGTATAAAGTCCTAGTAAATCATCTTTTAGCAGTGAGTCGTGATTGTGGAGAAGAAAGGGAGATCGCTTGAACAACTTTGGTAAAACAGTATTGATAATGGTATAACGAGTTTTATAGATCTGCACTAGATTTTTTTTCTTTATTATTGTTTCGTCTACTTGTTTTAATTTCATACCTCTTTATTACTTTCCATGTCTTTGCCCATTACACAGGGGGAAAAACGAAAGGAACGAAGCCCTGAAACGGCATATAATGTCGGAGGAGAATCTTCTTCTACCTTTAATACTCTTAATTCAAGTCCTGAATGCAAATATGACGTTTTCTTGAGTTTTGCAGGGAAAGATACCCGCTTGAATTTCACAGGTCACTTATATGAAGCTTTCAGTAGAAGTGGCATCATATGTTTTCGGGATGATGAAGCTCTTCAGAAAGGGGAAGACATAAATTATCTCTTTCGAGCAATTGAGGATTCTCTCTGTGCGGTTCTTGTCATCTCTGAAAGCTATGCAAAATCTAAATGGTGTTTGGATGAGCTTCAAATAATTCTTGAATCCCAAAATACATTGGGTCGAAGGGTTTTTCCCATCTTCTATAATGTTGATCCAGCTGATGTAAGAGGCCAACGAGGAAGTTTTGGGGAAGCCTTGGCTGAACTTGAAAAGAAATTCAAAGAAAATCCAACCAAAGTGCAGGGTTGGAGAACTGCTTTGTCAAAAATTGGCAACTTGTCTGGATGGGTCACCAGGAACATGTAAGTTTTCGTTTACAACCATTTAATAATATTTTCCATATTTATTTACGTTATATTTTTGTCATGATGTATAATTTCGGTTTAAATCGGTCATGATCATTTTCATTTTCATGGTCTTCCTTTTAGATAATAACTGGAAAATCTGGCATTCATTTGAACAACAATGAGAATCAACCATTAATAATTCATATATACTCTTAATATATTTATTCAGCATCAAAAACTTGTCATATTCGTTCGTTCATTGAAGCATATCCATTATGGATGTGCTGCTTATGTTAATTATAACTGCTTTTCAATAACTTGATTATAATGTATAAGTAGTATCCGTTTAGATATGTTTGTTTTTACCGTAGTTTGTTTAGATATGTTTAGATTATATGCAATGTCTATTATTAACCTTTATAGCTTATTTATTATTTTCATATATTATCAAGATTCATGAGAGTCAATTATTTCTTCTTTGACCCGACTCAATTTATTTTTAAGTACCATAAAATTATAAATTTTATGGGAAAATCTAATTAAAAGCTATCTATAATAAGAATATTCTAAATAAAATAAGAAAATTCTAAATTAGGTTCATAAGTTCAACAAATCTTTAAATAAATGAGTCATTAATTCAATCTGCAATCTTAATGTTAGTAAATTGACTTCAGTATTATCTCCTCTCTTAAAAGAGGTTTATTGCTTTATATATCAACATTAATATATATTAAAATAAAAAAAATCCTAAATCAAAGGGGTTTTTTTTTTAAAATGTATTCTAAAAGGATTATCATGAATATTTTAAGGAAAAAAAAGGAAAGCATAGCAAGTACCATGACAATATCATTTAATCGATTAAATGAATTTTAGTTGATAAATCAATTAATTGATTTCAAAGATGCAGAAAATAAATATTTGAGGGTTTTTGTAAATCTTTTATTTATTTTATCAAGTGAGACAAAAAAAAAAAAAAAAAAAGGGAAAGAATAACACATACCAACTTCGATTTGCAAAAGTTGATTAAAACAAAAGTCACACTTTTACCAACATTAATTTAATCTAGACAAACTCTGAATGATTTTCCTTCACACGCAAATGTGAGTTTTTTAGAAAATAGTTTAGTTAAGATTTCAATTTTTTTAACTTTTCCATTCTTTAATATAAATAATTATTATAATTAATTATTTGTTTCTAACTAGAGGCCTGTAAATTTGATATATTTCTAAGGATATTTTGGTTATAAAGGTATTAAATGCACTTAAAATTTCATTAAATGTTTTATATATTGAAATAAAAAACTATCCAAAAAATTATGAAACAAATATAGAAAAACATATACTTAATATATCGGTTAAAAAATATTTTTATAATGACATATTATATTTTTTGAAAAATTTGTTCATGTTAATAAAATGAACTCCTTGTTTGAAAATATTCTACAAACAATTATATTTCTTCTATTTTTTGAACGAAAAAACATTTAACTAGAGGTTTGTACGAAAGCTATTGTAAGTAAATTATAGATAAATCATATTTTGCTTTATTAAATATTGATGTGTGTGTCTATATTTATTGTAAAACATTTGTTACAAAGTGATAAAACTCTTTAAAGACGATAAAGGAGAGGGTTTCAAGGCCATTAAATTATACTAATGACTCAATTAAGGATTTATTGAAATGATGTATCTGGCTTGGAATTTTTTATTATTTTAAACAGCTTTTTGTGGGATTTTCTTGAATTTTAGTAAAGCACGGGAACACATTTAATTGACTTTCATGTGATCATAAGAATTCAAATTTCTTTTGAAATATTCTAAGACATAATCGATAATTGTGCTCCATAACTAAATAAAATACCGCAAAATCAGGCACCCATCTCCCTAGTGATCCCTTGTTATAACATTCCAGTCCTTGGTAGAATGATCGTGTTTTTAATTTTAATGGGCGGAGGGATCAATTCTACGCTGGCTTGCTCACGAATTCACGTTCCATTAAATTTTAATAATAATTCCCAGTTATATAAAACAAAAGCGTATCTTTAGTAAACAATAATACAATTTTCATGAAAACATATTTTTCACGTGCATTTTATTTTATCATATATATATATATATGTAACACTCATGCTAACAATGTTTATTTTGGTAGGTATGAAGCAGGTCTTATAAAAACTATAGTTGGAGATATATGGAGGTTTTTAAGTACTAAATTACCAACTTCTAATGACAATTTGGTTGGAATTGACTCAAAAGTGGCTGAAGTGATTCCATTCTTGGAGATTGGATCTGATGACAAACGTTTTGTAGGGATATGGGGCATGGGCGGTGTGGGTAAAACAACTCTGGCTAGAGTTGTTTTTGAAAAACTATCTCACAAGTTTGAAATTTATTGTTTTTTTGAAAAAGTTAAAGATGCTTTGCTTCTGCCTGAAGGTCTAGTCACTTTGCAAAATCGTCTTCTTGCTCGTCTTGAAGTAAAAGGCTTGAAAGTAAGTGATAGTTATGAGGGAATGCAGATGATAAGAAGACGACTCTGTGAGAAAAAGGTTCTCCTTGTTCTTGACGACATAGAGAAGATGGAGCAAATAAAGGATTTGGCTGGAAATCTTGATTGGTTTGGTAAAGGAAGCAGAATAATTATCACAACAAGAGATAGCTACTCGCTCACCTCAATTGGAGTGGAAAGAATATATGAGGTGAAAACAAGGAATGATGATGAATCTCTTCAAATCTTTTCGAAAATAGCTTTCAAAAACAATCGTCCTGAAGAGAAGTATTTGGAGTATTCTAAATCTGTGGTTAAATATTCAGGAGGCCTTCCGCTGGCACTTGAAGCTTTGGGTTATTATCTTGTTGGGAGAAGAGTGGAAGCTATGTGGGTTGAAACTTTAAATAAATTGAAGATAATTAATCCTCATAAAGATATTCTTAAAGTACTTAAAATAAGTTATGATGGATTAGATGATAAAGAACAGACAATATTTTTAGATATTGTTAGTTTTTTCAAACATTGGAAGAAAAAAGAAGTGACTCAAATTTTGAAAGCTTGTGATCTTGATCCTATACTTGGAATAGAGGCCTTGATTGAAAAAACTTTACTGGTTGAAACAGAATATGGCGAATTACAAATGCATGAGTTATATGAAGACCTGGGTTGGCATATAATTCAACAAAAATCCCCCAAAAGTAGATTGTGCAAGTTTGGGGAAATTAAGGAAGCAGTGAAAAATAACAAGGTGAGTGCCATATTTTCTTAGTATCTTATTTTGATGATATACTTTCAACGTTTTTAATGTTCTTTATCTCCTTATCATTCTCTTGTTATTTTTGTGGAAAATTCAATTTTTAATTAGGGATTTGAAGGAATAGAAGCAATTGTTTTGGAAGATAAATCTTCGAACAACTATTTTCGTAGAGACGGAGACATAATAGAAGTACATCCTGAAGCATTTTCAGAAATGAGTAGACTAAGATTGCTCCTCTTAAGTTGTGCAACAAAAGTACCAGCGGGATTGAAGAAACTTTCTTGTGCATTAAAATTTGTCCGATGGCCACTTTTTCCTTTGGAAGCTCTTCCACTTCCATTGGATGAACTTGTTCATATTGAAATGGATCACAGTAGCATGAAACAACTTTGGAATGGCATAAAGGTGAGGTCGATGCTTATTTGTCTTAATAATATATCTATGTGTCCATGTTTTATTGATTCATTGTTTAATGAGACTAATCATTCTGCAATCTTTTTGTTTGACTAGGCCATGAATCACTTGAAGTTTATTGACCTGAGAGAATCTGCCAATTTTACTGAAACTCCAGACTTCTCAAATGTTCAATCTCTTGAACATTTACGTCTTTCTCGGTGCGCATCCCTTGTCAAGGTTCACGAATCACTTGGAGTGTTGAAAAAGCTTGTTGAGGTGGACTTGTATGGTTGTAAAAATCTTAACAGCCTACCAAGTAAATTGGAAACAAATTCTTTGAGAAAGTTAGATCTTAATGGGTGTGAAAAGGTTGAAAAGCTCCCAGATTTTGGGGATGGTATGGTGGAATTATCATATCTTGATGCAAGTCGCACTGCTATAACCAATCTTCCTGAATCACTTGGATCCTTGACTGGTCTCAGATATTTAAGTCTATGTGAAACTGGTTTAATAGAACTATCCACTGAGTGCTTCTCCGGTCTTGTTGGACTTGTCTTTCTTTCATTGCAGGGTTGCGAATGTCTTGTGTCGTTGCCAAGGCTTCCACCACATCTAATTCGATTAGAAGCAGATGGTTGTTCTTCAATGAAGCATTCTTTAGATGATCAAATAATCATTTTGGTGACTTCACTTGATCATGAGGTTTGTTGGTCTTCCTACATTCTATCTAATAATTTATGTGTATTGTATTTTTTCCTACACATGCATTACATGACTAATTTTTTATTTCAGCGCCGTGGGCAAACTAAATATGTAATCTCTGAAGATGAAGAAGAAAATATGCTATTCCCATATGATGAAGATTTTGAAGATAATGATTTTTTGTTATATGAGTTGAATAAGATTAAGGTAATGTGTGTCTCAATTTTGTGTCTTTTTCTGACATACATATGCTTCCTTCATTGAGTAATTAATGCTAACAATTGTTTGGTATGTATGCAGCCAGAATATGATTCCTTCAGAAAATTCTTTGCTGTCATGCCATCAGGAGGCAAAATACCGTCATGGTTTGAACCAAACATAGAGTATTATGATGAAGAAAGTGGTTGGTGTGAGATAGAAGTGGAGGTGCCTCCAAATTCAAATTTCCGTGGTAGTAAATGGTCGGGAATTGTTGTATGCTTGCATTTAAAAAGGTGTGAAGGTAGGATACGTTGGAGTTTTAAAGCTCCGGAAGGTCATAGATATAGTGGACAGGCAGGGGCATCACATGGTATTTTGGATATTTATGGACAAGAAGATGGCCTGTGTGTAATGGTGTTGGAATTTAATCAGGAAAACTGTTGGCAACACCTAAGAGATGGTAACAATTTCCTTCACATCCTAGTTGCTCCCGACGACGACGACAATTGCATGGACATATTAGGATATGGGTGGAGAGTGATATGCAAAGAAGATATACAAAAGTGGTGCCATCTCAATCATTTCGACCATTTCACCCAACCCCAACATGCTGCTGCTCCCTCTAAGGTCGAGCTTCCCTTTACACTACTTCGCATTGCCCTTGGGGGCTGGCCCAAAGAATTGTAGTTATTTCGATGCCAAGCTTTCGACACTTGTTGTTGTAGCAAGGTCTTTGTGTAGAAAGTGTGATCAATGGTATTTTCTTAAATAAGGTGAGAGACTATTGACTAAATCTTTTTCATTATTTCATGATTTGCACACTTAATATTAGGTTATATGTTTAGTGGGAGGTTATAAGTTTAGTAACATTTATTAGCTTGTTTTTACTCTTATAAATCTAAAAAAGAAGGTTTTAAGCATCGTAACCGCTCCACAACTTATTCTAATCCGCCACATTTGAACAGCACATATTTGTTCCAGCAGCACTTCACAAGATACATCTGTTAGAAATTATTCAAAGTCACTATTTTGGTAACTAAGACGCTCACTTTATCATTTTGAAATCATAAATAAGATTGTCATTTTCTTCTCACGCACGCACGAAGGAAGTGGCCTCTTTTTTTCTTATTTTTGGATAAAGATTATCAAGAGCAGCATTTCAAGATGAAACTAAAGTAGGCTTTTGCTTCTCATTTTAGAATTTGTCATATTTTCAAGAAAAAAATCCTCATTTTCTTCTTTCTCTTTTTTGTTTCAGTATCTCATTTTCACGTATACATCAAAAAATGGACGGTTTCAATTTTATATTATGTAAAAACATTATTACAAAATATTTTCCAAATAATTTTTTTCCTTTTATATGTATTATTGATTATTTATATTAGATTTTAACTATTTAAGTATATTTATTTATGTTAATAACAATAGTTTTTATAAAATATCACAATCAATTTGTTTGTGTTGTTCATATCCGTTGAAATTTAAATTTAATCAACAAAAGCGTAACCAATCAAATGTTTATTGGGAGGAAAATTTTTGACCAAATTATCTATGAGAAATTTTAAAAATTACATAATATCGTTTTCCGTGCATTAACTTTAAAAGCATGTCACATTATGGGCATATATGACTTTTCTCATTAGGGAGGGGCACCTCCCCTCCCTCCCTCAACTCCAACCAAACATAGCTTAGAGTCAAATACCCTCACTACCTTTTTGTTTTGCTTTAATCACACGTACCTCCCATCTATTTAAAAATTAGTACTTAACCCTTAATTCTTTATATGTCAATTTAGTTTCTCAAAACACCTATTAATCAATCCTCTTAATTAATTGATTCAGAAGTTAACCTACCGCGTGAGGAGGAGACGTTATGGCTTTTGCCTTTTGGAAATATTGTAAAAGGATAGAGTCAAGTCACCGCCAAATCATTTGAATGTTCCTCACATGTACACCTAGGAATTACGCTTTCACACATCACTCAGTCACAGGTCATAATTAAGGAGAAGATCTTCTTATCATCTTTTTTTTTTTTTCCTTTTTCCTTTTGAAAAGAAGAGAGAGATTAAAGTAGTACTATAATTGGTTGGACAGATATAATTTAAAGATGATGAAAGATAATAAAAAAATGATTAAGGGAGAAACTAAACCCGTCATAATCAATATACCAATTTATCTCCGCGTGCTATTAATTGTAAGACCCATTCTAAAAGAAATAAATATTCGGTTTGAGTTCTTTCCTTTTCCTCTTTCTTATTTTCTTTTCAGAATATGCTACTAAATTAAAAAATTGCATTATTCATATTAGAGTTTAAATAGTACAAATTGCATTATTTATAAAAAATGAACTGTTTGCTTATTGCATTATCTCGATCAACCAATTTATTATAACATAAGAAGACAGTGTCTCCAAAAGGGTTTTTAGAATTGATTAATATTAGAGTTTAAATAGTACAAATAAAACGGGATGTATAAAAACTAAAGGACTAGGGACCACGATAAGGACTGGGTCACTGCTAAGCTAAAACAAAAGGCAAGTCTTGACCCCAAAAAACAACAAAAGGCAAGCGAAAGGCATTGCAACTTTAAAATGAGGTCGATCCTCCTTTGCCAAAAACCCAAAAATTCAAAGCAGTCAGAGCACTCAGAGTCAGATCAGAGTGGAGACGTGGAGGAAGAAGGAACCGTGAAGGACTAAACGTGGAGAAAGTCTTTTTGTTACAAAGAAAGCTTGGGGAGGGAAAGGAACATTAGAGGAGGGAAAAGAATGGAAAGGAAGAGTTGAAAGATGAGGGAAGATGACTTGAGTTGTTTGGTAGGAAGAAAATGAAGAGGTGGTAGTTGGTAAAGAATTTGTAAATGTCTATTTTACCCTCAAAAGAAATTAATTCAAAATTTTAAAAAAAAAAATTTGCTAAAATATATTTTAAAAAAATATATTATTGTTAAGTTCGAACTTTTGAAGAAAAAAAAAATTCGCCAAATTTGAACTTTCCCGCCAAGTTCGAACTTCCCACCAAATTTAAATTTCAGGGGTAAATCATCAAAACCCATTTTCCGGGAAGATGACGACTTTCCTTCCATTTTCGGATGGAAAGCATCTTCCCTCAAATAAGGGAAGATGAGTACTTCCAGTAAGTTGCTGACTAGACTTTCTTTCTAACAAACACCCAAAATCCATGGGAAGATTGGGATCTTCCCTTTCCCTCCCCAAGCTTTCTTTGTAACAAACGGGTCGCTAGTGTGTGCTTGGTTGGAGCGAGGAGGAGAGAGGGAGAGGAGGAGGGGGAGATATTTTGCCTCGGCTTTACCAAAAAGTGTTGGGGGTGGAGAGAAGGAAATAGTAAAATTATAAAAAAGATAATAGATTAATTATGTTAAATTATTGATTATAATAAAATATTGGGTTAAGGACCAAAAATACTAACGAACTATTGGGCCAGGACCACCCAGCACAGCAAACTATTTTTTGGACCAAAAATACCAACAAACATTTTAAAGAGGAGCGCTCAGCACAACGGAGTTAACACCGTTAACAAAAAGTTAACCTCCGTTATCTAAGGTGCAGATTAGCCAACGAACTCTTATTCCGGAGCGCCAAAGACAAAATTCTAAATTTGACTAAATTAAATAATTTTTTCTCAATTGTCATTATTCAAAACTACTTGTATAGATATCCATGGACAAAAATTATTCATTATTTATTTTTTTCAAAATTATAATTTGCTAAAATAAACAAAAATTTTAATTAAAAATATAATTATATGATTTAAATAAAACTCAAGGTGTTTTATATTCTTTTCTTTCGATTTTGCCGTTAACTTAATATCATTATATTCAAGATAGATAATGTATCTAAGGAATAAGTTATACGACAATTGACACAATTGAGCTTTAAGAACTACTAACCTAAATTTCTTGCTATAATTTAAAGAGGGAAACAAATTATACTTATAAATTTAGATTAATAAGACTTATATTTAGAAATAAAATAAAAATAAAAATCATGATAGAGTAAAAAAATACATACATAAATTTACTCTAATTTATTTTATTAATAAGTGCACTTTTACATATTTTACTCTAATTCTCTCATATCATTTATCATACATTCTTTTTCTCATAAAAATTATTATTTTATTTTAGAAGAAATTTATGTGAGTTTTATTATAAAAATAAATCATATCATTTTTTGTTTAACATATATAATAAATTATAAAACACCTTGAGTTTTATTTAAATCATATAATTATATTTTTAATTAAAAATTTTGTTTATTTTAGCAAATTATAATTTTGACAAAATTAAATAATGAATAATTTTTGTCCATAGATATCTATACAAGTAGTTTTGAATAATGACAATTGAGAAAAACTAGTAAAATTTAGAATTTTGTCTTTGAGCGCTTACGGAATAAGAGTTCGTTGGCCAATCTGCACCTTAGATAACGGAGGTTAACTTTTTGTTAACGGTGTTAACTCCGTTGTGCTGAGCGCTCCTCTTTAAAATGTTTGTTGGTATTTTTGGTCCAAAAAATAGTTTGTTGTGCTGGGTGGTCCTAACCCAATAGTTCGTTGGTATTTTTGGTCCTTAACCCTAAAATATTATATAAATGCTATTGGTTCTCATAGAAATGAGACAAAGGAGGCCCTGAGGTGTCGCCACCACCCACCAGTGAAGAATTGAAGCAGTACGGAGGTGAAAAGGAAAAGTGGTGGAAACGTGTAAAGTGTGAATGAGAGAATCTTCGGTCTGCGTCTGGGGTAAACTGTAAAGTAATCAGCAGGGTCACGTGGTAGGTCCGAGTGTTATAGACCGTAGGGAATTAAAAAAATAAAAATTGACTTGACTTGGGGACGTTTCACCAATTTTTAGATGGGTTATGATGCGATTTGACCAATAAACTATTTGTTCAGGAACATCCAACACAATTAACTATTAAGTGGATCAAAAATACCAACGAACTTTTAAAAAGGTGCAGCCAACACAAAAAAGGTTTTACTCAGGAGCACCCAGCACAATATTGTTAAACAAAAAGTTAATGTCTGTTATCTAAGGTACAAATTGACCAACGAACTTTTATTTTAGGAGCGCCAACACAAAATTCTAAATTTTACTAAATTAAATAATTTTTTTCTCAATTGTCATTATTCAAAACTACTTGTATAGATATCTATGAACAAAAATTACTCATTCTCCAATTTTGTCAAAATTATAATTTTCTAAAATAAACAAATTTTTTAATTAAAAATATAATTATATGATTTAAATAAAACTCAAGGTGTTTTATAGTTTATTATATATATTGAACAAAAAAATTATATGATTTATTTTTATTTTAGAAGAAATTTATGTGAATTAAAAAATTCATTTAATGTTAATAAAATTTTCATAGACTAAATTGTTCCTGAACCTATTATTAAATTGTCCTTCATTAAGCCTCTTAAATTATCTTTTTTTTTTTCAACAAGTCTCATATTCATATAATCAATAGATCATTTAATTTATATATAAAAAATAGATCATTTAATTAACAAATATATAATCAAGTTTCTGGATTTATATTATTAAGTATCAATGTTGATATCTATTAAACTCTTTTTATAAAAAAAAAATTACACTCATTTCATTTCTTTCAGGATATAATATATTTTTTAAATTCTATTAACATTAAATGAATTTTTTAACTCACATAAATTTCTTCTAAAATAAAAATAAATCATATAATTTTTGTTTTGTTTAACATATATAATAAATTATAAAACACCTTGAATTTTATTTAAATCATATAATTATATTTTTAAATAAAAATTTTGTTTATTTTATAAAATTATAATTTTGATAAAATAGAAGAATGAGTAATTTTTGTCCATAGAGGATTATAATTATACTCATTTGTTAAAAAGAGAAGGTTAAGGAAAATTCAGAATTTCAGTTTTATTTTTAAAAAAGTACATAATATGTTCTAAAGTATTTATATTGAATATTATTTGAAATATCTTTTTAAGTCCATCTATCACCCTAAAATATTTTGTTAAGGAAAAAGGCAAACTAAAACAACAATTTATTTCACCCTTTGTGGGGATGATTGAAATTATATTTATAGTCGTTTCAATCACCCTTAATATGTTTTAAAGCATTTTATTTGGAGGGAGCGAGTTCCCCCAATTGTAGGCTTACGTTGTGATAAACCGGATTAGTCAGTTGTTAGATATGAGTATATTAATGTTTTAAAAAATAATATAAAGTGGAATGAACTGTAAAATTAAATAGAAAAAGTGATTTTGAAAAGGAAAATAAGGAGACGTCACGTCACTATTACAGCAGGGTCACTATTGTTTTTAAACTTTTGGGGTTAACATTGAGCAAAACAAAAATTTCAAGACAAAATTAGTCGTAGGCGTATACTTTCAAAGTAAATTTTACTACTTAACAAAAAAAAAAAAAAAACAGCGAAAGAACGGGAAATTCGATTATTCAGTTTTAAAATTAATTTAATTAAAACTGAATAATCAAATTTACACTCAAAATAATTTAGATAATTTTTTATTGTCTTTGGGACCTCACAATGATTTTCTCAATATTTTTTTCAGAAAAAGCTTCATCACTTTAAAATATTTTTTTTAAATAATCCAATCCTAAAATATTTTATAATGAAAGATCCAGTATCTTAAGATTTTTTTTTTCGTGCATACAAAACAATATAAGGAGTCAACAAATCTTTAAAACATCACTGAACAGTCTCCGCGCAAATTCCCGGAAATTCCTTCCACTTCAAAAGATAAAAAGTATATGAAAACGGTAGGTCAAAATATCATTTAATATTTTATAAAATTAAATAAATAAATTTAAATATTTAAAATATTCATAACTATAATACAAGTGAAAAATACTAATTGATAAAATACTATACTAAAAACTTTTTAAAAAAATAAATATGAATAATTCATTTTCTAATCTAAATACGGATATAGGGCTAAAATGAAATAAAAATGAGTATACATGCAAAATCTCGAAAATTCTTTAATTTTAAATAAAAATTGGTCAAAAAAGCCAAAACATCTCCCCAATCGAAGCGACGAGGCTGGAGTGACAACTGACCAGACAAGGAAGGATTACGATCGATTAAAAAATATATTTAATGTACTACTAAACTCTTAAGTCAACTGGTAAGGGGTTGTCCTAACTTAACCACGGGTGTTGAGTTCGAGACGTGGGAATGCAGCATGCGTTGGTGGTAGAGGCTTCTCCCCGAAAGGGGCCACCCGGTCTCAGTCCAGATTAGTCTGGGGCCGTTGATGTGCCTGAAAGATAACATGCTCTGGGATATCGGATGCTCTAAGCAAAAAAAAAATTTAATGTACTATTTTTGTGTTTTCCCGTGACTCCTCAGTTAATTTTTATTACTATAATATTTTATATTCTCTTGAAAATTCAAATAATTTATGTATTTAATTAAATTTTCAAAATATTTAATCGTACACTCCTACATAATTGTAGTTATTTCTATGCCAAGCCTTCGACACTGGTTGTAGCAAGGTCTGTGTAGAAAGTGTGATCAATGGTATTTTCTTAAATAAGGTGAGAGACTATTGACTAAATCTTTTTCATTATTTCATGATTTGCACACTTAATATTAGGTTATGAGTTTAGTAACATTTATTGCATCACGCTTGCTAGTTTATAGTCTTGTAAATCTAAAATAGAAGGATTAAGCACAATGGCGGACCCACCTATGTGAGAAGGGGGCACGTGCCCCCCCTTGATTTTTTTTTTTTGATTTTTTAAATAAAAATTTTCCCCTTCTATGCATCAATCAAATGTTCTCTCTTTGTGCATTCTTTTCTTGCATACATGCCACAGTTGCTCTTTCACCTTACTTCACTTCCTGTCAATGACGGACCTACCTATGTGAGAAGGGGGCACGTGCCCCCCTTGATTTTTTTTTTGATTTTTTTAATAAAAATTTTCCCCTTCTATGCACCAATCAAATGTTCTCTCTTTGTGCATTCTTTTCTTGCATACATGCCACAGTTGCTCTTTCACCTTACTTCACTTCCTGTCAATGGCGGACCCACCTATGTGAGAAGGGGGGCACGTGCCCCCCTTGATTTTTTTTTTTGATTTTTTAATAAAAATTTTCCCCTTCTATGCACCAATCAAATGTTCTCTCTTTGTACATTCTTTTCTTGCATACATGCCACAGTTGCTCTTTCACCTTACTTCACTTCCTGTGATCTTGCCTCTCTTTCTACAAACACAATAGCTTTGATTTTTTTTCTAGAATGCGGTAGTACGCAATTTATTTTGGTTTAACTGATTTTCTTTCAAGTAGGTGCATGATGAATAACTTACATAGGATTTTGTTGTTTCTCGTTTGCTGGGGAAAGATTGGATGCATGAGGCGTTAATTGGGCACGACCCAATTATTTTTTGTGCTTTTGATGACAAGTGAAAAAAAAAATTTACCCCTATCAATAGTGTCCCCCCTTCCATAAATTTCTGGATCCGCCCCTGATTAAGCATCGTAACCATTCCGCGACTTATTTTAATCTGCCACATTTGAACATAACATTTAAACATATTTGTTAGAGCAAGACTTCACAAGATCCATTTGTTAGAATTTATTCAGCTCCTTGCCCTTGTTAGCATGACACTTCCTTACTCCTTACTTTTATCCCTTTATTTATATATTGTTTCTGCCTAACTAAGTTGAATAACGTTGTGGACTTTATTCAAAGTCACTATTTTTGTAACCAAGACACTCACTTTATCATTTTTGATAAAGGGGAGGACGGCATGACATCTCTCAAAGTACTACTTATTTCTCTGATACAAACAAAGGATGAATGAATACTAAGATAACAGGTTGAAATCTTGAATAAGAACGGGCAAAATTGAGTAATGGAGGAATGAATATATAGATTAAAAAATATTTTTATAATGACATATTTTTTGAAAAAAATTGTTCATGTTAATAACATGAACTCCTTGTTTAAAAACATTCTACAAACAAGTATATTTATATATTTTCTTGAACCAAAAAATTAAATAAATAACTATCATGGTTTGTACGACAGTTATTGTAAGTAAATTATAGATGAATCTTATGTTGCTTTATTAAATATTAACGTGTACGTGTATATATATTTATTGAAAAGCATAAGTTGTTGAGCAATAAAACTCTATATACATATGCATACATATATATATCTAAAATATAAGTTACAGGGCAATAGAACTCTTTAAAGAGGATAGAGGAGAGGTTTTTAAACTCTACCTATATTTCTTTGACCAAAAAAAAAAAAAACCTCTACCTATATTTTAAAATCTTAAATTGGGTTAGTGACTAAATGATTTATTCAATTTATTAATCTAACTTGGATTTTTTTTAAAAAAAAATTATAAGTAGCTTTATATAGGATCTTTCCGAATTTTTTACTTTATGGAGATTTTGTTTTAATTGAAATTAAAACTAGTCCCTTTATGCATTAGATCATTTTAATATGTGAGAAACATATTAATGTGACAGCGGAAAATTGAATGGTATTCGTTTTGTTTTGTTAAGAGAAAAATCAAATTTTGATTAATGAATGAGCTATCTGAATGACAATACACATTGATATTTAATATGTTGATGAATTTGTATCCATCTATAAAACGAAATTTTGAATAAGTTGCTTTTTTTTGGGGTAAAATGATCAAGTTTTTAATTTTCATGGGCCGATGGATCAATTTTGCTCTGACTTGCTCAACAATTCACATTCCACTTATTTCCAGTCTTGTTCTGGACTTTATATTCTTATGAAAATTTCATAACAGTTCCTAGTTATATAAAAAAAATTAGTTTAGCTTTATATATATATATATATATATATATATATATATATATATATATATATATATATATATATATATATCATGCTAACAATGATTTTTTTTTTTTTGTAGGCATGAAGAAGATTTTATAAAAATATTAGTTGGAGATGTATGGAGTTTTTTTAAGTAATGAGTTACCATCTTTGGTTTACAATTTGATTGGAATCGACTCAAAAGTGGCTGATGTGATTCCATTCTTGGAGATTGAGTTGGATGACAAACGTTTTGTAGGGATATGGAGCATGGGTGGTGTTGGTAAAACAAATCTATCTAGAGTTGTTTCTTAAAAAGTATCCGACAAGTTTGAAATTTGTTGTTCTCTTGAAAAGGTTAAAGATGCCTTGCAAAAAAGTCTTCTTTCTTGTCTCCGGATAAAAGACTTGGAAATAATATTTGATAGTTATGAAGGAATGCGAATGGTAGGAAAACTCCTTTGCAATATTTTTGTAAAAAAATCTTTTTTTAGTACCCGTCAGTACTCTGAAATATTTTTTTAAGATTAGTCATTACATTGAAATATTTTTTTAATATTCTAAAATAAATTTTTAAGATCATGAGGTATTTTTTTTAGTACCAGTCAGTATCCTTAAGTATTTTAATTTTGTACACAAATTTATGTTATTTATTATGAAATATTATGTTTATAATATTTAAAATATGTAATACCCTAAAATATGACTTAGGGTAAATATCATAAATTAGTAAAATATACCTATTGAAAATAGGTGAATATGAGGTCTCAAATATTGGAGGGGATTTATCATAATTTTCTAGGGCAATTTATGTTGAAATTAGAGGAATTAAAGTACTAAAAAGCCCTAAATGAATCTATGAGTCATAAAAATTGTGATAAATACAAAGAGGCAATAAAATAATTATTAAAAATTAGAAAGTATGTTGTCTCTAATTTAGAAAATTTTTGGGATTTATTTCCCTGGAAAATAATGGGTCAGAATTTAATATAATTTTGGGGAGCATAAGAAGCCCCGTGAATTTTAATATTTTATGTGAAGCATAAAATACCAAGGTAAGGAAAATAGTTATGAGAAAATAATTAATCCTAAATAAGAAAATTATCAATAATTGTTGAGGGATTAATTAAATAATTATTGGTTAATTATTTAAGCATGAACAAAGGAATAATCATGGTAAATTATGTAAAACCCTATAAATAGTGGTTTATAGCTAAAATTAGCATAAAATATATTTGCTAATTAATTAAAAAATATTAAGAAAAATATATGAGATTAAGTAATTTTAAGCCTAAAAACATGTATGGACCAATAGGGAAATTTTGTAAAAACATTATATAAAAAATTATTAAATAATTATTTTATATAATATTAATTAATTAAAAAATAAAAATAAATTTAAAAAGGACCAGCTGTGTATTGACCGAATTTTGAGCTAGAAGTGGATAAGA
Organism: Acacia pycnantha; assembly: GCA_025563575.1. Lineage (NCBI taxonomy): Eukaryota > Viridiplantae > Streptophyta > Magnoliopsida > Fabales > Fabaceae > Acacia > Acacia pycnantha. The sequence goes on along the minus strand of JAMWYP010000227.1, from coordinate 697,002 downwards.
TTTAGTGACTTTAATATCTAGATATTATAGGTTATTATATTAATATAATTTGTGATATTTTGGTGAAAAAGTAAATAGGATAAATGACCACTGATAGAAACTAAATCCTATCTAGAAAACCATGAACAAGTTTTCTAAAATCAGAGTATATTATTAATGAGTGAATTTTTATCTCGGATTGGACGGTTTCAAAAGTCATTTCCGTGATCGGTAGAATACTTAGGGAATAAGACGAAATAGGGTAATCTGTGAAAAAGACAGATAGTCACGAATTGGAATTTGAAGAAAATAAATTATAACTCAACATATGGGGATGAGTTGAAAAAAATATACTGCTTTTGAAAAGTCGGGATGTTACAAAATACAACCTTATCCTTTATATATAATTATATTAAAAGCTAATATCCTTATTAGTAAATTTGAACATAGAAAACCTATTTTAATAACAATATCCAAAAACTATCATTTTTATCTAAAAACTATTCTCTAAAATCTAAATCCAAACGGACCCGGGTGTGTTTGGACGGAGAAGCTAAAGTTTCAACCTTTTATCTTAGTATTAATTACTCCATTTTGCCTATTCTTATTTAAGATTGTCACTTTCCTCCAATCTATGACAAGTTTCATTCAATCCTTTGTTTGTATCAGAGAAAAAAGTAGTACTCTGACATATGTCATGCCTCCTCCCCTTTATCAAAATGATAAAATGAGTGTCTTAGTTACAAACATATTGACTTTGATTACAGTCCACAACGATATTCAACTTAATAGTTTGGCGGAAACAATATCTAAATGTAGGAATAAAAGTAACGAGTAAGGAAGTGCCATGCTAATAAGGCCAAGTATCCTCTTAATTAAGGAAGTGATAATATAATATAATAAAACCTCAATTATTTAGCAGTAATAATATCAAAAGTGGCTGGTTACATACACACATAAAGTGGCCTCTTTTTCTTCTTATTTTTGGATAAAGATTATCTAGAGCAGCCTTCCAGGATGAAATTAAAGTAGGCTTTTGCTTCTCACTTTAGAATTATTCATATTTTTTAGAAAAAAATCCTCTCAATTTCTTCTTTCTCCTTTTTGTCTCAGTATCTCATTTTCATGTATATACATTAAAAAATGGACCATTCAAATTAATATTATATAAAATCATTATTACAAAGTTTTCCAAATTGAAAGTGGAGCAAATCACCAAGAGGGGGTGAATTGGGGATTTTAAAAATTCTTTTCAAAGTGCTTTGAAATTTCAACACAAAACAGAGAAGAACAGAGTAAGGGAAGAAGAAGCAAGACACAACAAGATTTATACTGGTTCGGTCTAAATCTTTGACCTACGTCCAGTTCCTAGACACTGGGATTTTCACTATCTCTCAAACCAGTTACACACTCTATACTCGAAAGTTATCCTCTCACTATGATATATTCTCCCTTACAAGTTGTAAATTGATATCCCCAATCTCTAAGTCCCATTGACTTGAGATACTTACAATAAATGATTTTAATAAATGAAACTCTCTCTAACAGTGGATAATAATAATCACTGAGGTACTAACGTATTAAAAGATACTTTACAGAAGAAAACTGAAAGAGTAGTTGTAAACTTGAATGATTTTAGTTTTCTCTAGATTAGTTGTTGAGAAGACTTGAATGCAGCTCTATATATATGAAGAGAGCATTAAATGACTGTTGGATTAATCAATGTAGCCGTTGGACACATTGTAGTAGCTATTATGAACACTTTGGTCAATTCTCTCTACTCTTCAGTTAATCCAATTGCTCAAAGGATTAGGGTTGACTTCCTTTGAATTTAATCCGTTAGAAGAGTAGGGTACTGGATAGGGAAAGGAAACATTAATCCCTTTGCAACATGTGCATAATGATTGTCCAAAAGGATGCAAGATTTCTGGTCTTTGCAATAAATGTGCCGACATCACTTTTTGCTTGAAATTGAATCTTCATTTAATACTCTTTAAAACATTTGAAACTCACTAATAAACTGATTAAACATAGTTAGAAATAATAATGAGTGAAGATAAGAAATATCTAGGTCAAACATGAAGATTTCACAAATTCGTGCAATTTGATTTTCAAACTGAGCGACACAAACTCGAATTTTGTTCTTACAAACTGTAGTTTGTAACTTTGCTTTAGAAGCTAAACTAGAGTTTAGAAACCTAAACTCAAGTTTACTTTATTCAGAGAAGAATATCGCGATTTGAAATTTGAGGATTATTTTGAATAGGATCAAAACTCGAGTTGATTAGTGACTAACTCGAGTTTTGGACTTTTATAATGAAAGATAAGTTTTAGTCCAAAAGCTTAAAATTGGAGTTTGTAAATCTAGACTGGAGTTTTCAAAATCTCAAAATAGAGCAAAGCTCTCTGCTTGGTACAAACTCGAGTTAACAAATATAAACTCGAGTTTCCATAATCATTTGGAAAAATGGAAAACTCTCTGTATGGAGAAAACTGGAGTTTTCAAAACTTCAGAAATATGTTACACTCTCTGTATGATCCAAACTCGAGTTTGCAAAACTAAACTCGAGTTTCCTCAATAGAGGAAAACTTTGAAAACTTTCTGCCAAATGCAAGCTGGAGTTTATAAAACAAAACTGGAGTTTTCTCAAGTTCAAAATAGAGTATAGCTCTCTGTTTGTTCCAAACTTGAGTTAACAACACCAAACTCGAGTTTCCAACAAAGCTTGGAAAACATGAGAGCTCTCTATTAAGCACAAACTAGAGTTTCCAAATGGAAACTGGAGTTTAGGTTAGTTCAAAAACATTGATAGCTCTTTGTCTCGACCAAACTCGAGTTTGTCTTTAACTTGAAAAACTTAGAGTGCTCTTTGTATGCCACAAATTGGAGTTTGTCTACACAAACTGGAGTTTTGGCTTGGTTCATAAAAATGAGCTACTCTCTGTCAAGTTCAAATTTCGAAACTCGAGTTTGTCTTTGACAGTAAGTTTTTCATCTTACTAAGACAAACTTCAATCTTGAGTTTACAATTGTCATTTATTATCAAAACACATAGAGAACTAACACAAATAATTTTTTTTCCTTTTATCTGTATTACTGCTTATTTAGATTAGATTTTAACTGTTTAAGTTTATTTATTTACATTAATAATAATAGTTTTATAAAATATCACAATTTGAACCACTAAATTTTTTCATCTAATGAGATTTTGAGAAGAAAATGATAAAGAGGAAAAATGACTGAGCGTAAACCCATATTTTCTATATTTATTTATATTTTATATTTTCCCATTACATTTTGATTTAAATCATTTATATTGATTTCTATAGTCTTTTTTTTTTCCTTTTATTGTAGATATAATTGTAGCGGACAATAACATGAAAATAGCATTCGTTACACTACTACAAAAACACTAAAAAACGACCTAAATAAGCCCCAATTAACGTCCTTATTTAGAGGGACGTCTCGAGCAGGGTAGTTGTCTTTTCTATGGTTTGGCGTCCTGAAATTAATTCAGGACGCTTCATATGAGGCGTCCTGAATTAATTTCAGGACGCCTCATATGAGGCGTTCTAACATGACGCATCATATGAGGCGTCCTGAAGTTAGTTCAGGACGCCTCATATGAAGCGTCCTGAATTAATTTCAGGACTTCTAATGAAATTTTTGGGCATCCTGTAATACAATCAGGTCGCCTTATTTATTTTTTTTTAAAAAATGTCATAGAGGCGTCCTTAGTTTGTTTAAGGACTCCTTAAATTACTATTTGGCGTCCTAAATTTAATTTCAGGACGCCTTATTTTAATTTTTTTTAAATGACATTAATATGAACATTATTCCAAAATTGCCTGCAAACAGGAAAACAATATTTACAAGCCAAGAGATACAGTAGTGCTCAAATAATTCCCAACAAATCAGCAACTATAGTGAACTATATAAACTAACATTCAAACTAACTATAGTGCACTATAAAAACTAAACATTTGATATACATACATGGACATCAACAACAATTATGTCAATTGAGCATTACTGAAATTCATACATGAGCATTGAAAACTAAAATTCAATTGAACTAGCTAGCAAGTGCACTACCAACAACGACATTGTGAAATTCACATACATTTGAACTAGTGCACTACCAACAACAACATTGTCAAATTCACATACATTTGAACTAGTAAACTACCAACAACAATGTCAAATTCACATATATACCTATATGTATTGCAAAAGATGTCTAGCCATAACGTCTCGAATCGTATCGACTTCTTCATCCGAGAACGGAGCAACACTACCATCAAAAAACTGTAAATTGGAAAAAAAACTTATTATTATCAACCAATGAAGTACTTCACTAGTGAATGATATAATTAAAAACTCATCAAGTGTGCAATCACATTGTAATCATAATTTGAGAATCATGGAGCGATCGCGTACATTTTGAAAACCTGTAAGACGTCCGGTGGAAACGATGACATGCATGTGGTGTAATACCCGGATAAATAAAATGGCTATTTCTGATAGGTGAATATGTGGTTTCAATTTCTATGTTATATTTATCGTATTTATGAGGGAAAAATCTCTTAGAAATGAGAGAAAAATAATAAGGAGTCAAAATGACTAAAATGCCCTTATGGTGCATAAATGGCCTAAGAAAATTATGAAAAATACTAGGAGGCAGTAAAATAATTATTAAAATTAAGAGAGTATATTTTCTCTAATTTTGGTAATTTAATAAATTATCACCTTGGAAAAAATTAGAGGAGAATAAGCAAAAAGTATTATAATGACCAAAATACCCCCGTGAATTTTAATATAAAGCATGAGACATAAAATACCAGTGTTAGTGCAAAAGTTGTGAGGTAATGAGTTATTCTAATTAATAAAATTATCAACAATTAGTGGGTAATTAATTAAATAATTACTGGCTAATTATTTAGGCTTAAACAAAGAAAAATCCAAAGATAATTATGTAAAACCCTATAATTAGTGGTATATGGCTAAAATTAGCATAAAATATATTTGCTAATTATTTGGAAAATATGAAGAAAAATTGGTGAGATTAAGTAATTTTAAGCCTAAATCGAAGTATGGACCAATAAGGGAATTTTGTGAAATTTTTAAGAAAATTAAAATATATAATTAATTAATTAATTAAAAAAATAAATATTAATAATAATTAAAAGGGCCAGCCGAATTATTGGGGGAAAATATGGATAAGAATGAATGAGAAAAGATCTAGATATTATTTTGCAACTTGTATTATTATAATATTATAACTTATGTAAAAAGCAAATAGGATAAATGACCACGGATAGAAATTAAATCCTATCTATAAAACCATGTACTAGATTTCTAAAGTCAGAAAAGATTATTAATGAGTGAATTTTTATCTCGGACTGGACTGTTTCAGAAGTCATTTCCGTGATCGGAGGAATACTTAGGGAATGAGACAAAATAGGGTAATCTGTGAAAAAGGCAGATAGTCAGAAATGAAAATCTATAGAAACTAAGCCATAACTCAATATCTGGGGATGAGTTTACGAACATCTGGACGTTTTTGGAATCAGTGAGTTTTTGTCCTGAAAGTGATGATTCCGGAAGTTATTTCCGTAACCGAGCACGTTTTTTGAGAAACTTCAGCGGGACCGTTGAAACCCTGAATGGAATCAAAAATTAGGTTAACCTAGATATTTTTAATGAGTAAGAAAGGATCTTCAAAGTTGTGATTCCGAATTTTGAGATTATACAAGATTACGCGATTCGGGCACCAATCGGGGAAACTTTACCGGTATAAGCTTCTGGAAGGTGGCTAGGTGGCACCTTAATGATGACACAACTTGGACAACTAGGGGGGGAGGTCGGCAGCCATGTGGATAGGAGGAGATCATGCCATCTTGCAAAGTGCGATCCAACGGCTATTATCCGATATGGTAAAGTGTGAATAGTGACACGAAATCCCCTATAAATACCCCTTCACCCCATTTGGAATTTTCACACCAAAACCAAGAGCCAAGGCCGAATTGGGAGGAGCAGCAAGGAGGAGAAGGAGTCTGGGGAATTTTGTAGCGAAGCTCTGAGTAAGTTCTTCGGTCCTTACTCTTAAGCTTTTGTAGTTCTTTCGGTAGTTAGAGTAGAAATGTTAGATTAGTCTTTAATCTTCCAAGTATGATTAGATATCATATGATAGGGGTATTTAAGTCTTTAATTTCGAAAATCATGGTGGGGTCGGTGATATGGCGAAATTTTGGAAGAAATTAGTCAAAGTAGCGAAGCGCTGGCGAAATTCCGATGATTAGGGGAATAGGGGCAAAATGGTAAATTTTACCTAAAATGCCTGTTATGATGTCAAATATTGATATTATCATTATAGGATATCAATAATCTTGATCTGCTGTCGTTACGCTGTCCGACGTGCTGTTGTCAGGACGTTTCGCTGTTTTCTGTCAAAAGTACGATTTCCCGCCAGAAGTACCTACGCTCATCAACGAAGGTACGTTCGCGTACTGTAACACTAACTTTGTGCTGCTCATATACATATATGTGATATATACATTCACGGATAGAGGCTCTGTTTAGGGTCACCGATTACACATACAGCTTTACACGGGTTATAGACATAATAATACCGTCTTGAGTTTTCCTAGCGCTGAGGACACGACCGTACATCGTGGCACTGGATTTCGTGCAGACACCTTATGAGACTATACATACTGCTCTATGCTTATGTTCTGTCATTATCATGCATCTGCTTTATGCTTTTGTACTGATATACCGCTGTTATGTCATGAATATCTGTCATCTGTAACCGTTACCTGAGATCCAATGGGGTAAATTGGATCTCAGCTGTAGCTTCAGGGTCGGAAGGACCAAGGATCGAAAATAGGAGCAAGCTGCACGAGTAGGCTCTCGGACGGAAATTTCTCTTTATCATTTTCTGTATTTACATAGGATGACTATATCAATACTATGTTACACTATGGTCAATGTTTTGTTATGGATCAGTTACTCTTTCGCTCCATTGCTCTACTCTGATTGGAAAAGAAAAAAAAATTCGCTTTACAAATGGGATGTTACATGTGGTGGATAACGTAGTATCCGCACTCGGTCTTCCCCAGTTGCTGAGGGAACTATAAATCAAAAGCAACTTGTTAAAGCGAATAAAAGTTAATGTGTCAATGAAAGAACTTGAATTGAAACTACTTACCTTCGGATAAAGCCACTTCGGTCCTCCCTGCTCTTTTGCTCCAGTAAGCTGTCTATACGTCTTCATACCACTATCATTAAAATGGAAATTAACAGACATGAAAACAATTCATTTAAAAGAAGAATCGATGATTTAGACAAAAATTTACTTACACAGCAAACATGGCTTTGATGTCTTCGTTTGGCTTGCCACCTAAGGAATCCAACAAATAACATGCATTCTTGGCGGGACAGGCAACAATCAGGGTCCAATGACCACTACAAAATATACATATTAATATTAAATTAAGACAAGAAAGCAATTTATTCTAAAAAATGTAATATAGACAAAACTAAAATACGCACCCTTCAATTATTGGAGCTAGATAACAAGGCAATTCTCCGTCGCCCATTGTTAAACCGACATAAAGCGACCTTCTGGCTAACTTATTCCTCTCACTCGTGGTGTTTGCAGGACATAAGAAGCCATACGAATCCGTTCGGTTCTTCTGGACGCATATGTCGTGGCAGACGCTATGATCAAAATAAAATGATAACTATTGTTAAATATATAAAATGAAAAAAAATATTATTGCAATAATTAATAAGCGGACAAAAACTTACAGGATTGCAACTTGAAGTAACTCTATATCCAGACACTCCGGATTCATAAACTCCCCCAAATCTTTATTGTCAATGACAATGGGATATGTCTTCTCTGCACCGACAATGCCCACAGGCATCTGCAAGGAAATCTGGGTGATGTCCCTGTACAGCTCTCGCAGCTGTGCTAAGTACGGAAATCTGGGTGATGTCCCTGTACAGCTCTCGCAGCTGTGCTAAGTACGAAAATCTGGAGGCAGCTTCTTCATCCTATGAAAACATACAAAACATGTTATGTGAGTGTGTTAGCAATGAAAATGAATCGGGAATCATCACTCAGTAATATGTGTCCTACCATTGGAGGTGTCGTCACCATCTCAATAAGATGACTCGGCCAAAGGATGAACGATCCTATGACGACCCCTAAATCAGGAACCTCCTCATCATCGATCGGTATGGCTGTCCTTTCTTCCCCCTCTCGCACACTTGTCACAGTCACCCGACGTTGGTCTTGTGGAATTGGGTTGTTATGGTGGATGGTTTGCTCTAAGTAAACAAGACCATCGGCAACCATACGCCGGTGTGGCACATCCATATTGGATTCATATTGGAATGAAACTCCACATGCAGTCGCTTCTTTTGATTATCACGGCGTGCAATTAGCGAACCCATATGTGTGCTCCCTCTACCCTTTCTTTTAACGGGTTGATCAACCCTATCACCCGATGATTCCTCTGAGCTCGACATATTCCTGTTCATCAAGGACAAATCAATGTTAGATAGGTTATTAAGTAACAAGCAAATAATAAAGGAAAGACAAAAAAAATCAAGGATTGGAAGAAATTAAAGCAACATACCTCAAGAGTAGAAGAATTCAAGTAGAATCATTTTGAAGCAAAATAATAATTTATTAAGCAACCAATTCAAACATATCATAAACCACACTCGAGAACACCCAAACAACCACAACTTATCAAGACATGAACAATTCGGGCAGTATAGGATATGAGCTTCCTATAAGGTTTTCAACAGCACTTCATCTTTATTTAGTTCATACTAAGCACTTGGAATCTTTGGCATCATTTCAATCAAAAGAAAGTATAAGTAGCATTAAGCTCAACAGAATTTCTATTATGCAAGATGACATATCAATTAAGGAAACTAAGACAAAACATCACCAACTAGCAAGAAGCACATTACCAATTAAATGGGTTTTGGAATCAAAGAACAAGTAAGAGCCGTAGTAAGCGAGTGAGAGGCGGGAATCCTAATCAGAAGCAAAAATCCAGTCCATAAGCAAGAAGCATTAACGATTAAAATGGGTTATTAGGAATCAAAGAACTTAAGAGTAACGTACGAACAAGCTTACCTGGGTTTAATTGGGTTTGGTGGGTCTCTTCGATCGGCGAAAAAGGCAGAGTGAGCGAGAGAGAACTGTGATTAGTGACGACGGCGGAGACGGAGGAGATGACGACGGAGACTGAGGAGACGACGGCGGAGACGTACGGCAACGAAAGGGACGGCCTTGGAGAAGAGCGAAACGAGAGAGTGAGTACGAGAGGATTTTGCGCGCTGTGTCGGAGTATGAGTGTGTGAGGGAAAATGAAGAGGCGCGTGTATATTAACCTAAAAAAATGAATATAGGCGACCTGAATTATATTTCAGGACGCCTATATTCTACTTTTGGCATTCTGAATAAGAATCAGGTCGCCAATTTTTTAATATTGGCGACCTGAATGAGAATCAGGTCGCCAATATTAAAATATTGGCGACCTGTTTCAGATTCAGGTCGCCAATATTAAAAAATTGGTGACCTGATTCTGATTCAGGTCGCCATTATTAAAATATTGGCGACTTGATTAAGATTTAGGTCGCCAATATGATTAAATTTCCTTATTTTCTACCTCGGCACCAAACAAAAAATTCATGGCGCGAAGTAAATACACTCATTAAAGACGTTCTGAATGTTATGTAGGTCGCCATAAATGAATTTTATTGAAAAAAATTAAATCCCATGGCGCCAAACAAATATTTCTCATACTTTTTATGGCGCGAAACAATTTTAGACGCCCTGAAAAAATTTTAGGACACCAAAAATCAATTTAAGGAGTCCTAATGTCTTATTTAGGACGCTGAAGGCTCAACTTCCTTAGATATAATTACAAGAATGCCACCGCCTTCATTTTGGACGTCCTGTTTCTAAATAAGGACGTTTTTTAAGGTAGTAATATCCAATTTTTGTAGTAGTATTAGAAGCAAAAATGACTCTACTTTTAATAAAAAAACCGCATATCTAATAATATATTTAAGGACCCCTCTAGCTAACCCATCACAATCAATGAGGTGATTAATTCATTAACTTTAGGGGAAATTTTATTTAAGGACCACAAAATCAAATTTATTTCAGTATAGGATTAAAACATTCTATAAGAAGAAATTTTGTTTTATCTAAAATATTTAGAGCTTTTTTCACTCATGACTGAACCAAACTTAAACATCGTCAGATCAATTAGGGTAATTCTCCTAGAAGTGTTTTTTGTATTCTCACGAATTTGAACTTGAGACCTCTTGTCTAAGTAGCCAAAGCCTCTTCCATTAGAACCAGCGGTACCTAATTATACTCTAATTAAAGATCCCATATTTTTATGCAATTTTTCTAATGGCATGCTTGCAAAAACCTATCTACTTACATATTTAAAGCTTTCAACTAAATTAGCTTATTTTTCTATTAATTGAAAAAATAGGTATTTATTTATTATATAAAGGAATGGAAAGAGTGGAGAATATTTTCCAATCATTATACTGTTTTAATAGTTAAGATAATGACATGTAATTGTGGTGTTTGGTGCCACTTGTGATGCCATAATCATCATTGAAATGTGGAACTTCTCACCAACAAATACAATGAAAGTAACTTTAAAATTCAAAAAATTAACATGGATTGAAAGACTATAATCCCAACCCTTCTCTTAGAATATGATCATTTAAATATTTCAAAATTAACATGGCATTTTTTTTAAAATTACATGACAAAAGGGCTAGATTTAAATCTTCTTCCTCATATAAAAAATTTATTGATAAATAATTTGTATGTGTTTTAATAAGTGTTTTATGAATTATAAATCTTGTTCTAATCAAAGTGAGTCCCTAGCGCATTTCGTATGAATTATGTGGATATTCATATTTTTTCTGTTGTTGGGGGATTCTATTTAAATTTGGAAAAACCTAAAAAATTTGTTAACAAATGGAAATGACACATAAGTCTAAGATTTTGAAATATTTTGATTTTATCAAAATGCCCCTCAAGTTTTTTTAAAAAAAAAAAAAGAAAAAGAAAAAGGAAAGAACCCTCATCATCCGGAGCTCTAATGATAACTTAAGTAATGTGATTAGCTATCTGAGTATAGAGATTAACAACTTGAGTTCTCTAAGCTCTATCAGGCGTCATTGACAAGTTTTTTTTTTTGATACATACGTCATTGACAAGTTGAATAAAAGTAATGACAACTTGAGCTATCTTAGTTGCAAATTGTTATAAGCAAGTTGTCATTTTTTTATTTAACTTATCAACGACGCTTGATTGGGCTTAGAAAGCTCAATTTGTCAAAATTATGTGGATATTCATATTTTTTCTGTTGTTGGGGGATTCTATTTAAATTTGGAAAAACCTAAAAAATTTGTTAACAAATGGAAATGACACATAAGTCTAAGATTTTGAAATATTTTGATTTTATCAAAATGCCCCTCAAGTTTTTTTAAAAAAAAAAAAAAAAGAAAAAGGAAAGAACCCTCATCATCCGGAGCTCTAATGATAACTTAAGTAATGTGATTAGCTATCTGAGTATAGAGATTAACAACTTGAGTTCTCTAAGCTCTATCAGGCGTCATTGACAAGTTTTTTTTTGATACATACGTCATTGACAAGTTGAATAAAAGTAATGACAACTTGAGCTATCTTAGTTGCAAATTGTTATAAGCAAGTTGTCATTTTTTTTATTTAACTTATCAACGACGCTTGATTGGGCTTAGAAAGCTCAATTTGTCAATCTCTATACCCAAATAGTTAATTGCATTACACATGTTGTCACCAAAAAAGGTGAAGGAAATTTTGGTGAAAATACAACATTTCAAAATCTCATATTCATCCCTTATGACCTATTTATCATTTTCATGTTTTAACAAACTTTTTGGGTTTAAAAGTTTAAATGACATTTATCTCATTTTCCCCAATTTTTTCCTAGAAATATAATTTGTAAATAATATAGCTTAATATGAGTTTTAATTTTAACTTGTACAGTACTCCTTCCGTCCTTTTCTTAATAAGGAACAAATGAGAGTGTAAATGCGTTCTTTATTAAAAGAAATATTTCGTTTTTATGTGAAACAACTGTTTTACCCTTGTAAATATTAAATTAAATACTCACCATTTCACCAATTCCTTGAACCAACCTCTTAGCAGCAAGAGCAACGGTTTTCTTTTCTTTTGTTTTTCTTTTCGTTTTTTTATAAGTGTAGGTATTTTCTTATTGAAAATAATATGATTTGAGGCATTATTAAACACAAAATATCAACACATTTTCTAACAAGGATTCGAACTTTATTTTTCCATGTGACAGGGGATTGGCCTTATCTGCTAGACCAAACTCTGAAGTTTTTCATCACAAGATGGCTCAGTGAGCTAGACTTGGGATTCGACCAAAGAAAAAAATAAAACTAGACTTGGGAGTTTTAGGGCCTGAACTAAACATGGGCTTAAAGCTTTATACATAATATCGAAGTCCATTAGTTCATCAAAAAAGTAAGTTTGACCCAAAGTAACCCAAAATAAAATCTCAAAAACATAGTGAATAGGGCAAAACGTGGGTGATCAAATAATTACCTAATAGCCAATGTGAGTTGGCATAGATGGTAAGAGATCCAGGACTAGGCTCTTGGGTCGTGGGTTCGATCCCCTCTGCCGTCGCTGGGACTCCTTTGGTAGGCGATCTCGTAAGTCCCCAGTAAGTGCTCATAGAGCCCGGGGCCGTGCCCTGGCCTTGGTGGGGGACTGATGTCGAACCCCTCCAAAACTTTTTCTTATCAAAAAAAAAAAAATAATAATAATAATTACCTAATAACGCCTTGGCAGACGCTATGGCTAAGAAAGGAATCTCTGATTCATCTGTGTTTTATGTTTGTCCTCATGAGTTGAGGCATAATTTTACACGATTGTATGAGATTTGATCCCCTTCTTATTTTATTTTAATATATGGCTTCGTGCCTCTTATTTACCAAAAAAATAAATAATAATAATTACCTAATACTATTGTTGAGGCATTTGCTATATAATAATCTTAAATATCATATAAACCAGGGTTTAAGCATTATGATATTTAAAATATCTAATAAACTCTCACTACATGTGTGCGTGCATATGTGTGTGAGAGTTATGACAAAAATTATTGATCTATAAAATATGAAATAAGCCATGTCACCCTCAGGGTGGCCGGCGGTGGTGGTCGCCGGCGGGGTGGCCGGCGGAGGGTTGGAGGGTTTTTGTTTTTAATTTATTTAAAACTAAGGGAAAAAGAGGAATTTCACTTAAATTTGCATATCCCTCATAGGTCCTTTGTACCTCTCAGTCTTTTTACAAATTTGGAAGACTTCTGGGGGTTTTACAATTTCAAACGATATTTATTTAGAATTTTTCCTAAAACTTATCATACATGCCAGCCAAAAAAAAAAAACTTTATATCTGTCGAGCGCGGGGAGAGAGAAAGACCGAAGAAGCTTTTGCTTCTTCTCCGGTGAGATCTCCGGCGATCGCCCACTGCGGTCGCCTCCATAGAGTGGTTTCTGGTTATCTCCTTGATAATCGGAGACAGTGAGGTAGCGGAGCGTGAGAGGATTTTTCATTTGGTGTTTTCTCCTTCAGATCGAAGGAACCCGGAAAGAGTGTTCATACAGCCTCTGATTCCTTTCTTTAGATCTGAATCAGATCTGGTTCAGTTGGGCAAGAGAGTTCAGAGGCGGCATACAGGTGGCGTTTTCTCTGATTTTGTAACAATTCCGTAGCCGTTTCGCAAAGCCTCGAATCTGATCTCGTCGTCGTTTCTCGCGCACAAGAAAGAAAGCTGGTCTGCAGGATTCGAAGTTGCCATAGCTCACAACCAACAGGGGACGCCGATCTCTTCTGTGTCTGTCCTCGGCAAAGCTTTCTTCTCTTTTTTATAACGCCGAACAGTCTGCGAAGGAATCCTTGGTTTTTGTCTGAATTTCTTTTTCCTTGTCTTCTTCACGGTGGCATGACTACCCTGAGTGAAAAGGAAGAGACTCTGCCTTCTCCAGTCACGGAGGATACACTCAGATCGACTAAAAAAGTTCGAATAAGGATAGTTGGGGCTGAGGAGGGGGATGAGAATGCTATGGAGAGACCTGATGTTTTGATGCAAGACAAGACAACTACTGGGGGTACCTCCTATCGGAACAAACTGCTAAATCTGGATAGAAGTGGTAATGAAAGCCGAATATCTGAAGAGATTAAGATAACAGCCGAAGACTACAAGATTTGTCAAGATGGGGACATTCCGTCGGTTGAATTCTCCAAAGCAGTCCGTGATGTGTTGATGAAAGGTATGGAAAAAACGCTTGTGATCAAATTGTTGGGTCGATCCATATTATACAGAGATTTGCTGTACAAAACAAAAGCTCTGTGGCAAACAAAAGGCTCATACCAACTAGTTGATGTTAAAGGCAGCTTCTTTTTTGCTACTTTTGATCTGGAGGAGGACTACACAAAGGTCCTTACTGATGGCCCTTGGATGATTTTTGGCTCGTACCTAACTGTGCAACCATGGTCAATTGAGTTCGACTCCCACTCTGCAATAATATCCAAAGTAGTTGCTTGGGTAAGAATTCTGGGCCTGTCTTTTAGATATTACCATAAGAGTACGTTACGTGTGATTGGAAATCTACTGGGTGATGTTGTGAAAATAGACTATATGACAGAAACTAAGGGACGTGGGAAGTATGCTCGAATAGCAGTTCTCATTGATTTACAGAAGCCACTGATTCCTTGGATTAAGGTTGATGGACAAACTTACGGGGTAGAGTATGAGGGGTTGCCCTTTATCTGTTTTGAGTGTGGTAAATATGGTCACACTAAGGAGAAATGTAAAGGGGGAGTGCAAAATAGTAGTCAGATGAAACCTATTCATCATGCTGTAACAATGCAGGCACCACAAAGTGATGTACATACTACGGATAACTCTAGGCCCCTCACTGGAAGTGCTTCAGAGGATAGTTCGTCGCCATATGGCTCATGGATGCTTGTACGATATCCTAAGAAAACAACCAAGCAGCAGGTGGAGAGAGAAGTAAGGCCTGGGGGCTTGAATATTTCAGGGGGATCTCGTTATAAGGTTCTGTCTGAACATGAGGCTACTGAGACAAATGTAACTCCATCAGGAAGGGCAGATCCAAGGGAGACTACTCTTAAAAAAGTAGGGATGGATGCAAACATTATGGCAGATCAAACGTTTAGGCCCGAAAAGCAGCAGCAGCCGATTACCAAAAACAAATCTAAGAATACTACTCAAAAAATGGGCCAGGAATATAGAAGAAAGGTGCCAGTTGAAGGGATTCCTAACCCATCTAGTTCCAATTCAACAGAGAATGAGATTCTGCCTTCCCATGAGCCTATGGAGGTGATCAATAAATTAGAAGCACCTAGTTGTGAAACGAGTAAAGCAATTGTGAAAGAACAGCAGATAGCCCCAGCGGTGAAGCACTCTAAAGGATCAATTTTTACGTCACCGGCTTTTAAAGCTTTTGAAACTGAGTCTACTCTGGACAGCAATAAACATACTGTGGTGGAGTTTCAACGTAGAAGTCACATTCTCGACGAGGCAAACCAGATGACTTTGGATTCTGTTGTTGCAAGTACACCAATATCCCCAGAGCCTGACGACTTAGGGAGAGGCAAAGAAAACAAGATGCCCAAACCCCCTGACCAAAAGCAACCACCACATGGCATCAAGCTTCAATCCAATATCATGCGCAACTTAAAAGTCCGGAAGAAAACCTTAGGAGCGCATATTTCCAAGGATGCAATCGAAGTTCTTCGTGAGCAGCTTGAGAAACCGAATGAGATGGAGGTTCCTCCGGTGTGTTCTGCTGGGGGATTTCACCAGACGAACGAACGAGATGATGACCCGTCGGGGCCTGGTATGGTTGCATCTTCTCCTTAATGTTTTTTATGTTTACAAAAATTTTTGTTTGGAACTGCCAGGGAGCAGCGAGTAAAAGTTTCCTTAGGACATTTATGCATTTCATGTCGGAATATAATCCTGCTATGGTTGTCTTGGTTGAACCTCGTATCTCTGGAATTAAGGCAGATAAGTTTATCAAATACTCTGGTTTTGACTCTTCATACCGGCTTGAAGCAAGGGGTTTCTCTGGAGGGATTTGGTTATTATGGAAAGATATTTTAAATGTCTCTGTCGAGTTGTGTCATTCACAATTTATTCATACCAAAATAATGGCGTCGGGGACTTCTAGCTCTTTTCTGTTTACGGCGGTTTATGGGAGTCCTAATAACACCCTTAGAAAGGAGTTATGGAACTCCTTGCAACAAGTAGCAGTGACTGTAACAGATCCATGGATTATAGCAGGTGATTTCAATGCAATCATTTCTGGTGGGGATCGAGCCGGAGGTACTGAGGCGAGAGCCCGTGGTTGTGAACTCTTTCGCACTTTTATGTTCAACTGTGGATTGACAGATCTTGGCTTTTGCGGTCCTAAGTATACATGGAGACGAGGCACGTTACTCCAGCGTTTAGATCGTGCTCTTGGCAATACTACCTGGATGAATACTTTTAGTACAACAGTTGTGAAGCATCTCCCTAAGCTCAGTTCTGATCACCGTCCGATATGCATACAGATGAATGGGTACGGAAGACTTCCTCAACAGCAAAAACCTTTTAGATATTTGGCAGCATGGGCTACATCTGAGTCTTTTGGACAGGTAGTACAGAACAATTGGTCTAACACTGAACCTATTGTTGAAAATATAAAGAAATTCACTAAGTCAGTAATGTCCTGGAACAGAAAGGTCTTTGGAAATATTAGACAGCGCAAGCGTAGAATTTTGGCACGGATTGGTGGCATTCAAAAAGCACAAGAATCTTGTCAAACTGCCTATCTTGATCGAATAGAGAATGAACTTCGCAAGGAGTTTGAGCTTATATGTGAGCAAGAAAATTTGACATGGGCACAACGGGCTAGGTGTGATTGGATTAAGTTTGGTGACAGAAATACATCTTATTACCATGCGAAAACAGTCCGAAGAAGTCGTAGTAAATTAATTACGGCCTTGAAGGATGCGGATGGGAACTGGTGTACTGATGATACTACGCTCCAATTATGGGCGACTCAGTTTTATAAGAATCTGTATGCTCGCGATGGAGATCCTGTCCCACGATACCTGGGTAGAGGTCTCTTCCCTGTTCTTGACAGATCTTTGACTCAGTCTCTCAATTCTACTATTTCTCAGAGCGAGGTGCATAAAGCTCTCTTTCAGATGAAACCTCTCAAGGCTCCAGGGATTGATGGTTTACATGCCTCCTTTTTTCAAAATCAGTGGAAGACTGTAGGTCCTTCTATATACCACATGGTCACTCAGTTTTATGAAGATGGCATCATTCCCGCTGAATTGAATGAGACACTCATTACTCTAATTCCCAAGATTCCATCTCCGGAAAGGCTAAAAGAATTTCGCCCAATAAGCTTATGCACGGTTCTTTACAAGATTATTACAAAAGTTCTAGCCAATCGACTCAAGCAGTTGTTACCCAGATTAGTTCTACCTAACCAATCAAGTTTTGTTGCAGGGCGGCAGATAACTGACAATATCATTATTGCACAAGAAGTTATTCATTCCATGAGGTCCAAAAAGGGTTCGGAAGGTTGGATGGCAATTAAAGTGGACCTCGAGAAAGCCTATGATCGTTTGCGCTGGGACTTTATAGCAGATACACTTTATGACGCAGGCCTTCCCGAGAAATTTGTTAAAGCTGTGATGTTATGTGTTTCTACTTGTAGTATGAGGGTTGTATGGAATGGTAAGCAACTAGAGAAATTTTTTCCTTCCAGAGGTATCAGGCAGGGGGATCCTCTCTCACCTTATCTTTTTGTCCTTTGCATGGAGAGATTATCCCAAATGATCAATAAGATGGTGACAGAAAAAAGATGGAAGCCAATTCGTATGGGTCGAGATGGACCGCCTCTTTCCCACCTTTTCTTTGCAGATGATTTAGTACTTTTTGGTTCCACCGAAGCCTCACAGGTCCATCTGATTAGTAATATCTTAAATGATTTTTGTTGCAGCTCAGGTCACAAGGTCAGTAGTCATAAGACTGAGGTTTCCTTCTCCTGCAATGTCCCTCATACTGTCAAAACAAGGGTGAGTGAGGAGTTGGGTTTTAATAAAACTGATGACCTCGGGAAGTATCTCGGTGTCCCCTTACTTCATAAACGTATCCGGACTGGGACCTATGAGTATATAGAGGAGAAAATTAAATATAAGTTATCTGGTTGGGCAGCCAAGACTCTATCGCTCGCAGGTCGTATCACACCAGCGAAATCAGTATTATCTGCTATACCAGTATATGCCATGCAGACAACAAAATTGCCACCTGGGTTGTGTAGCCGTATTGACCGACATATTAGGAATTTTGTATGGGGTAGCATGGGAAATGATCGAAAGCCTAGCTTGATGAGATGGGATGAGATGTGTAAGCCATACAAGGCGGGTGGTTGCGGTTTTAAAAGACTAGAGC
Organism: Acacia pycnantha; assembly: GCA_025563575.1. Classification (NCBI taxonomy): domain Eukaryota; kingdom Viridiplantae; phylum Streptophyta; class Magnoliopsida; order Fabales; family Fabaceae; genus Acacia; species Acacia pycnantha. Next base: position 678,414 of record JAMWYP010000227.1, on the reverse strand, counting down.
AACAAAACCAGGCGTTTCTGATGAAGATTGGTTTTGCTCTACGATCTCAACCGAACCTTCTTTGGGTCCAAGTCCTTCGAAAGAAATATGGATGGAATGTGTATCAAGGTCCTTATAGGAAAAATCATAATTGCTCTTATTTATGGCGGCATATTAAGAAATTATGGCCTGATGTGGACATGGGGACAAGGTGGACAATAGGGGATGGATCTCGAACTCGATTCTGGTCTGATAATTGGTTACCAGAGGTAGGGCCCCTCAAACTGTTGGCGTTCAGAGATATAACGGAGAATGAAGCCTCCCTCCCAGTTAGCCACTTTGCATCTCCAGAGGGTAATTGGAATTGGGAACAGTTCCATGAGGATCTACCTCACCATATTCTCTCCTTAATCTCAGGCTGCAAAGCTCCGGATCGTGAGGATGGTGCAGATCATTGCTTTTGGGACCGGTCACATGATGGACAGTTCACCGTATTCTCAGCCTATGAGATGCTTTGTGATGATGAGGCTGAGGAATCTAACCGACTATGGGACGTAATTTGGAAATTTGAAGGTGCCCAGAGAGTTAAAGTTTTCCTTTGGCTAGCAGCACGGAAACGTCTACTTACCAATGCAGAAAGACGCCGACGCCATATGGTGGACTTGGATCTTTGCAGCCGATGTTGTGATGGCATTGAGGATATCGATCATGTATTAAGAAAATGCAAGTTTGCACAGGAAGTGTGGCGGTACTTGATGCCAAACAATCAGATACAACAGTTCTCTAGCATTGATTTTATGAGGTGGTTATTACAGAATCTTGATACCAACCGACGATGTATTAATGGAAAGGTCAAATGGGCAAGCTTATTTAATTTGGTTTAACATGCTGGAAACTTTGGGAAGCAAGGAACAAGGCTGTATTTCAGAGTGTTCATAGTCAACCAGCTCACCTTGCTCGAGAGTTGATGCTGCTTGCTGATTTCAATGAAGAAGCCATGGAACTTGTTTGTCTAGCAAGAGGTGACCGACACAGAAAGACAGAGAGGATTATAAAATGGTGTAAACCATCTTGTAATGCCATCTCCTTGAACTGTGATGGGGCAAGGAAGAGTGATTCAAGGCTTGCAGGAGCAGGGAGTTTACTCAGGGATCACGAGGGACGCTGGATAGCTGGGTGTTGCCGACATATTGGAATTTGTAATACCCAGATATTTATCTGGAATATTATAAATAAAAGTTGAATAATTCTGATAAGTGAAATTTCAATCTCCGGTATTGTGTAAATACAGTCTATTTTCTAAGTAGAATTTCTGCAAGAAATTAGGGAATTTAAGGGCCAAAGTGCCAAAATTACCAAAATGCCCCTGAAAAGGGTAAAAGACTTAGAAAATTTATGGAAAAACTTAAAAGACAGTAAAATGACCAAGTGAGTTAGGAGAGTATATAATCTCTAACTATTGTAATTTTATAAATTATGAAATTGGAGAAATTGTTGGGAAATACTCAAAAGTAATAAAAAGACCAAAATACCCTTGTAATTTCTAAAAATGCAAGAGACATGAGAATACTAATGTTAATACCAAAGTATGAAGGTAATAAGGCATGGTAATTAAGAAAATTATCAAGAAGTGATAATGAAGTAATTAAGTAATATTGGGCTAATTACTTAAGCATAAGCAAAGGAAATTCAGTAATAATTATGTGAAGCTCAAAAATTAGTGGAAATTAGTGAAATATTAGTACAAATGTATTTACTAATTAATGGGAAATTTTTATGAAAAATCATTGAGTTTAGGTATTTTTAGACTTAAGTACAAGAATGGACCAATTAGGGATTTTTGTTGGAATTTTTGGAAAAATTAAATAAATAAATCATTAAATAATTAATTAAAAAAATAAATAAATATTTATTAAAATAATTATAGGGCCAGCCGAAATTCCAAGAAAAAAATAAAAGAAAAATGAAATGAAATAGCATAAGATCAAGTTGGCAACTTGCAACAATTTTATAATAATATAATTAAATTAAAGTAAAAAGCATGAATAGTAATTTTAAAATTAGGAAACGGATCCTATCTAGAGATCTAGGAATGGGATTGTCAATATCTAAATAGATTATTGATCAGTGGAATTATATCTTCCATTAGACTCTTCCGGAAGTTAATTCTTAGACATATTGGAATCGGTGAATTATTTCCAAGAGATTGGTAGTCCAAAAACGAATTCCGACACGGACGCGTTCGGATACGTTTTCGAGAAAACTTCAACTGGACTGTTGGAGACCCATATGGAATCAAAATTTACGTTAATTTGGACATTTCTAGTAAGTGAGGAAATGGTTTCAAAGTTGTAAATCCAGAATTTTGAGATTTCTCCGAAATCACGCGAATCGGGTACCGATCGGGGAAAACGGTTGGGCTAGGGCTTAAAGCAAGCCAAGTCACCATTTTGGACCAATGGGAGGCTGCCACATCAGCAAGGGAGGTCGGCCAAGGCATGAAAAAGCAAGGGCAAAAATCCTTTGGAATTGTTGGACATGAATAGTGTAAGACAACTTGGAAAATTCCAACCTTGTCCCTAAAAATTTTCTATAAATAGGCCATTCCTCTCTTCAAAATTCTGCACATCACTCTTCACTTCTTTGAGCTCCTTGGCCGAAAATCCTAGGGAGAGAAAGAAGAGAGAGAAGTTCTGGGCGGAAGCTCTGCCGAAGTCTTCAACGGGTAAGTCTTTCGGGCTTTAGTCTTTAGTCTTTAGTTTAGTAGTTAGTAGAATTAGTAGATAGTTTTAGGAAGTAGGGAATGAGATTCCTGCTATTGTTTTTAGGCCTCATTGCATTGAAAAATGCCTGACGAGGTAAAAACTTGGTAGGGATCGAGTACCTGAAAAGTTGTAGTTTTTATAGCTCTTTTAAAAGTTAGGGGTAGTAATAGCCTTTAAATTTTGAGTATGATTGGGTATCATATGGGAGGGCTATTTTAGTCTTTATTTTCGAAAATCATGATGGCGTCGAAGTTCTGGCGAAATTTTGGGAAGAAAATAGCCTATGTAGCGGAAGCGCTGGCGAAATTCCGCCAAGTAGGGGTATAGGGGCAAAATGGTAATTTTACCTAAAATGCCAGTTATAATGTCAAATTACTAATGGAAGTGACATTATTCTCATAGGAGATCTGAAAAGCTGATTCTGCTGCCGTTACGCTGCCGTCGTGCCGCTGTAGGATTCTTGCACGTTTCTCCGTAGAAAGTACGTTTTCCGCCGGTAGTACCTAACGTTGCCAACGAAGGTACGGACGCGTACTGTAACACTAATCTTGTGCTTCTTAAATGCTTATATGTCATGGATAGTTCGTAGACCGATATACAGACAGTTTACGGGTTAAGTTTTATAACACCGTTTTGTTTTCCTAGCGCTGAGGACACGAGTGTTTATCGTGGCACTGGTGAATAGTGCAAGCTGTTGTTGTTTTACATTGTGGGGCTTTCATATTGCTTATTGCTTATGTTTGTCGGCATAATGATCATGCATCTCTAGTATGCTTATGATATCTTGTTGTATTAGCTCTAGAATATCTGTTGGCTATATCTTGTGTTGTTTGGGTATGAGGTTAACTTACACGAGATTCAATGCGTTGAATTGAATCTCATTGTAGCTCAGTCGGGAGGACCACGGTTCGTGGATCGAGGCAAGTACCCGGAGTAGGCATGCAGCTGAAGACTGTCTCTATCTTTATCGCTCTACGCATTTCTTTCCGCTTTCTGTTTCTATCTGTTGTTCCTTTCTAAACATTAGGACTACTGTAATCTATACAATGTTACACAATGGTTGCTGTTTTGGCTAAGAATCCAAATGCTCTTTCGCTCTATTGCTCCACTCTGATTGCTTGTTTGAAAAAAAAATTTTCCGCATTTCAAACATGGGGTGTTACAGAATTTGTACGTCTCTTCAGGCGGAACTGTGGGCCCTAATGGATGGCCTTCATTTGGCATGGGCGAAAGGTTTTCGGGAAGTGGAGGTTCAAATAGACTGCCTGGTTGCACTAAGTTTAATCCTTAGGGAGGAGGGGCGCACTAATGCAAACATGAGCTTGATACAAAAGATTCAACGTCTTTTGGCCCAGGATTGGCAGGTAACTGTTACTCACACCTATCGTGAAGGTAATCAGTGTGCAGACTTTCTAGCTACATATGCCCTGGAATTGGCAAGGGGATACCACATACTTGAAGAACCACCTGTTGACCTACAACGTCTTCTCCTTGATGATGTAGAAGGTGTTGGACGAGCAAGATTTTGCTATAGTATTTCCTGATCTTTGATGATCAGTCCCCCTTTGTAATCAAAAAAAAAAAAAAAAACTTACATACAAAGACAAACTTACAAAGGTCAACATGCCACGCGCTTTAACACATCACCCTTAGTAATAAAATAGTATAAGTATTCCTTGTAGTAATAATAATTTTTAACTTTAATTTTCTTAGAATTACATAAATAAAATTAATTTTTCGAAGAAAAATAGTAACTTACGCGTGAGACATGTATTCCTTCTCATCTATAATATAAGTAACCCTCTTTTTTTAAAATTTTTAATTGTTAATTGACTAACCGACCCTCTAACTACCCCGTCAAAATCAATGAGGTGATTTATTCATTAACTTTAGTGAAAATTTTAGGGAAAATCCCCTCAGGACCCAAGTAATCAAGATATTCTCAAAAATAGTAAAAGAAAAGTTATATGTCAAAAAAGGCCCCAAGACCTTTTTGTGTATTATGTTAGAAAACGAAATTACAATATTGTATTGATATAGTTGTTAACATTTACTGATTTAGTTGTTAATGTTGTACTAATATAGTTGTTAACGTTTTCTGGCATAATACCCAAAAAGGCCTTAGGGCATTTTCTGATATGCGAATTTTCTTGGGCCTTTTTTAAGAATATATTGGTCACTTAGACTCTGAGAGGATTTTCCCAAAATTGTATCAAAGGACCACAAAACCAAATTTATGTTAGTATAGGATATAAACATTCTCAAATTTCGCTTTAGAACTCAGGATAAAAAAGAAAATATGTTTTGAAGGTAAAAAGAAAATAATGGCCATTGCTTTACTTTTTTTAAAAAAAAAATTGATTGTCGTCAGAGCTCTAGAGACCGGCTACTGTTGACTGGCCATTGAAGCTCCAACACCCAGACGAAGCTTCAATCATTAAAAATTAATATATTGTTTATAGGAGGATTCCACTCGTTCATGAAGAATCACGACTTATTCATAAAGAGTATAGCACTTGCAAACGCACATAAAATTCACTTGTTAATAAAGAGTTGCATATTTACAAATGGGACTTATTAAATTTGTTTTGTTCATTTGCAAGTGCTAAGCTCCTCATGTACAAGTGAAATATTCATATGAACAACACAAGTTACTAGTAGGTTAACAAGAAAACATAGGATCATGAATAAGTGGATTATACATATAAACAATATAAATTGAACAAAAGAAATCCATCTATGAATACTACATTAATTTTTTGTGGTTGGAGCTCCGGCTGGTTGGTGCTGAATCTTCAATGGGTAGCCAATCTAGCTTGGCGGCGGCTGGTGACAGGCCACTGGTGCTCCAGCGACAATCAAACCTTTTTTAGAAAAATAAAGGGTAATGGTGCAAAAGTACACATGTGCTTTACCTTTAGGAGAGCGTGCACCCAACATCAAATAATTTTTTTTTTTTACAAAAATACACATGAGCTTTTTCAAATGGAGCAAAACTACCATCTTTGTTAACCACTTAGACGTCTATTAACTTTTTGGTTGGTGGACCCCACAATTTTCCACCTCTCTCCTCCTTTCCTTTATATTCATTCGTTCTTTTTTCACTTTTTCTGTGCAAAACCATTCCCTCTGGCCCCATAGACACGCTCTCTCTTTCTCTCTCTCACCCCATTTCTCTCTGTTTCTTCATTCCTCACTCCAATCCTGTCAGAAACACCTCCTTCATCCTACAGTACCGGTAAAATGAACAACAGAAGCTACTTACATTACAATAAGGCTACCTGTACATAATGCACACGTTACTCTCACCAAACAAGTTGACACATCATGTACAACTACCTAATCCCGGATGAAGATTGATGAGTGATTAATATCAACCTGGCATTACAAGTGAAATGGTGAAAAGATCAAATCAGTTAAGTGAGTGAATTTTACAGGTAGGTTTATGGTCCGGACCTTCAGGAAGAAAGGCCTTCTTGCACTGCTCGGCGGACTGGATCCATATCAAATTTGAAGCTCCTATAGTTGGCAGCAAAAACATGAGAATCTGGCTCAGGCATTACTACTACTGCTTGGCGGTCCATTGGCATTGAGCTACTTCCACTAGAACTGTTCTTCGCTTTGTCTTCGTATCCGCTCCTATGTCGAGACTGCAATGCTTGTGCGCCAATTTACTACTACTGTACGACCTTCTTTACAGGGCAGTTGTCTGTCCTTATTGTGTTTGTCTTCTTGCTAATTCAAGAATATGGTCTGTTTGGTTTCCTCTCACACTCTTCTAAACTATTAGCATGTGTATATATATATATATATATATATTCATTGGGTTAAGGTGCAATTATATATTGAAAAGTTCAGAAGCTTTGGTTTTTTTTCGGCTATGAAGGACCGGATTGGTACAAAAAAGGTTTCAGAAGCAGATCCTTATTAAGAATATATTGATGAGAGAGAGAGAGGAAGAGAGAAAAAAAATTTGAAAGAAGAAGGTGTGAGTCCAAGCACGTGATAAAGAAGAAATAGGGAGAAAAAGCTGACATGTGGGGTCCACAAAGTAAAAAAGTAACGGACATTTATACTTGAGAAAGGAGATGGTATTTTTGCTATATTTGAGAAAGTTCATGTGTATTTTTACATAAAAAGAAAAAAATATGCTAAGCGCTCTTGAAAATAAAGTACATATGTATTTTTATATCTTTATCCAAAATAAAAGTACTAAGAGTTGTTCCCACTTCTTCAAGAAGAGCATTTCCCTCTATGCAGCTATAAAGATCCTTTAACCGAGCTCTTATTCCCTTGTGGGGTAGGGGGTAAGGAATTGTCCCAGCAAAGCTTATTTTTATTTTAGTCCTTGGTCATGCACTAAAATTTCAAAATGTTTTGGTTCTTGACTTAAATTTAGTCATTAGTCCTTTAATGAAATTTTCCCTTAAGTTTTTCTAAATATGCAATACCTTTTCAACTTTACTCACATTTAAGTGTATTAAAAAATTATATATTCCACTTCAAGCCTTCTTATAATAAATTGTATTATATATAATGTTAGGAAAAAAAAAAGTTTACTAATGAGCACCAAATAATTTCTATTATAGACAGAAACTTTCTCATAGAGGCAACCAGTGAGAGAGCCTCGATTCTTTTATCTCTCTTTTCTGGGTCATGCGACAGATGGATAGGAGCTTCTTGACCTAAATGAATGTTTAGAATATATGATGATTTTAAATTGAGGTGTAATTACGCAGTCAAAAAGAAAGATTACAAGTAACATTTATTTTTATATTAATTAATCACAATCCATGTCTCAATACTATATTAATTAACTATTAATGGAAATATTTTCTTTACGCGAAAAGCATGATGCTGATAGAGGGCATCATAGACCCATTATTTTTGACGTACAAGTCCCGCCAAAAATTTGAAATTACTTAATAATTTACTCTCACATGTCCTGTTTTGTTTTTTTTAGGGAAAAAAAAGTTATCATAGTACCATTGACTTCTTGGGCCTGTTTTTGCTTTAATAGTTTTAAGGAATATTTTAATATATACGTACATTTAATTAGGATAGTGAGAAAGTATAAATTAATATAATGTTGGATTCTAATATATTAGTTAATAACAGTAGTAGTACAAGAAATTATTTGAATTTTATGAAAAATTTAACGATTTTATTTATTTTTATTGGTTTGTTTAGGAAACTATTTTATTTATTGGTACGCATGAGTCAGTTAGAAACAACTTACGTACGTTTAAAAGTATAAATCACTGAGTCACATATATTAAAAAGTTGGTTAGAACTTGTTAAAGACAAGAAATATTAAAAATTGTAACTTATATTTTTTTTTTGTTTAAATACCCTTTTTTTTTAAGGGAAATGAGCAAGAGAATAATAAATAAATAAATAAAAAATGAGCCAACGGTTAATTAATGCAATGAAACCAACTAATAATCAAAGGAGTAAAAATAAAAACAATGATACTAAGGACCCGTTTGTTACAAAGAAAGTTTGAGGAGGGAAATGAACTTTAGAAGAGGGAAAGGAATGGAAAGGAAGATTTGAAAGATGAGGGAAGATGACTTGAGTTGTTTGGTAGGAAGAAAATGAAGAGGTGATAGTTGGTAAAGAATTAGGAAATGTCTATTTTACCCTCAAAAGAAATTAATTCAAAATAATAATAAAAATATTTTTTTTGCTAAAATATATTTAAAAAAATATATTATTGTTAAGTTTGAACTTTTGAAGAAGAAAAAAATTCGCCAAATTTGAACTTTCCCGCCAAGTTTGAACTTTCCCGCCAAGTTCGAACTTCCCGCCAAATTTGAATTTCAGGGGTAAATCTATCAAAAAACCATTTTCCTGGGAAGATGACAGCTTTCCTTCCATTTTCGGATGGAAAGCATCTTCCCTCAAATAAGGGAAGATGAGTACTTCCAGTGAGTTGCTGACTGGACTTTCTTTTTAACAAACACCCAAAATCCATGGGAAGATTGGGATCTTCCCTTTCCCTCCCCAAGCTTTCTTTGTAACAAACGGGTCCTAAAAGATTTAGACAGGTAATTATCCTCAGGGATAAGATATAAAAATACTTGTATACATTTTTTTAAAAAAAAAAATCCAATATAGTAAACTTTTTTTTATACAATAATACCTACAAACTTTAAAAAATGTGACAAAAACACTACCTCGTTAATTCTAACAAACTTCATTACTTTTTTTAGGTGGACCCATAAAAATGTTTTTTAAATTATTATTTTATTAAAAAAGCACACTCTCCCACTTCCCCCACAGCCCACCGTCACCCACATGACTATTTTAGTATTTTTACACATTTTTTGTGGGTCCCATCTAACAAAAAGTAGAATACTTTGTTAAAATTAACGGAAGTGGTATTTTTGTTCCTTCTTAAAATTTTTTGAGTATTTTTGCATCAAAAAAAAATTATAGTGTTGGATATGGTGTTACATATAAAAAAATTATTGATAAATAATTTGTGTGTGTTTTAATAAGTGTTTTATGAATTATAAATGTTGTACTAATCAAAGTGAGTCCCTAGTGCATTTCGTATGAATCATGTGGATATTTATAATATTTTGGGAAAATTCTATTTAAATACCATTTAAAATTGCAAAATCCCAAAAAAAATTGTTAACGTATAAAGGAGGAATATGAGATTTTAAAATGTTATGATTTTACCAAAATGCCTCCCAATTCTTTTTTTTTAAAAGGAAAGAACTCTCACCATCTGGAGCTCTAGTGACAATTTAAGTAATGTCATTAACTACTTGAGTATAGAGATTAACAACTTAAGCTCCCAAAGACCTATCAGGCATCGTTAATAAGTTGAATAATGGTAATGACAACTTGAGCATAGAGACTGACATCTTGAGCTACCCTAGTGGTGAATTGCTGTAAGCAAATTGTCATTTCCTTTATTTTACTTATCAACGATATTTAATAGGGTTTAAAATGCTCAAGTAGTTAATTTTTATGCATAAAGAGTTAATCGCATTACACAAATTGTCACCAAAGTTCCGGTAGCTATCCCATCAGTGGAGCTTTGATGGGAGAGGGACCCTACCTTTTTTTTTTTTTTAAGAAAAAAAAAAAGTGAAAGGCATTTTGGTAAAAGCAAAATATTTCAAAATATCTTATTCTCCCCTTGTGACTATTTATCCTTTCATTGTGTTAACAAGCTTTTTTGGTTTTGAAAGTTTAAATGGTATTTATCTCATTTTCCCCAATTTTTCCTTAGAAATATAATTTGTAAATAATATTGCTTAATACAAGTTTTAAATTGTACAGTACTCCTTCTGGCCTTAAGAAGATCCGCCACTGGACAAGATGGCGCAGTGAACTAGACTTGGGAGTTTTGTGGCCTGAACGCTTAAATCTATTGGGCTTAAAGCTATATACATAATATTCAAGTCCGTAAGTTCATCAAAAAAAGTAAGTTTGACCCAAAGGAACCCAAAATAAAATCTCAATAACATCATAGTAATAATAATTTTTAACTTTAATTTTTTTAGCATCACACTAAATAAAATTTTTTCGAAGAGAAATAATAACTTACGCGGGAGACATGTATTCCTTTTCATCCATAATATAAGTAACCCTTTTTTTTTAAAAAATAAAAATAAAATTGACGAAGCAACCCTCTAACAAACCGTCAAAATCAATGAGGTGATTAATTAATTTCATTAACTTTAAGGAAAATTTTAGCAAAGGACCACAAAACAAATTTATTTCAGTATAGGATCAAAACGTTATGATATTTCACTTCAAAACTAAGGATCAAAAAGAAAATATGTTTTGTAGGTAAAGAAAATAATGGCCCTTGCTTTACTTTTTTGGGAAAATCACACTGAGATCCTAAGGTACAGAAATAATCATAAAAAAATCTCATACCAAATTCCCCTCACAAAAAAATCCCTACATAAAAATGAGTTTATTAGTTGTTAAAATGTCCCCATGAAAATCTTGTTATAAAAATGACTTCTAATGTTGTTAAAATAGCTTTATATATTGTCAAAAATTCTCCAAGTTTTTCATACATGTGGAATTTTAGAAAAAAATTTTGCAACATAAAATTTTAGAATAAGCTTTGGTTATTCGATGATATTTCAATAAACCAGAGATTTGATTGAGGTGAAACCAACTTTGTATAAAACTAGACTTTCAATGCATCATTGTGACACAAAATGCAAGTCAAAAAGAGTTCAAATGAAATAGCTATTAATTTCAAAAGTTGCCATATGAAATCATTCCACACAATAGACCTAGGTTCGGTATTTTGGGTGTATCCCACAAACTACACATCCAAATGAGCTAAAACCGGTGACATATGAAACTAGACTCAAATACTTTTCCAAAAATATCAAGATCATGGAAAACAAAGATCAACTGAGTGAGATATGAGTTACTGAAGTCCACTATCAATTCAGGATAATGCAAAAATGCTAGTTAAAAAAAACTTCTATTAATCTGATCATAACGATTAGAATTCAATGAGTTTGGAGCTAATTTGTCTTGTATTGGAAGGAAGACTTAAAGATGTTTTTGGGAATAGGTCATTCACCAAAATTGGAGTTATATCAAAGACTATGCTTATTGAAATTTGACCTTCGTGTTGCCAATGTTTTTGCATTTTGGAAGTCTCTGGACTCTAGAAATAGATCTTCAACTTTAGAAATTAATCTTTAATTGAGTGAACATGATTGGCCCAATGCTCTTAATCTTATTCTGGAACAATCAGGTAACAACTCGAGTTCTAGGGTAACAACTCATGTTTTGAGGTATCTCTTCAACTCTTCTTTGATATCGTCTTTGCTCAATAAATTCTAACAACTCGAGTTCTACTTTATACAACTCGAGTTTGAATAATGACAACTTGAGTTCTTATATCTTTCAAAGAACTTGTGATTTCAGCAAAAGCTTTAAAATGCTAACAACTCAAGTTCTACTTTATATAACTCAAGTTCTACCTTTAAAATGTTGAGTCTTTCAACTTCTAACAGTCAGAGACGGTGTATGTAAACCGGATAGTGTCCCAAATAGGATCCTTTACTATGCGAAGGTCCACATTTTTCCACTCAGCTGTCAAGATGCTAACCTTACTGCGTGTTAGACAACCGACAAAACTAGTATATTTGCTTTTATTAGGACCGACAGGTTGCAAATTTTCATCCAACTGAATCTCGAGCTTTGTCCCAAAAGTCCGACTTAGGGATACATCCATCATTTTTGTGCCGCTTTTACCACGGCGTGCACGGAAGTTAGGATGCTCATTGTGAGATGAAAAGGGTTTGTTCTGACACACATCAGTGACACCATTAACTGGCGTTTCAGGAACACGGCTGGAATTGTTTTCACCGTTCATTTTCAAGACAGTAAGAGAGGAATGTCTGACCAAATGAGGGAGTAACAGAGGCTAATGGTACGTGGGCGGGGAAGAGAGGTAATGCAACATGAAGGGTTTCGCAACATGAACAGAGGTTCTTCAGTGAGAGTAACAAAAGCTTCCACACAAAGAAACATATATTTAGCGCCTTATTTTTAAGACTGGACAAATTAGTACACGGTCTTAAAAGTTAATATTTAAGACCGGTCTTTCTATAACTCCGGTTTTAAAATTAACTATTTTTTTATTTAAACTTTTAGTACCGGCCGCATTTTATGTCCGGTTTTAAAAGTCTAACTTTTAAGACCAGCTATTATATATGTTCAGTCTTAAAACTTTAATACTTTTATATTTAAATTTTTCTGTATTATTCTGGAGTGTAGAAAATATAAGTCTGACTGTATGAGATTTCTCCATAAAGTAATCGATATTTCAATTTTTTTAATAACATTTTTAAGACCGGTTGTTTTTTTAACAGATCTAGATAATATATTTAAGACCTATGAAGAAATTATCCGGTATAAGAAGTTATTTATATTTACAAAACTGTCACCGGTCATACCTTTAAAACCGGGGTGTCGATAGTCCGGTCTAAATGAGGCGGTCTTAAAGCCTTTTTTTGCACTAGTGCAACCACAATCTACAATCTCGACAATTTATAAAAACAAGAGGAAAAAACTTAACCTCAATCTTCTACAGGTAATAGGCAACCAAATTCATTCAATTAACCACGAATTCAATATCTGAAAAGAGTGGAATGAGAATCAACAAGTCATTAATTTGATCGGCATAAAGTGGAATGAACTGCAAAATTAAGTAGAAAAAAAGCTTTTGTAAATAAAAAGGAACCACGGATCTTAACGTGAAAGAAGAATAAGAAGCAATTAGTAACAACAAAACTATAATAAATATTGCATATCTTGGCTTCTCGCCTTTTATGTAAATAAAGAGCAATCATCTTCCATTTCTGATAGGTTACAAAATTTGTGAAAGTTTCATCAGTTCCTTTATCATAGGCACATTGAACTTTTTATGCAACTTAGACTAACTTGGGAACACATTGTAAGGGCAGGTGACCTCTCAGCCTTCAAGTGCAATAAGATGCCCACACTCATAACACCAGTGTGTTGGTCCACCTGACATCCTTGCATTTTTGTCACACTTCTACATGGTAAATAAGCAGCTAAAAGTCTCTTTGCTGCACCAAATTATACGGCTTAACATGTAATAGCAATCAATATAGAACTTATAAATAAGTATTAATAAGAAAAGAGTTAATTAAGAAGATTCAATATGTCGTTGCCTGAGCTGGTTGTCAAGTCTTTTTTGTCACACCACTGGATTTTTCATCCATGAGACTCACACTCACAGATACACACATCAGCTTACACATGAGATCTAAATGCTTGAAATCACTACTATAAAAATAGATTTAATGACGCCAATTAATGTACGTTTTTCAAATACATAAATTAAAAAAGAGGTGGTGATATTTTTAAAATTTGTTTTAACTTTCAATGATTGTTTTAATAAAAACAGTCATTACAAATAGGGTTAAGCAAGGAACCCGCAATTCAATGAACCCGCCCGCAACCAGATGTAAATGGGCCAGTTTGTGTAAATGGAGCTTGAATCACCAAGAGGGGGGTGAATTGGGGATTCTTAAAATTCTTTTCGAATACTCTGTTTTTCGGATATAAAGAAGAAGTAAACAGAGTAAGGGAAGAATAGCAAGACACAAAGATTTATACTGGTTCGGTCCAATCCTGACCTACGTCCAAAATCCCGATTATAACCGTTAGAGGTGATGGGAGATGTTTAAATGAAGTTTTGGTCTTCTTCTCTCACTAATCTCTGTTTAATCCAGTCTCTTTCTGAGAAAAACATCGCGATTTGGCATTTTGGACATGTTAAGAGAATAGTGCCAAACTCGAGTCAATTAATGACTAACTCGAGTTTTGGACATTTCGATGAAGAATCATGTTTTAGTCCAAAAGCTTAAAACTGGAGTTTCCAAAACATAACTCGAGTTTTCAAAGGTTCAAAATAGCCAGAGCTCTCGGCCTGGCCAAAACTCGAATTTACAAAACATAACTCGAGTTTTCTCATTTGTTGAAAACTTTGGAAACTTCTTTGTAAATACAAAACTCGAGTTTCAAAACCGAAACTCGAGTTTTCTCTTTAGTTGAGAAAACGTTGAAAAGCTTAGATCGATTCAATCATGGAAGTTTATTCAAGGTCAGAGATGAGCATTGTTCTCGAGATAGTGAAAACTCGAGTTTTCTAAACGAAACTCGAGTTTCCATAAACATTGGAAACTTAGAGAACTTACTGTATAACCCAAACTCGAGTTTCCAAATGGAACCTAGAGTTTTGGTTTCTTCGAAAACTTAGTTTCTCTCTGTCTTGTCAAAACTCGAGTTTTCTAAATCAAACTCGAGTTTGCTTTGTTTGTGAAAAACTTGAATGCTCTCGTATGACCAAAACTCGAGTTTTCAAATCCAAACTCGAGTTTGTCTTTCTTTATGAAAATCGAGCATTTCTTTGACAAGCCAAAACTCGAGTTTCCAAACCGAAACTCGAGTTTGTCTTTGACAGTAAGTTTTTCATCTTACAAAGACAAACTTCAACTGTGTTTACAATTGTCCGTTATCATCAAAACCAATAGAGAACTAACAGTTTGAACCTACCTAAAAAGACCCATAACGGGGTGGGTTAAAACCTGTCCATTTAAAACTTAAATGGGCAGGCTATGGGCACACCTCTAGGCTGCACGTACCTACCCATTTAGTTATTTTTTTGATTCACTATATGGACACTTCACACTTGGACAGTATCATAGTAATACAGAAAACCGAATTACCCATTCCCTTTCCATGAGACCTCAACTCTCACTCAATCTCTTTTCTTTGTGACTCTGTGTAACTCTAACCCTTGCACCGTCGACACCGTAGCAGAGCAGCATGCTGCAAGCGACAAACTTGCAATCGCAAGTCACAAGCCACTAATCATGATGCATCGCCATCCTTGTCATCCTTGATGTTTTGGCATGGTGGAGAGTGAATACTTCCAAGTATAAAGTTTTAAATCTCTTGGCATGTGATTGTTGGCTATACCAGTCTCTTAGTATCTTCAGAATCAGCTTTTTATACTGGGGATTAGATACTAGCTTCTTTCAAGAGCTCCTTGTCTTCAAAGATGGTTGAAGCCCTCGTATGTACTTAAAATTGGCTATTCAAGACACCCTCTAAATTTAAGGATCTTGATATTGATGATTTTGATGCGAGTGCAAGTGTTGTTACTAGTATTTTCAATAGCATTCTCAATTTGTATTGTTTCATTTTTTTATATTTAAAATTAGATTATTATGGATATGTTTTCTCTTCATTTATTTTGCAGAGGAAGATTTAGTATCTGGAGCTACAACCCCTTCCTCAAGTGAATATGAAGATGATGGTGAAAACTGAAGCATGCAGATCCAATGGAAGCATGTCATTTTGATAATCTTTGAACTTATAGAGTTGTAGTTATAATGTTTTAATTTAAAAATTGGAGTTTGAAGCATGCTAGTTTGATCTTCTTCTTCCATTTTGTGTAATTTGCGATTATTAAACTTTGAAGATTCATATTTCAGAATTTAGAATGATGGATTTAGATGAATGTTTAATGCTTATGTATGTATTTTTGCAAAAAAAATAAACGGGCAAATGTAAATGGGTTACTCAAAACCCGATTAGTCCGCCCATTTATGTGCTAACCGTTTAACACAAGTTCAAATGGGTTGAGGTACGGGTGTGGGCTAGCCCGTACCTGTTTAAAGTTAACTGGACGGGCTATGGTTTTGGATATGGACTGTCCAACACGCCCGATACTCTGCCCTACTTTTTTTATTTGAACAAGTTAATGTATGCACCTTCAGTATATGCATATACACATACTCTCTTCTGTTTAAATTATAAGAAGTCTTCCAAAAAAAAAATATAGTTCTAAATATAAAAGGTTGATAGGGTAAATGTTATTTGTCTTCCACTTTTACCACTTTTAGTGAAAGAAAGAGAGGTGACAAATAATAGAAGTATATTTAAAAATTATATTCTTCAACAAAATTGAGATAAGCAAATTTTTATTATTTTAAGACTTATTGAATAAATTAACTAATATTTTTTTAATTTGTGTGAATTAGTTAATAATATTTGACAAAATGGAGGGACAGAGAAGCTAGCTGGCATTACATGTGGATGACCATTCTAGAAATTCAGAGGTGAAAGAACATGAACAACGCAAACAAGTCCCCACAGACAAACCTTGAATCATGTGTACGGTTTTGTAGCTACTCTTCCTTTTTCCCATAATTTTCTTCGTCAATGTGAATCCATATGTGCGAAACAATAAAACCATAGTTTTATAAGCAATTTTTTATAAGTGGAGGTAAAACTCCTCTAATATATTTATCTTATAATTCATAAAAATTATTTTCTAAGAATTAATCCAAACTTGTATAATAATAAGACTAACCTATGAGTATTATATTGAAACCAATCTCGACAACAAATCAATTTCCCGTCAATTCTTTGGTTAAATAACTGAGGCATGAAAATATCTGTATTTTGATGGGTTGTATGAGCTTATGTCACATTATGTATCTACCTACTATACCACCTTTTAAGTCAGAGGTGGACCAAAAATTTGGGCATTTTTTTTTATAAAAAAAATTCAAGTTAAAAGAGTTAGAATTAATAACTTGAATATAATTGTTTCAAATTTTCATTAGCACTAGCATTATTTATCTACTTTCCTTGAATTAATACATGTTTGAATGATTGTCCACCCTTAAATTAAGTGTCCACCCTTAATACATCAAGATTGCACTTCGTAATCGGATGGGGGATAAATGGTTGAATGATTGTTTAGTACCTTATATTGAAAAATAGGTATTTGATAGCATTGATAATAAGGCAATTATGATAGAATTCCAAAACATAAGGCCTAGAAGGATGACATTGTAATTATTTTTATTATAATATAATACATTTTTTTATTAAAATATATGTACTTGAATTTATTGAGAGCCCACTCTTCATTGTAACTTATATAGCTGCATTTCTAACAGTATTTAGTATTGCTTTTCTAAATAACAAGTTTATAAAATAATTTCCTCTTTTATTATATCATTAATATTCACTTGATTTCATAAATATTTTTTTGATATATTTTTTTTCTTGTTTATATTTTTATATTTTTTAATACATTTAAAACTTTCTTTAAAAAATAAAATTCGCCAATTGTACCCCTTCTATAATTTCCTCGTCCGCCCCTATTCTTAGACATAACTATATCTCGGCTAGACTCTCAAGGCAATTATCTCCATAACTCTCAAGATTCATATGATTTTTACACAGTTATCCTTATCTCCAGGATCTTCAACTTAGCGGCGTACCAGAGAATACTCTCTTTCAGGATATTCTTCGGTGAAAATCCAACCGCTGCTCTCCTGTGTGAGAGCTCCTTCCTCCTCGTGAGTGTACCTGGTTCTGGATGAACCTTCCTGTTCAGCTTTCCTGGATCGGTGGGCTAATTTTGTGTTTTTTTCTTTCTGCTTTCTTTCTTTCCTTCTGAGTTTCCTTGAGTGTGTGGGTGTTGTTGCGGTGCTGGAGCAATGGATGTAGGACAGAGTAGTGGTCCTCGGCGACTGAAACATGTAGTGTTGGATTGGGATAGTGAACCTGAAAAAGGTGGTGATACGCTAGTGGGGAAGATCTTAACTAGTAAAAAATTGAATACCCAAGTGGTTATCACAATGATTAAGAAGGGCTGGAACATTGATGAGGATTTGGAGGTTCATGTCCTTGACAATAACCAGCTAATTTTCCGTTTTCATTTTCGGAATGTCAAAGATTTTGTTCGTATTCTTAAGGGGAGGCCTTGGTCTATTCAGGGGTTCCTTCTCAATCTTCAAGTGTGGGATAACTTTATGGTCCTCCAAGATGTCAACTTTGATGAGGCGCCGTATTGGGTTCAATTTCACGGCCTCCCACTGGAAGCTTTTAACGATGTCAATGCGAAGATACTTGGAGATTCAGTAGGGAAAACAATGATGTTTGAGAAACCATCGGTGGAAGATCGATTTGAGAGAAGTTTCATCCGTGTCCGTTCCCTTATCAGCTTAAAAAGTCCACTGATTGCTGGCTTCTGGATTCCACGAAAGGAGAAGGGTCCTGCCTGGGTCACTGTCAATTATGAGAGATTGCAAGATTTCTGCTATAAGTGTGGACGTATAGGTCACGACGGCCGGCGGTGTACGGAAGCTGTGGTTTCAAATCAGGGAGATGAAGTAGTGCAGGATTTTGGTAGCTTGTTGGCAACTCCTGCTGCTCGGACTGTGGAAGAGGCTTTGGAGGTCTGTATGGCGGAGTGGTGCGAAGCTCCTTTCATTGATAAAGGAGCTTCAAGTCGTCCTCGCCAGAGTTGGAAGTCTTCCTCGCCGGAAAATTCAGGAGCTAATGAGTTGCGAAAAGAGGGGATCAACTCGATAGTGCAGATAGAGGGTGGAAGGTACATGTGTAATGATCGGCCGATGAATGCCTCCCCTCCTTCTCACCGGAACTCACGGATGGGCGGTGAGGAGCTCTTGCCGGAGTACCAGTTGTTGCATCGAAGACCATGCCCAACGGTCCTATATGAGACTAAGACAACTCTGAATCATTCTGTGTTTGAGCCAGAGCTGAGTAGGCAGGAGGTGTCAGGGTCAAAGCTGAAAGTGGGCCAGGGGAGAGAGATAGAGTCTGGAGTGGGTGAAGTCAGTGGAGGGGAAAAGCAACAGGATATTTGTTTTGGACCAGCGGATTTGGGTCTTGGGGAAGGGAGTGGGCCTCTTGTAATGGGCCGACTACATGATTCTAAAATGGCTTTAGAGAGTGCTTTTTATACGGTTGGGCCGTCGGTTTTTAATGCTCCAGTCCTTTTGCCAGATCAACATTTCAGGTCCATTAATGCTGCAGATGTGTCTTTTTTTGGTGCCATCTGAGAGCCCATCCATCATTGAACTCAATTGCCCAATTGCTTCTACGGTCAGCCCTTTAATCTTTGATGGGGTAAATATAAATTCCTCAATTTTTTTCCCAGCCATATAGTGTGGATTTTCTAAGCGATGATGAGGCCAAATTGAAGTCTGTTATTCCATTTAATGGCCTGTCCCCTATCTCTGCTGTATCTGCTCGTTTGAAAGGAATACGTATCAAGAGGTCTCATGAGGATGGTGATTTTCCGGTAGAGCGCACTAAATGTAGGAGACTGTATTTTGTTTCTTCTGAAAAGGCGGCTAATGTGAAACCTGCTGGGGGTGAAACCCAATTAGGGCGAAAGAAGAATTTTAGATCAATCAAAAGACAACTCAGACAACATGGGAGTGATACACTACCGATCCCTTCCAGTGATACGCAACCTCCCATAGAGATTGATTTTCTTATGAGTTGGTTGAATGCTGGTAGTGGTATGAATCTATTATCTTGGAACTGTCAAGGTTTGGGGGTTGCCATGACAGTTAGAAATTTGAAGGAAGAAGTTTCCCGGAAAAAACCCCACTTAGTCTTCCTGATGGAGACTAAGCAGAAGGCTAGTGTAGTAAGGAAAGTGAGGTGAAGATGTGGTTTTAGCGAAGACTAGATCGTTAATCCCGTGGGGAGGAGTGGAGGATTAGCTCTATGGTGGTCCGATGCGCTGACAGTTAATATCCTTTTCTCCTCTGTTAACATTATTCATACCAGTGTGGTGTCTGAGACCTTATCGACTCCAAATTATATTACTTTTATCTATGGCCCCAATGATGAAGAGGAAAGAAGGTTGTGTTGGCTAGAGGTTCGAAGAATTAGCAACAATATAAGGGACTCTTGGATGTGTGTTGGGGACTTTAATGATATCCTTTCTCAACAGGAGAAGAGTGGCGGTCGGCCTAGAGCTTGGAGGAAGATTCTTAATTTTAAGTGTTTCGTGGCGGATTGTGAGCTTGAAGATCTGGGTTACAATGATTTCATTTTTACCTGGTGCAATAATCGTGAATACCCGGATACTGTTCGTGAGCGTATCGATAGGGCCTTGGGTAATCTGCAATTGAGAGAACAGTTTCCGGGTCTCCAGGTTTTTAATACTGACCCGGCGGGCTCTGATCATCATCTATTATTCATCCAGTTTCAGTTTGAGAATCGGCAGCAAGTGAGGGCTTTTCGTTTTGAATCTGCTTGGGTAGCTCATGGGCAATTTCTTGAGGTTATCAAAGGATGTTGGCATAATTTTAGGGATCAAGATCATGCAGTGCTTGAAATTTTTGTGAGCAATCTGAAGAGGTGTACGAAAAGGTTAATTGCTTGGAGTAAGAAGGAATTCCCTAATAGCAGTAAGCTTATAGAGATGTTGAAGATCCAGTTGGCTGAGTTGACTCAAGTTGATCGAACTCCTGAGGGATTGTTGAGGTGAAAGGAGAGCTGGAGAGATTATTGGAGGGCGAAGATCAATATTGGTGGCAACGATCTCGGATCAATTGGTTAGACGCTGGTGATAAGAATTCTCATTTCTTTCACATCTCTACTATCAAGAGGAGGCAACAGAATAGAATCTCGTGTATTAGGAATGATGAAGGCAATTGGTTGTATGAGAAGGGGGCTATTTCAGCTAATATTGCCAGTTTTTTCCAGGATTTGTTTACTACTTCTGGTGAACGTCCAATGGATACAGTTTTGGGCTTCATTGATCCTACCATTTCAGCTAATATGAACAGCAGTCTCTTATTACCTGTTTCTGATGAAGAGATTAAAGCAGCAACTTTTAGTCTTGGGAGTACAAAAGCGCCTGGTCCGGATGGCTTTTCGGGTAAATTTTATCATTCCTCTTGGTCTGAAATTGGTGAGTCTATTTGCTGTCTGGTTAAAGAATTTTTTGCAGGTAATTTAGTGCTTAATGATTTAAACTCTACTAACATTACTCTTATTCCTAAGCTATTAAAGCCTGAGCATGTTTCTCATTTCCGCCCTATTGGTCTGTGTAATTTCTCTTATAAGATCATTTCTAAAATAATGGCCACTAGAATGCGGCCTTTACTTGACTCTTGTATTTCTCAGAATCAGAGTGCCTTGGTTCCTGGGCGGTGTATTCATGATAATATTATTATTGCCCATGAGGTATATCATTATCTTCGTCGTAAGAAAACTGGGGGTAAGTATGAATTCGCTCTTAAAATGGATATGAGTAAAGCATATGACAGGGTGGAATGGAATTTCCTGGAAAATGTGTTGTTAAGATTTGGTTTCTGTACAGAGTGGGTCTCTCTAATGATGAAATGTGTGTCCTCTGTTAGTTTGAATATTTGTTTATCAGGTGAAAAAGTGAGTTCCTTTACCCCGAGTCGGGGCATTCGTCAGGGAGATCCTCTCTCGCCGTATCTTTTCATTATTATTGCGGAAGTTCTCTCCATTATGATTAGAAGGAGCCAGGAGGAATATTTTATTAAGGGCGTAAAGTTGAGCAATAGTTGTCTCGTTCTTACTCATAGTTTTTTTTGCTGACGATGCTCTTCTGTACATGAGTGCAAGTCAAAGCAATTGTGACCATTTGGCTGATATTTTGAAGATATATTGTGTTGCCTCTGGTCAAGTCATCAATCTTGATAAGTCAAGTATCCTTTTTTCTTCTAATACCCCTGATGATGTTAAATATATGGTGGGAGGTATCTTAGGCATTCCGGTGACAGAAGATCCGGATAGATATCTTGGTATTCCGAGTATATGGGGAAAGACGAAATATCAGGCACTGGCTTATGTTCCTGAGCGTATTGCTAATAAAATTCAAGGTTGGGGGCATTCTCTTCTGTCGTTTTCTGGGCGCGATGTAATGATCAAAGCGGTTCTTCAGGCAATCCCTATATATCCTATGAACTGTTTCAAATTTCCAGTCAAGACATGTAAAGAGATTAGCAGCCTTATTGCTAACTTTTGGTGGAGCGGTACTGTTTCTGGTGGAACTACACATTGGAAAGCTTGGGGGTCTTTAGCTACAGCTAAGAGTAGTGGTGGGATGGGTTTTCGAGATTTATCTGTCATGAATGACGCTCTTCTGGCTAAATCGGCATGGAGATTGCTTATGAGACCAAATGATCTTTGGGCTAGGGTCTTGAAGAGTGTGTATTTTCCTAAAGACGATTTCTTGAAGGTAGGGATAGGGTGTAAAGTATCATGGTGTTGGTCTAGCATTTTGAGCGGTAGAGATTTTCTTAAGCAAGACTTGTGTATGATAAATGGGTTCCTCATGTTGAGTTCCTCATGGCGGATCTTAAATAATGTTGTTGCTACCAATGATGCCCTTTATCGAAGGAAGAGATCCCAGAGTAACACTTGTCCTGTGTGTTCGGATGCGGTGGAAACGGTGGAGCATTTGTTCTTCCATTGCTCATAGACTAGGTGTATCTGGTTTGGGTGTTCCCTCGGTGCTAAGCTTGATGTGGCTAGTATATCGAATTTCAATGCGTGGTGGATTCATCTCACAGGTATGAGTGTCTTGAGTAAACAAAACATTTCATTAATTTGCTGGATCTTATGGTTTATTTGGAAACAACGAAATAATATGGTTTTTAATCATATTGATCCTAATCCTTTTGTTGTCATTGAATGTGCGAGGAAAAACAATTTTGATTTCTGGGTGAACTGTGATAAAAAGCACGGAAATCCGGAGGTTCAAAGGGTTGGTCCTACTCATCTAGCTTCTTGGTCCCCTCCATCAGTTGGCAAGCTTAAATATAATTGTGATGGGGCCTTCTCTGCTAATAAGACTAGTGCTGCTATCGGAGTTATTTATAGAGATCATTTTGGTGATTTCAAGTGGGGTTTTGTGGATAAGGTGAAATCCATCTCTGCCTTCATGACTAAAGCTTTAGCTCTGAAGAGGGCCCTGATGCTTGCTGTTGATCTCGGTCATGATAATGTTGTTTTTGAAACCGATTGTCTTTCCCTCCTGAAATGTGTTGATGCTAAATCTCCAGATATGATCGAATGGAGGAGTAGGAGCATTGTTTTAGATATCATCCGTCTTTTGGCGATCAAGGCTGGGTTCTCTGTGTCCTTTACCCCACGTGGGGATAATCGTGCCGCTGACTTAATTGCAGCTGATGCTTATAAAGAGGTGTGCCCGATCGGGTGGGTCTTTCAACCAACACCTTCTTTGATATCTCTTCTAGCCTTGGACTCCCAAAAGGTGGATGCCGTTACTCATGATGCTCCTTTCCCCAATCGCTCGTTGAATGGCGATGTTTTGTAGTTTGTTTTTATCTTGTGTGTATTCTGTTTTGTTTGTAATTTTCAGACTTGTCTGTACTTTGATTGCCGGTTATCTTCCTGTTATTTTTTCCTTCTTTGATGTTGGTTTGTAATCTGTTGGAGTTTTAATACAAGTTTCCTTTGACAAAAAAAAAAAAAAAGAAAAAAAAAAAAAGAAAGGATCTTCAACTTAGCCCAACTCCTCGGCACATCCTGTTTACTGCATGCATTCAACCTTCGGCCAGACCCAAGATGACTTTGCAAGACCAGACCCATATAATGATGATTCTGATCCATTCAGTGATCTTCAAAATTAAGAATTTTATTTAAAACAAAACAAAAGGCTAGTATTCATGTGAAAAATTTTAAAAATAAAATAAAATTTCAACTATGTTAAATTATTAATTAAAAGTTTGAGGAATCTCCTTAATTGAAATATTTAAAGTTCATCTGCATGTGTCATTGTCAGCTTTAACTATGATTGTCTTTTTCTCTGTCTTATTTTTCAATTATATAAAATTGGTTGGCAAAAAATTTGTGAAATTGAAAATCAGGACCCGTCATATATTGCCTGGACTAGGATTTGTCATGTTTTCCTCATTTATGTGTCCTCAAATAAATAATTAAATAAATCTCGTATGCAGATGAGTTGTACTAACTACTAAGGTCTTATTAGGTACTTTTTGTTTGTCCAAAAAAAAAGAAGAAGAAGGTACTTTTAGTTTTTTTTTTTTAAATACTTTTTTTTCACTAAAAAAAATTAT
This sequence comes from Acacia pycnantha, assembly GCA_025563575.1. Lineage (NCBI taxonomy): Eukaryota > Viridiplantae > Streptophyta > Magnoliopsida > Fabales > Fabaceae > Acacia > Acacia pycnantha. Next base: position 654,215 of record JAMWYP010000227.1, on the reverse strand, counting down.
ATATACAACGTACTGTTAATCACTTATCAATTATAGGAAGGAAATGAGTATTTCTAAAGCATGTGACACTAAAAATAAATAATGTAATCTATCTATCTATTATATTTATTTAGAACTTGTTCCGAACAAAAAAAATATGTATATATATTTATTAAGAACTTGTTGTAACAGTGTTTTTTTTTTTTTTTCCAAACGGATTCCTTGACCGGTTCGGTATATTTTAACATATTCCATTACACATGTTGAATCAAGACCGTTTTTACTTGAGCCAAAAAAAAAAAAAAATCAAGACCGTCTTTATTTACCTTTGTGACACTTTCACTAAAAGGAGGAGGTTCGATCCTAAAGTTGGTCAAAGTATTGGGGGAAACATCCTAGCTTCTAGGTGCCTAGATTAACGTCTGAGAGTAGTAGACGACTCGCCGTGTCCAACATTGGTATCACCTAAGAGAAAGGGAGATTTTGCCCTACCTTGAATCGTGGGTGAACCCAACTATTTTCTTAAAACTTCTTTATAAAAAAAAAAAAAAAGACCATTTTTATTTAACATTCAGTTTTTAACCACCTTTAATATTCATTATCATTTAATATTTATTGTTGAAGTCCAAAAGTCGTCTTTAGAAAAAAAAAATATATTCTTGAAGTCCGAAAACGATCTTTAAAAAAACTCATCTTGAAAAATGATGAGTGTAAAATCATTTCTTTAAAACTCAATTATTCATACACTTCAATTAAATATTAGGATAATCACAATACTATGGCTAAAGATTTGAACCTAAGGTCTACTATAGGGGAAAAATTCCCGTCTTTCTTTTTTCAAGCATAAAATACTGTTTTTTTAGTTTCTTTAGTTTTTTAGTTTCGGTCGATTCGGTTTTTCTTAAAATTAATTTAATTAAAACCAAATAACCAAATTTATACTAAAATTTAGGGCTGAGCATGAAACCCATAACCCATGAGCCCGCTCAAAACCCAGCATAATAGGAGCCATATTGAACCCGCCAAAAAAGACTTTATAATGGGTTGGGTTAAAACCCGCCCATTTAGGATTTAAATGGGCAGGCTATGGGCACACCTATGGGCTACCCATACCCGCCCATTTAGTGTAATTTTTTTTATTAATTACCCATCACATTCCACATTCTGCGTAAAGCATTCCCTGTATCCCTTCCTATTCGAGTATTCAGCCACCTCTAATCTATAACCATAATGGCCATCAACTCTCAATCTTTGCTCACTTTCTCTCTTTATGGCTCTGTCTATTCAAACTTGTGAGTTACTATTGATTCTACATGTAATGTAGAGAATATTTTAGAAGTGGATGAATATCTTCAAACTAAATTAGTTGGCTTTCATGATCCAAAATTTGATATTTTAGCATGGTGGAGAGTGAATGCTTCCAAGTATTAAGTTTTAAATCTGTTGACATGTGATTTGTTAGGTATACTAGTATCTATAATATCTTCAAAAGTAGCTTTTAGTACTGAGTCAGATACAAGATTCTTTTAAGTGAATCTGAAGATGATGAAGACTGAAGCATGCAGATTTAATGAAAGCATGCCATTTTGTTAATCTAAGAACTAATGATTGTAATGTTTTAATTTAAAAGTTGGAGTTTGAACATCAAAATTATGTAACGATGGTACTTGTCTAAATTTATTTTATTTTGTGTGAATTGTAATCATGGAATTTTGAAGATTTAGATTTCAGAAATTGGAATGATGAATTTGGATGGATGCTTAATGCTTATATATGTTTTTTTATTAAAAAAGTAACCAAGTCAAATGTAAATGGGTTACCCAAAACCCGGTTAGCCCGCCCATTTATGTGCTAGCCCATTTACACGGGTTTAAATGGGTTGAGGTACGGGTATGAGTTAAATCATACCCATTTAAAATTAAATGGGCAGACTATGGGTTTAGCCTCGGATTGTCCAACCCATCCATTATTCTGTCCTACTAAAATTAATTTAATTAATTTTTTACCGTCTTTAGGACCTCACAATGATTTTCTCAATATTTTTTTTTTCAGAAAAATTCATCACTTTAAAGTATACGAAAAAGCCGAAACATCATTTTTTTTTTCAGAAAAATTCATCACTTTAAATGAAATCTCCATTGCTTGTGGGAAAAAATGTCTCAGAATCCATTTCCTTCTTTGTTTTTCCTTCCCCTGAATCCTATATCCGTATTTAGATTAGAAAATGAATTATTCATATTTAATTTTTTTTAAAGCTTTTAATGTAGTAGTTTATCAATTAATATTTTTTACTTGTATTATAGTTACAAATTATGTATATCATATTTTAACTATTTAAATTTATTTATTTATACTTATAATAATAATTTTATAAAATATTAAATATGATAACCTATCATTTTTTAATCTAGAATGGATATAAAATTTTGCAAAGAAAACGAAGAAAAAAAAATCGAAAACCTAAACCCATCATGAGAAACTAAAATTGATGCACAAGTATTAATTAACCTAAAAAAAAAGATAAACCAGTGTCAATAAATTAATTATAAACTGAATTATGGGCTGACTAAAATTAGCATTTAGTTGAGTTGCTTAAGTATCTATCTCCGCCCTGACACTGTGTATGGAAAAGATCTCAGGGTCAATACTAAAGTGTCTTTGAGAAGTTCGTAATGTTAATGTTAGAGGATTAATCACCACTATGATACCATGTACCTAATTTTTTTTTTTTTTTGATATAATAATCACCACTATGATACCATGTACCTAAACAAAATAATTAATTATAAAGTGAAGAAGCAAAAGTACTCCAATAATGGAGTGGTTGAGTCAAGTGGGTCTTTGGCGAGATAAGTCTGTTGGTCCTAGCCTCATCATTAATTAATAAAAGGTTATCCGAAAAAAGGGTCCACATTCTATGCTTAGAATTATATGTTTATTAGGTGCTTATATCTCTAATTAGAGGTACAAATAATTTTATTTATTTATTGTATTTATTTAGATTTAAATTATATACTACTTTCTAAGATGTTTTTTGCACCCAGTATCTCAAATTATTTAATTTTCATAAGACTGATGTTATAGATAAATAAAGAACTGGAAATTAATTAATTTGAGATACTGGGTGCAAAAAATATCTCAGAAAGTAGTATATAATTTAAATCTAAATAAATACAATATAAAAAAATTGTTTATACCTTTAATTAGAGGTATAAGCACATAATAAGTATATAATTCTAAGCAGAGAATGTGGACTCCCTAAAAATAGGTTTATCGCCCCACCTTATTGGGAGACTGAAAAGACTGACATAAAATAAAATAAAAATGAGTATACATGCAAAATGTTGGAAATATATTTAATTTTAGATAAAAAAATTCCAAAAAAAGCCAAAAAAATCTCCCCAATCGAAGCGATGAGGCTGGAGTGACAACTAACCAGACAAGGAAGGACTACGATCGTAGATACAAAATGTATTAAATGTACTATTTTTGTGTTTTCCCCTTTGTTCTGTAATAGAACACAGATGTCTAGCCTCGCTGGGCTAGGAATGATTGATATCGGATCGGATGCTGCGCCCGCTGATATCTATGAGGGAGATAACATCGATTGCCGGTGGATCACTGTGCTACACGGGGGTGGCTTTTTGCCTGAGTGTGGGATGTGTGCACAGTGAGGCTGAATGGTAAAGAATGGACTAGTGAGTCGTGTGGTGTACCTTGTAGGTAATCCCTATTTATAGAGATTACCTAGGGTTTCGTCCTTCTTTCCTGCACTCCGTCGTCGTGCGCCTCCCCACTCTTGATCATGTGCTCTCCATATCTGCATGATCCCTGCATTATCGGCACAGTCAAGGGTGATTGGCAGTTTACCTCTTTGGTGGAAGGTTTCCCGCCTAGAGCTCTTCCAACTGGGCCTTGGTCCTGTCAGGCCCAATATTCGAGTCCATAACAGTTACCCCCAAGCTCAGAAGTTCGGGTTTCCAGGCTGCTGAGATTAGCTGCTTTTTACCCTGGGGTGTTTCCCCTCTGCTTACCTCGGTATCAGTTAAGCTTCAGGAATAAAATCCGACTTTCCTCTGTATCGGGTTTGTTTACCGTGATGATTTCCGCTTTTCTTAACTCGGGTACCGAGTTAAAAACCACGGCGGTGTCTTTATAGCATTTGAGATTTTGTCTCTTATCAGATTGTACAAACTCTTGTCGCTTTTGCACTCTTCATACCACGTTGCCCCCAATCTTGAATGAAATAGAGATACGTGGCCTGTGGTGATTCAAGGACCGTTTGATTTACCGATATGACATCAGACTATCACATCCTGATATTCATTGGGCGTCCTCTGCCGTTCTTGGCTTTTACGCACAGTTAACGCTCACGCTTTCCTTAGCAACAATCATGATTTCTTTTACGGGAATCTGCAACGCTATTTCCATTAAAGCATAATTTATTGTTGCGAGACCCTTGCGCTCTGCTGGGCCTATAAATTCCCTTTATCACTTCTCTTGGATCCACACCACTGGTCTTTTTTGCCTCTTCTTTGCTGGGTAAACACTCCTCAAAGAACGACGAGCCTTTTTGTGAGAGTTTCAAACTCCATCATCCGCCGGCCCGGCTTTCCTTTTTTCGACCATGTGGGGAAGGAGAAAGAGATTCCGGATAAAGAAAACACTTGTTCGGCCCTGTGGCCTTATCTCCAGATATAGTTGCTAGTCTTCAAGCATGTCGCCTGGTGGATTCCTGGGGCTCCAAATATAGTTGCCAGTCTTCACGTCTGGTACAACTTCGTATGGGTTTTGGGAAGATGTTCGGATTTTTATTCGTCATCTTCTAGTCTGGAGAGCTTCATCATCCCCAGGGGAGGTTCGAGAGGCGTTTGGCAGTCTTCCTGGACTTGTCTAAACTTCTCTAAGAACTCCAGCATTGCCAGCAAGCATCTTCACCGATGTGGTGTTTCTGCTGGGCAGTTGCTTGACCTTTGCTGCCCGATCTCTCCAACTTTGATAGGGGATTTCTGGGCATCATCGCCTGTTGTAATTAGGGGATGCACAACTGTAGTTTCTTTCTTTATATCGACCTTGTAATCGTCTCTGTTGACGAATAGTTCAGTTTATTTCCTTGTAAAAGGATTTTGTAACCTGGCCAAGTATCAATATAACGATGATTTCTACTTTCTTTATTTGACTCGATTTACTTTTGGATGTACGTGATCACCGGTATTGAATTTTCATCCAATAACTGAGATCACTTGGGCGCACTTTTCCCAATACGCCTACTTTTTGTTAACGTGGATCCCGACATTCCGCACAACTTTAACTCGATTGCCTTGTTTGTTTGTCCTACCCTGGTCTTAGCGTCGCGTGATCCCGGTTACAATCCTTACTTGCATGTACCGTCGTTTTCTTCATCATGACTTTTTAGCCAGTCGTTTGTTCACATTGATATGAAAAGATGTATCTTTTCACTGCAGGCTGTCGCGTCTCTGTGTCTTACCACCTGCTCAGACGTAGGCGCTACGATATAGGCGCTTGAAAGGCGCGAACATTTAATGCTCACACCGTTTCAGGAACGACATCATTGCGCCTTTTGGGATTTGTTCTGATTCTCCGCCTTATTTACGCAACTGCGTCATTTCAGATTCGAACCCTTTCACCAACGTTCTGTTTTTGCCAAACCTACATATTTCAACTTTCTTCGTCATTTGAATACTTTACCCGCTCGACGATTTGTTTGCCTTCTCAGCGATAGCCTCAACGACTGCTTTTCCCTACAAGCCTTCTGCACATTTTCTGCCGAAATCTTCTATCAGGTATTCCAACAACTTTTTTCATTGTTGAAATCCTTTTCGATTGTCGTATCTTCTATGCTTTTCGTGTATGAGAATTGTCTGGACTCATTGCTTTGTGACCATTGATTCCCTCATGGATCTCCATCAAAACGTAATGAGCCTCATTTGCTGCCAGACACTTCATCATTGGAGAATGCACCCCTTTGCGATACAATTGGTCATTAACGAGTGCGTATGAGGCTGCTGTTCTCACGAGCTTTCGGGCCTCCAAAGGTTCATCAGGTAGGATTCCTTTTTCCAAGTAATCTGCGATGGGTTTCCTCCAGTCGCTTGATTCTGAAATGACCATTACACAACTGGGTTCTGGAAGGTTTTGCTGGATGATGGTGCGGTGATTCCCAGGACTTTTGGTGCTTGCTAGTTTTGCCAGGACATTAGCCCTTACGTTGTCTCCTCTTGGAATGTGCGCCACCGTCACCTCATCAAACCCAGTTATGATCTCCTTCACCTTCCCAAGTATTTGATCATTAAAGGTCCCTTGGCTTAGTAGGTTCCATCAATCTGAGAAGCTACCAACTGAGAATCCGTTGAAACGTGCACTCGACGTGCCCCGATTTCGTGCGCTTGGATTAAACCGGCTATTAACGCCTCATACTTGGCCTGGTTATTGGATGTTGGAAAGTTGAAGCGTAAAGACAACTCCAGCGAGACGTCTTCAGGACTCTCAACAATGATTCCTGCTCCACTTCCTTTAACGTTTGATGAGCCATCTACAAACAGCTTCCAAACGCTCTGGTTGCTATCCCCACTCACAGGGGTAAGCTCCATCACGAAATCCGCCAATGCCTGTGACTTGATTGCGTGCCGAGCCTCATAGGTGATGTCAAATTCGGACAACTGAATGGCCCAACTTACTATTCGGCCGGATAGGTCTGGTATCGCAATTCTGATGCTTGTAATGCTCTACTTATAAAGTACACCGGGCTTTGGCCGTTCTTGGTTTCTCTTACCAGCGCGGCGCTCACTGCCTCATTGCCCACAGATAGGTATGATATCAGGCTTTCTCCTGCCTCGGGTCTTGTCAATACTGGAGGTGCCGCCAAGCATTGCTTAATCTTTTCAAATGCCGCCTCACACTCTGCATTCCATCCATCAGACGCTTCCTTTTTTAGTAGCTTGAAGAAAGGGAGAGAGTTCTCTGCTGACTTTGGCAGAAAATGAGTCAGCGCCGCTAACCTTCCTATTAGCTGCTGAACTTCTTTTTTGCTTTGTGGGGCCTTCATGTCTAATACCACCTGACACTTATCAGGATTCACCTCTATTCCTCAGTTTGTAAGCAGGTAACCCAAGAATTTTCTAGCGGGTACCCCAAATGCGCATTTGGCCGGGTTTAGGCAAATTCTATACTTCCTGAGCTTGTCGAAGGTCTGCCGCAAGTCCTCCACATGATTATCCCCGTTCAAAGATTTGACGATCATGTCGTCAATGTAAACCTCGACGTTCTTGCCCAATTGGTCTTCGAAGACCCGGTTCATCATTCGTTGATATGTCGCTCCTGCGTTCTTTAATCCGAACGGCATTACGTTATAACAATAATTAGCCTTCTCAGTAATGAAGGCGGTCTTGGGCTGATCATCCGGGTGCATTGCAATTTGGTTATATCCCGAATAAGCGTCCATGAATGACAACAATCGGAATCCTGAGGAATTGTCGACCAGCTGGTCAATATTGGGCATCAGGAAAGAATCTTTTGGGCACACCTGGTTCAAGTCTTTGTAATCCGTGCATACCCTCCACTTGCCATTGGGTTTCTTAACGAGAACGACATTGGACAACCACGTGGTATACAGTATTTCACGGATAAATCCGGCTTCCAATAACTTTGCTACGTGTGCTTCCAAGGCGTTTCTCCTTTCTTCCCCGAGTTTCCTCTTTTTCTGAGATACCGGGGTAGACCCTGGTTTAATTGCCAGCTGGTGACAACAGAAAGTTGGATCGATCCCGGGTATCTCGGATGGGTTCCAAGCAAACATATGTCTATTATCCCGGAGGAACTCCTCCAACTCTATACGCCTCGCGGGGTCCAACTCCTTGCCGATTTACGTTACCTGGCCGGGTTCTGATCCCAGGAGGAAATATTCTAACTCGCCACTGGGCTCGGTTTTCATTTTTTCTTCTTCGCGGAGGTCCAATTCTACCACATTCACTGATTTCCCTTCTGAGTCTTCTTCTGGGGCTTTGCTTGCCTCACACCGTGGTAACCGGGATGGATCATACCTGACCGTGTTGTAATAACACTGCCGGGATTGCTTTTGATCTCCTTTCACGGTAACCACTTTATTCTTCCTGCTAACCATCTTGAGTTTTTGATGCTTGGACGACACCAACATATCCCAATTGTGGATTGTTGGCCGGCCCAAGATTATATTGTATGACTATAGGAAATCTGCTACCACGAACCGGACTCTCTCCGATTTGAAGGCCTGCGCATCTCCCAAGGTTAGCTTGAGATCAACGTATCCTTTTGGACGGGTGTCCTGTCAATTGAAGTCGGTCAGGGTCGTTTTGCATGGTTTCAGAACATCAGCGTCAAAGTTCATCCTTTTGTACGCGTCCCAGAGGATGATGTCCATGGCGCTTCCGTTGTCTATAAACAATAAAATAATAATAGAAAATACCGAATTCTTTCAATTAGATTCATGAAAACATTCCTCACTTTAAGTAAGATAGAAGACTAATAAGCTTAATATATATATAGGGCCAAACAACTAAAATCTCTTGAAGGAATCATAAATATTGTTTATAGTGTCCATATTAAATTGACCATTCAACGATTAACGTCTTGTGTATGTGGGGCTGAAAATAACACCTACCATTTACTTATATTGTTGTCAATTCCGTCTTGACCCAATTACATTTTTGTCTATACCTTACATTATACGGCTTCCTAAAGTTGAATGAGATATTTTTCAATTTCTATTTTTTCCCTTATTTTTAATCATTGAGATTACCTCAACATACAAACGTCTTTTTGTTTATTATCTGGCCTAATCAATCCGACTTGTGAATGTATGAGGCTCAAGAAGATTTCTACAAATAAATAAATGAATCAACTTTGTTCCTAATGTGATAAGCAAAGTGTAAGAGGATAAGCAAAGCTAGTTAATTTACGCATGCCTTTCATCCTTTCTCATTTTCTATTTTTATATGTAATTTATCAAAATGATAAAAAATGCTTGAATATAATATTATTTAAATAAAAATGTCCTCGACACAAAAGAAAATAAAAACAAAGAAAAGACCCACAATATCATATTATATTTCTTTAAAAAAAAACGGAGGAAAAATAGTTAAAATTTGAAATAGTAACTTTCGGGCCCTGGTGCTATCGGGTGGGCTTTGAAAAACAGATGTTTTTCTTATTTAGGGCCCTGGAGGGCCGGGCCAACCCTGATTCCCAGCTCTACATACAAGTGGGAAATTGATAAGGGAAAATCCTCATCAAGGCCCAAATTAGTAAAAAAAAAAACTGTTAAAAAAGATTCAAAAAAAAAAAAAAGTCACATGTCAAAAAAAGTCTTAGGGCCTTTTCTGTTAGCATTTCACAAACTTTAACAATTATATCAGTCGAATATTAATAACTAAATCAGTAGACATTAACAACAATATCCTAACAATTAAATCAATGCCCGTTAACAATTGTATCAATGTACGTTAACAACTAACGTTTTATGAAATGATATTAGAAAAAAGTTTCAGACCTTTTTTGACATGTGACTTTTATTTGAGCCTTGAGGTGGATTTTCCCAATAAACAATGCCAAGATGACGTAGCATATCATGGGAATATTTGATTTGTTCAAAATGTAAATACCTGCTCCCATTAATTTTTTTTTGGTCAAAATTATTATTTTTTTGCTCCTATTATTATTATAAGCATATAATAATAACATTTCAAAACAAACAAAGGTAGTTAACATTAGTAATTTATGGTAAAATATCAAAACTATCATCTATGAAAGTTATTAGTTAGAGGGATTTGGTTAATTAGTTAGAAAATTTTATAGTTTTTCACCCATTGTTGATAAGGAATTACTTAATTTGAATAGATTATATACTTATATTTTCTCTTATCCTTATTATAAAGCATCAACTATCAATTCTTATAAACCAATAAAAACATTTAAAAGCATTAAAGTTGCTCTAAAATTCAAGTGATTTCCAATATTACCATTACCAACTACATTAATCTCAAATATCATATTAATTGTTACTCTCTCACTACCCTTATTAAATATGGGTAGACATGAAAAAATAAATTAAATACTCTTTGAAGACTTGCAAGTGCCTTATACACGGGTGGAAAAAAGGCTTTTAAGACCGGACAAAACAGGTATATTAGGACCGGACTCGTGACAGGTCTTGTTCCAGGCGGTATTAAAAGTCTCCCTATTAAGACCGGACTTGTAAACGGTCTTAAAGAATTTCTTTAAGACCGGACATTTTAAACATCCGGTCTTAAAAGTGTTTCAAAATAAAAAAAAAAAGAAAAAGAAAAACTCAAATGAAACAATCGGTCCCAAATCACCAGATCTGGCAACATTTTGAATGTCCCTCCGTCATCAACGATGGAGAACCAAGAGAAGATTGGAAGCAACAACAACAACAACAACAAGAAAAACAAAAAAGATGATTACAAAGTCCAGAAATAAACAAAAATAACAAGAAACAGAAATCATTCACCATGAAAATCGAATTTGAAGTCCAGATCTACAAAAAAAAGCACAAGCTTAAAGCAACCAAATCCGAGCAGGATCCTCTTGTCGGTACTAGCAAAGCTTCAAGCAACCAAAATCGAAGTCCAGATCTAAGCAGGAGCGGTCAATGTAGGAAATAAACAGATTTAAGCAAGAAGATATCTCGGTTTGATTTCAAACCGGATCTATGTGAAGGCGGCGTGGAAGGACCCAAAGATCGAAGAGGAAGGAGCCGCCGTCGTCCAGAATCCTCAAAGTAGTACGCTTTCACTGTTGCTGAGGATTGGAGTCAACGCCATCGCAAAACCCTCGAAGCATCTCACTGCCAACGTTGCCAAGGATTTGATTGTGCGACTCTTATGATGACTTACGAAGATTGCGAGTAGGTTAGAGGAAGAGGATGACATTCTTGCTGAGGATTTGTCCGTGAGGCTCTTGGGACACTCGTTGAATCTATAACTAAGCAAATGTTATATCACCAAGAAGACAAAGCAAACTCACGGACTTAACAGGTTTAACGAATTTAGTTTTTTTTAAACACTTTTAAGACCGGTTTTTTGAAACAACCGGTCTTAAAAGTATATTTTTAGGACCGGTTGTTTTAAACAACCGGTCTTAAAAGTGTTAAAAAAAATTGACCGGTGGTAATTTCGTAAATATATAGAACACTTTTAAGACCGTTTGTTTGAAACAACCGGTCTTAAAAGTGTTCTATATATATTACACTTTTAAGACCGTCTGTTTCAAACAGCCGGTCTTAAAAGTGATCTATATAATTTTTTTTTTTTACACTTTTAAGACCGTTTGTTTCAAACAGACGGTCTTAAAAGTACTTTTAACCTGGCCAATTTGAAACAGCCGGTCTTAAAAGTGTTCTATTTATTTAATTAGTTAGCATATACGATTATATTGTGCAATTATCTTAATTAAGTTGTTAGAGAGATTTTAGGAATTAAGTTAGCAGATCAATGTTTTTTGAATTTCGTAATTAAATTCCCGATTGTAATCATCTTAATTAAGTTGTTAGAGAGATTTTAGGAATTAAGTTAGCAGATCATGATTTTTGAATTTCGTAATTAAATTCTTGATTGTAATCATCTTAATTAAGATGTTAGAGAGATTTTAGGAATTAAGTTAGCGAGATCATGGTTTTATGAATTTCGTAATTATATTCCCGATTGTAATCCCTAAATTATAGGAACCGCCTAGGTTTATTTACTTATTAGCATCTCGTACATATAATTCCAATTAAGCGAAGGAATAAATCATCGCATTCTCGACTTGATCGGCGTTCTCTCACAATATTTACGAAATTGCCACTGGTCATACTTTTAAGACCGGATATTTTATAGCCCGGTCTTAAAAGTGTTCTATATATTTACAAAATTGCCACCGGTCATACTTTTAAGACCGGATCTTTTATAGTCCGGTCTTAAAAGTGTTCTATATATTTACAAAATTGCTACCGGTCATATTTTTAAGACCGGATTTTTTATAATTCGGTCCAAAAAGTTCTTTATATTTATGAAACTGCTACCGGTCATCCTTTTAAGACCTGATTCTCTATAATCCGGTCTAAATGAGACGGTCTTAAAGCCCTTTTTTGCATTAGTGATAAAAAAGGTCAATAATACTTATTAGTTTATGCTTTATAATAAAGATAAAAGGGAGTAGTACTCTACCGGGTTAAATTCTTTTTCAGATATCTTTTTCGTCCACTTGCTGTGAGAACAATTTACATATATTTTAGGTCTTATTCATTGTAAATTTTATCAGGTTCATATCTTTGAGCCAAGTAGGCAGTGGTGGAACAAGGAAATTTTTTTAGCCTAGGTTAAAAAATAAACATATTGAACTATTTACTAAATAATATGACATACTGTTAAAAATGTAAATAAATAATAACCGAGAATTATAAATATATTTGATATAAGAAATGAATTAATCCTTTAAAAACACGCTTGCATTTCTTTATAAAAAAAGGAACTGTTTGCTTATTGCATTATTTCGTTTAACCAATTTATTATAACATAAGAAGACAGTGTCTCCGAAAGGGTTTTTAGAATTGATTAATATTAGAGTTTAAATAGTACCAATAAAACTGGATGTATAAAAACTAAGGGACTCGGGACCACGAAAAGGACTGGGTCACTGCTAAGCTAAAACAAAAGGCAAAGTCTTGACCCAAAATAAACAAAAGGGTGAAGGAGCAATTTTACCAACCGACTATTAGGCCAGGAGTGCTGGATATAAATAACTTTTAAAGGGACCAAAAAGGCCAACAAACAATTAAATGAGTGAAAAACGTACAATTCCGTCCATGAACATCTAACACCGTTTAAAGGCAATCGGGTGAAGGAGCAATTTTGCCAACCGACTATTAGGCCAGGAGCGCTGGGCACAAATAACTTTTAAAGGTACCAAAAAGGCCAACAAACAATTAAATGGGTGAAAAACGCACAATTTCGTCCATGAACATCTAACACCGTTTAAAGGCAATCGGGTGAAGGAGCAATTTTGCCAACCGACTATTAGGCCAGGAGCGCTGAAATAAGAGAACTTGGTATCAATTTTAACCATAACCTTCCCCAGATTCATCAAGACAGATAAACAACTCAATCTCAGTGCTTCCCCTTTGAAGACTACTTGCTGGTTCGGTATGACCACGAAATTCTCCGTGATTGCGAAGTCGTACATCATTGTTGGAGCCGGTAAGGGGATTTCGACGTCGGCTTGGAAGTAAATACTTTAGAAGCTTTGGTTTGGTTATTTCTTCGTTTGCACGCAGATTGGGGATTCTCCACCCAAAAAAGTCGTTCATGGACGGAATTATGCGTTTTTCACCCATTTAATTGTTTGTTGGCCTTTTTGGTCCCTTTAAAAGTTATTTGTGCCTAGCACTCTTGGCCTAATAGTCGGTTGGCAAAATTGCTCCTTCACCTAATTGCCTTTAAACGGTGTTAGATGTTCATGGACGGAATTGTGCATTTTTCACCCATTTAATTCTTCGTTGGCCTTTTTGGTCACTTTAAAAGTTATTTGTGCCTAATACTCCAGGACTAATAGTCGGTTGGCAAAATTACTCATTCACCCTAAACAAAAGGCAAACGAAAGGCATTGCAACTTTAAAATGAGGTCGATCCTCCTTTGCCAAAGACCCAAAAATTCAAAGCAGTCAGAGCACGCAGAGTCAGAGTAGTCAGAGCACTTAGAGTCAGATCAGAGTGGAGACCTGGAGGAAGAAGGAACCGTGAAGGACTAAACGTGGAGAAAGTCTCTTAGGGAAAAATGTTAAAAAAAAAGGGGAAAGAGAAGGAAATAGTAAAATTATAAAAAAAGATAACAGATTAATTATGTTAAATTATTGATTATAATAAAATATTAGGGAAAATCTGTATAGGGGTCCAATTAAGGCCCAAAATGTCAAAAAGGGCCCCAACCACTTTCAGATCCCACAAAAGGCCCTAGGGCCCTTTTTGACATCTGACTGTTTAGTGAAATGACAAAAACGCCCTCAACTACACACGCAAACAAATGAACGAAAAATTCAGTCCCTCTCTCACTCGCGATGCCCTCTTCTCTCTCCCGCCTTCCCTCAACTTCTATGAATTGTGAATGTTGAATCTTTCATTCGTAAAACGATTTACGAAAATAACATGATTTTCTCTTTTCTTTGTTAGGTTTTCAATCATGAAGCTCGATACCAGTGGTTTGGAATCGTTTTCTACTCGATTGAACCCCTCGATGGCATTGTTGGAGATTTTTCACGCCCCAAAGATTTGAGCTTCCCAACTCAACTGATGTGAGTGTTTGATATTAGCTTGAAATTTGGATATTCCGTGTTTTAGTTCTTCACTGCAAAGTGTTTGCAATTGATCTGTAGAGGTTATAGTCAAAGGCAAACGATTTAACTTATGCATTTTGTAATGACCTGAATCTTCAGGCTTTTTATGAAGGTTTCGTTGTTTTTTGTGTTGGTTTAACGGCTTCCAGAAAGAAGCTATTCAGACAGTGAAGCCCGCTAAGGGTACGACCACACTTGCTTTTATATTTAAGGAGGGAGTCATGGTAGCTGCCGATTCTCGGGCTAGTATGGGGGGTTATATCTGTAAGTAGCTCCTATCTCATCTTTACCTTATTAATTAGTTATGAGTCCATTGGTTTACTGATATCTATGTTCAAAGATCTCAATCAGAAAGAAAATCATCGAAATTAATCCTTATATGCTTGGGACAATGGCCGGAGGAGCTGCAGACTGCCAATTTTGGCACAGAAATCTTGGGGTCAAGGTAATGCACGCAACTTATATCAAACTTTTTTATTTTTGTCTGTCTTGCCCTTTGTTTGCTGAGTTTCTAGCTTAAGTGCTTGCACCCTAGTATCCCAAATAATTCTGTTCTATAGTTATTTTGCTCTCATTGTCAACATAATAGTTACAAATTGTATGATTTGACTTCATTTACATTATAGTCATCAGTTCCCTCAGAATTATTTGTCGAGGGCTGCTGCTTAGGCTAATAAATAAGAAGTTCATAGAATAAAATATGTGCTGGTTTGCTTGATGTTGGAAATCTTAGGGAATAAAATGAAGAGAAATTCTTGCCTGTTGTTTGGGAATGACTAAGGTTGAAAGACTTGCCTATTATTTCTCCTTCATTGTTAGGACTTAGGACACAGCTGCATATTTTGGTGGTACCTTGAACTTGGTATGAAGAACTACATGTACTGTACCATTGACATTAGTTTCGAACTTTTTCCTTTTTCGTGGCTTATTAATTGTACCTTCCCATTTTTGTTCCCGTATAGACTTAAAATGCCCATCATGTGAACTTTGTTACCTCTTTTTTGCTTTTGATTATTTGCTTCCAAGACAGTTACTTTTTCCAATTAGAGGAAGATGGTGCAGGACCCCTACATGCATTGTTATTAGATGAACCCAATCAACGATTAGAATTATTCTCTGTTTTGTTTGATTGCCTTGTGTTATTAGTAGAGCTTTCCTGGTGGCTGTAGGGTAAGGGCCAAGCATGGCATCAATGACCCAGGCTTTTTTAGCTATGTCCATTATTTAAAGAATTGAAGTGCTAATACTGAATGCATGTTGGCTTTATGTCCTGAATTCTCGTTGGGATATTTTGCTTTCCAGAGTCTAGTAGAAATGGTGATAGACTCCCACGTAACCCTTACTCAAGAAAGAAGGAAATGTGGGGAAAGCTTGCTCCATGTTAAGATAACTCATTGATATTTTTTTCAACTCTTTCACCCCTTCATATTTGTATATGTCAAATGGCTTTGCTATTTCTTCTCTGTGCTAATGCTAATTTTGCAATGAACAAAGTATGTGTTTATTGTGCATTTTATTTGTATTATTAAGTGCATAGACTCAATCACATATGATAATAGCAATTTGTTAATCTGAGCATAAACTATGATTCTGAATTGAGAAATCTAAATTTCATTCTCATGAGATAGTGCATGATCATTAATTTCTGAACTTTGTGCATGAAATTGTGTTTTGGTATGGAGGAGTCATGGATTTATTACTTTTCTATGTAGGGAGGCGACCTCAAGGAGGCCTTTCTTCCTCATCCCTGACAATTTTCCCTAGCTGAAACCAAGGAGAGGAAAAGGAGGACAAGACCGAACTTCTTCCAATCTTTCTCTCTAGCTACAATTCAAAGTGTTGTCTTTGATTGAGGACTACCACAAGCAAAGAAGAGACATTAGGGGCATACTTGTTAGGACACATTATAGTTGGTCACAAATATGTATTTATCACAAATTTGTATTCATGAGAATGACATTCACCATTTGTTCTTTTGTAAATTGTCTACTGATGGTAACTTCACAATTTTTATTCAATGACAATAGCAAATTTTTGCTTATTTTTTATATTTGTTCATGGAATGAGAACAACAAAAGAATGGACATGATATTTAATACCCTCTGATATTGTTGTAAATGACCCATGATATTGTTGTAAATGACCCCTGATATTGTTGTAAATTACCCCTGTTATTGTTGTAAATGACCCCTGATATTGTTGTTAATGACCCCTGTTATTGTTATTAATGACCCCTGTTATTGTTGTAAATGACCCCTGATATTGTTGTGAATGACCCCTGATATCGTTGTGAATGACCCCTGTTATTTTTGTAAATGACCCATGATATTGTTGTGAATGACCCCTGTTATTTTTGTAAATGACCCATGATATTGTTGTAAATGACCCCTGATATTGTTGTTAATGACCCCTGTTATTGTTGTTAATGACCCATGTTATTGTTGTGAATGACCCCTGATATTGTTGTGAATGACCCCTGTTATTTTTGTGAATGACCCCTGATACAAATGGGTACTGATAATGTTGATACAAATGGGTATTGATATTGCTAATACAAATGTCTGATTTAGTTTGCCATTGTTTTACTGTTCTCATTCCATGAACAAATTTCAAAACATAAGCAAAAATTGAAGATCCTGTCCATTCTTTTGCAGTTCTCATTCGATGAACAAACATCAAAACATAAGCATAAATTTGTTGTTGTGATTGAATAATAATTGTGAAGTTAGCATCAGTAGACAATTTACAAAAGAATAAAGGGTGAATGTCATTCTCATGAATACAAAGGAGTTATAAATACATATGTGTCCTAATAAGTATGCCCCCTAATGTCTCTTCTTCTGCTTGTGGTAGTCCTCCATCAAAGACAACACTTTTTCGTGATGGCTGTTGTGAGGATGGGTGACCAGCCACCACAAGAAGCCCACCTTCAACCCTCTTTGTGTATTTAGATTTTTCCTTCGAACTCATCCTTTTCCAAGCTTCTCTCATTTGTACAAACTCAGGCTTGCCCTTGTCGTTTAGTTTGTTCTTGTCCATTTGCTTTTCCTCATTTCAGGATGGGTTTGATTTCTTGCTCGTGTACCTATGACAATTGTAAATGAAGTTCAAAAATTACTGTTGATCATAATAAAGGGAACACTCCACAATCACAGTAGAAATCAAACCCCAATCGCAACTCATCTAGTAGTTTCACGAAGCTTAACTTCCTATTACTTTTCTTGCTCTTTTTCTTTTTTATATCAAACTAATTTTTGTGTTGACCATATGAATCAAACTCACTATCCAGATCTTTCAAAGAAGTTAATTGTTATGTAGTACCCAATGTTCACCTTATCTGTCATTTTATAGGTCACTAGTTTAGCACAAAATACAATATCTATCGTTTAATCTCTCTCGTCTTTTGAGAAGTAATTTAAGTTCTCTGTCTTACCACAAGAGGCAATGCATAATTCCAGTCTCCGTTGCTATATCATTCTCAAATAAAGATCTTCCCCCAATTAAACACTTCTTCATCAATCATTGTTCATATCAATCCAGAAATATGCTTTAACTAACTCATATATTCAATTCCAGCAATATGAGTCAACAATTATTGTATTATCTTTCTTACGGAATTGCCTGCAACAATTGTGAGTTCAAGAAAAGATTAATCAACGATGATCAACTAAACTCTTAAAGCCATTGCAGTCATAGCACTTTATTGGATGTTAAGGCACAAAGTACATGGCAAAAACACCAAAGCAATCTAATATGATTAATCACCTCTTCATTGTTATTTTAGGACATTTGAGGTTAATTCTAGGCATGGATATCAGCTCTTAAGAATAGCCAGCCAAACTTCATTTTATAACTGAGAAAATAATGCTAAATTATGTACAATCATGAGATGATGACAGCAGTACATTAACATAGTTTTATGTAGTTAGACTTGATTGTAACACAAATGGATTCGAAAAAAAAATATTGAATACCGCCATGCTCTAATACACAAAATGCCAACAGAGGGGTAGCATACCAATTGAACTTTTTCAGGTTTATTGATATTAAAACAGCGACAACCTACGCCTTTAGCATTGCTCACATCAGAAGCAGACGCTGTTGAAAAACGAATCTCAAGTTCTAATATATCAATTTCACCGGGCCTAACAGAAACACATTGAAAGTCAGAAATTCTAAAACATTCATTGCATTAGACCCTTGTTGGTCTTTACCAAAGGAAAACAAAGGAAAGAAGTGATAACTTGACAAAACATGACATCAGTGAGATTAGGATAACAATGAATAAAAGCATAAAGGAAGAAGAAGAAGCAACTAGAGATGCCTCATTAGGAAATAAGACAGAGACTGACAAGACACCAACAAACGTTGGAACTCGGAATTTCGCTAGCCAGAGAATAGCAAGAATTTATAGCCAAAGAAAAAACCTACCGAATCAGGGAGATCGGCTAGGATTTAATCACAACTTCAAAAAGATTAGGGTTTAATCAACACTTACTCTTTCTCTCTGAAACAATCGTAGATCGACGAGGACGGAGGTGTAGAGGTGGAGATTGATGATGGACAACCGAATGCGGCCGGAGATCAGAGAATGCAGAGAGAAGGGAGCGATGGAGAAGGCGATTTCGAATGATTTAGAGATGAGAGAGGAATAGGTCAAATGATTTTCATTTGTGTTCAATTTCAGACTTTCATTAAGGGCAACAATGTAATTTCGTTTTCTGACAAAATACCCATCAGGGCCCTAGGGCCATTTGTGGTAGCTGAAAGTGGTTGGGGCCCTTTTTGTAATTTTGGGCCTTAATTGGGCCTTGGTAGGGATTCTCCCAAAATATTATATAATAAATACACGTATTTTAGAAAACTAACTGAAGTCTTGATAAGAGATTAATTGGAACTAAATTAGTGACTAAAATAAAATAGTATATAATTAGCACATATATTTTAACTAGGAACAATTTCCATGTATTTTAGGTCTTATTCATTGTAAATATTATCAAGTGGCTGTCACATCTTCCACCTCAGCTTGAATCAGGGGCGGAGGGAGGGGAGGGCTAGGGGTGGCCCCCGCCCCCCCTAAATTACAGAAAAGGACCCAAATTTTTAAGAAATTTTATTCCAGCTTATAAAAATTTTAATATTTTCACTTTAGTCTTTACTAAAGTTATGTAAAGGAACTAAAATGAAAATCTTGAAATGCTTATAGGTCTTAGATGCAATTTCATAAATACATAGGTTCTATTCTATAATTTTCGCCCCCCGTAAATGTAATTCCTGGCTCCGCCTCTGGCTTGAATGGATGCAAGATTACGGAGTTCATACCACATATTTGCTCTCACATTAAACTTAGCCTTCCTTGTTGGCATGATTATGAATTTCAAATGCTGAAAGGCTTAATTGTACCCTTTCATCCATGATCTTGGCACAAAACATGGTAAATTAATATCATTCTAATCCTATTTATAAATGTACATAACTTAATTCTCATATGCTAAAGAGAGTCAATTAACACAATAGTTACAGATTAAATTTTTTATTTTACCCTCTTTTATGAATATGTATTATCCAGCTCTTTCTTCTCCTTCTACCTTTAATAGGGTAAAACTGTAATATTATCGTTTATTACTCAGAAAGTGGACTTATTACAATAAGGTCAGATTTTTTTTCCCCGCTTCTAAACAGTAATGATATAATTATAATAAGTGTAACATAACTTAAAAAAAATATGAGTAATAATATCCAAAGTGGTGGCTGGTCGGCATAAAAATGTTGAAAGTGGCAATTCCTTTTCTTATTATTTTTTTTGATAAAATCCTTTTCTTATTATTGGATAAAGATTATTGAGAGCGACTTTCCTGGAAGAAACCCATTACAATCGTCTTCCACTGCAATCGTAAACGAGCTTTTTTGCTTGGCCCAAATTCTGAAAGACTATAATTTTCTAGTGAGTTTGTTTTAGGGTTAAAGACCAAAAATACTAATGAATTATTGGGCCAGGACCACTCAGCACAGCAAACTATTTTTTGGACCAAAAATACCAACAAACATTTTAAAGAGGAGCGCTCGGCACAACGGAGTTAACACCGTTAACAAAAAGTTAACCTCCGTTATCTAAGGTGCAGATTGGCCAACGAACTCTTATTCCAGGAGCGCCCAGCACAAAATTATAAATTTTACTAAATTAAATAATTTTTCTCAATTATCATGGCGTTTCGCCTAAGGGGTGCTGTGTGTGCCGTGTGACTGTATGTAAATAAGTCAAGGCTTAGAATCAATGTACCTGGCGCCCGTCTCCTTCCTCTGTATATATAGAGTATACCTGGTTAGTTAGTCCCTTGGCTGCCACGCCGTACGTGTCATGTGCGTGTCCGGGATCGTGTGCGCATATCCATGATCGTGGGTGCATGTCCAAGGTCATGGCTGGGTCCCACGGATGGTGGGTTGCCCCCTGAAAGTTCGAGTCTTTGTTGAAGTCTGAGTCAATGTTGATCGCGAAGTAACATGATGTCCTTGCCCCCACCGGGTTGTCCGGCCTCTGTCAACCGGGTGGACATGTTGCCGGATCCTCTAGTTGTATCTGAGTGCTTCCGTCTTACTTTGATAAGGTGTCTATCGAGTTTCAAGCAATCTCGGAACTACAAGTCTTCTCTGTTGAATTGCCCCTGCACATGTGGTCGGGTTATGCTTGTTTAAATTTTGTTGTTATTCGACCATCCGGGCTCGCTTCTTGCATGGTCGAAGACTCCAAATGCGGGTCCTTTCTCAGAGGCTGATTAGCCTAACGAGCAAGCCGGGATAATTGACTGTGACTCCTGCTCCTTGTGCCCGGATCTTGGCTGTCGATTCCTCTTCTACGTTATCATTTGCCTATGCCACCGGGCGTCCTCGACCGTCGTGAAGCCGAATTGAGGGGGTGCCGCCTATACGGGCTTTGGCGTAATTAATGCCCGACGACGCGCATTAAATGAGAAGGTCACGTCATCCTTTCTGACGGATGGAAAAGGCGCTTTTGCCCCCGTCGATTGGGTTTCAAAGGTTTATACCCGCCAAGTCTCCTTCCTTGTCATTTTATCAACGTTGCTTTGAAGAACTTCTCTCCCGACGATTCTCGCTTCCGAGGATAACCTCGTGTCGTGAACCATCTTCGCCCGCAGCTTCCCTTGATCATCTCCATATTCTAGGTAGGTATTCTTGTTTCCTTGCCTCTTTCTTTTGTTCTTGCTCGATCTACCGTTTCCTCGTGAGATTGCGTCCGTATTTAGTTGAAATTCTGGGTAAATTCCCTTGTTGAGTGGGTTTTCGCGTAGTCCCGTTTTCGCTTATCCATTTGTGCAAAACTCCCCGTTTTTCGAGCGAGCCGTTTCTTTTCGTTAATACCTTTAGTAGAGTGGCTCCCAATGTCAAAGGACATAAAGAATATGACCCCGAAGAATCGCGGAACTACGCCACGCCGTCAAGGGAAAAAGCCGTTGGTGGCTTTGGGGCGATGAATCTTCCCGGCCCAACGCCGCAAACCGTTGCTTTAACCGATCACCGTGGAGGCAAGGGAAAAACTTCGTGGTGGGCCGACGAAAATCCGAGACGATGCATCGTCTGTTAGGAAGTCCGAATGTTTCCTTCCCGCTTCTTCCTAATCCGAGGGAGTTTAACCCGAGTTTCGATGTGTCCACTTCTCCGACCTTCCGACAGCGCCTAACAAAGTGGCCAGCTCGGGTCCAAGAGCCGAGGTCGATTCCTACATCGGGCCTTGCTATGATCCGCTTGTATGAGTGCTCCCGACTTATTTCTTGTGGGGATTCCTCCACACTCGACTCAATTTTGGGCTCGTGCCGACACAATTTGGTCCCGGCTCCTCAAGCAATATCGCCGAGTCCTGTTGACTTGGATTTTAATCTTACCACAACTGTAGAGTCCCGCCTTCAATTATTGACATCAGGTATGCTAGGAAGATTCTGATCTCTTATATTTTTATTTGTGTTAGGTATAATGGCGTCGTCTTCTTCTTCCCACGCGGCTGAGTCGTAACTGAAACGCCAACCGCGCTAGCCCCCACAAGATTTAATTGACCAATTCCCTTGGGTTACCCGAGAGGTGTTATCCTATCTGGCCGAAGCCGACCATGGAAGACTTGGAAGGTCTTCCGCTCGAGATACTAACACCTACTCGCTTTGTCTCCTCGAAGAGGAAGAGCCTCGTGTGCTCAGTGAGGGAGGGAGCCACAACTCCTTTTTCTTTTTCTATGCCGACTATATCACCAGCTTGGGATTCGATTCCCCTTTTCCGAATTTCAAATGGCCACCCTTCGCTTTCTTAGTATAGCTCCTCGCAATTACACCCCAATGGATGGGGTTACCTGATTGCTTTTGAGTGGCTTTGCATGAGCCTTGGACTGCCTTGCACCACTTCCATGTTCTTCTATTTCTTCAACCCCACACCTCTCGCTCCGGGAAAGAACCGCCTGAGCTCAAGGGCCGGACCTCCATTCGGGAATAGCCAATCGGCGCTTGTTTACCCCAGGCCTCGGACTCTTTCAAACGCTTCAAGGGCAACTTTTTCAAAGTCGTCGCTAAACCGGTACAACTCCTTGGTTCCTCAAAGGGCCGGACTCGCAAAGGTCGATCGGGAGTTTAACTTGTATTGGTGTCAAGATCACCACAATGTGTCCCCTAGCGCATATAAGGTGGAGCGGTCCAATCTGTGAAGCCTGAAAGGAAGGCCATTGATGCCATAATAGACCACGTTCGAGCGAACGGTATCCGTAGGGGCCGGCTCCTTAGTAGCCCAATATCGGGCCGAGGCACATGGCCAAGATGAGATGGCGTCAGGCCGAGTATGGCATTTTTGTTATTTAACATCGGCGTTGTTCCGCGTCTTAGTATTGTATTGATCATCTTTGCTTTCCTAGTAGCTAACATGGTGTATGTGTTTCGTACAGTCTTAAGATGAAAGAGCCTCAATACCTTTTCGGGATCCCCGAGCCCGCCAAGGGGAGAAAGAGGTCGGCCAAGGAGGCGGGCAAGTCGAAGGTCGGAGAGTCTTCAAGGCAGGCCGAGCCAAAGAGGCCTAAGGTCGGGGAGTCGTCCAAGCCCCGAACCGAAGTCAGCCCTGTCTCTCCTATCCGAGCCTCCCCTGTCCCGAAATCGCCGCTTCCTAAATCGACCGACGTCGAGCCCCTCTCCATGCCTGATACTCCGGTTCCCCCTCGTCCTTCCACCGTCATTCCCCGTTCACATTTGTGGAGTAAAGGTATAACCGAGGAACTCAGCGTTGCACTCCTGCCTCCTGCCCGTTATCAAGAGCCAGTGGCCTTGCGGGAAGTAGACGTACGAGAGGTCCAGGCATTGGGAAATGCTTTCTTGAAAGGTGCCGGTTTGACCCAATCGTTTCACCCCGCACCACAAATATGCGGAGGCGCCACGGAGTCAAGCGTGCCCGACTGCACCGCGATGAAGCTCAAACAATGGCAAGTCGCTCGAACGAGTTCCGTGCTCGTGAGGTCCAACTGAGAAATTGGAGTTTCGACTAAAAGAGACCGAGGGGCTCTTGGCGACTCCAATGTAATAATTGAAGGCTTTAAGGCGGCTCAAGCTAGAAGCGAAGAGCGCTTAAAAGCCATGACAAATGAGAGGGACGGGTTCAGAGTCAAGTGGACAGATAAAAGCCGAGGGGAGGCGTCCTCAACACATCTCGTCCGCGGAGATAACCCGGCGGCAGGAGTTGCTACCGGGTTCGATGGTGGAGGCGTTTGAGAATTCACTTGCCCGATCCGGCTTTGAACCCGGGATCGAGCTCAACACTACGAGGCATCATTTCCGGTCCTATGTGACCGAGGGCGATTGTCCCCTATGTGGAACCTCCCGCCGGTTCCGAGACCCGGATAGATGGCGATGCGGCCGTGCCGAGGCCGAGCAGGCGTGAGGAAGTCTCGACCGCCCCCAAGCACACGGATTGATTCCCTTTTTTCTTTCTCTTTTTAACTTGTATAATCTATCCGGTTGTTTTACCGGCAATGACTTTATTTGAACAGATTGGCCAATATGGCCACTTTTGGCTACGATTAACAATAGATGGTAACTTAGCAACCATAATGCATCGTATAAGAATATAACTTTACCCGTTATCGCGGTCGACCAATTCAATAGATACCTCGAACGAGAGTTTCATTCATATTTGACACAACAATTGTTGCGAAGGGAAAAGCCAGCAGACCCACGTTGAATAAAGAACATAATGGAAAACGATGCTTTAAGAAAAACAACAGATAAGCCTAACTGAAATATGCCTTTAATTTGTCCGCATTCCATGTTCGCTTGATAGGGGTTCCATCCAAATTTTCCAGAATATAAGCTCCTCTCTCAAGAGTTTCCCGAACGCGATAAGGTCCGTCCCAATTAGCCGCAAGCTTGCCGCCTTTGGAGTTCTTGTTCCCGATGTCGGCCCTTCTAAGTACCAAGCAACCGGCCGGAATCTTCTTGGTCTAACCTTCTTGTTATAACGAGCCGCGATCACCGCTTCATTGCAATATCCCGACAATGGGAGGTAACCCAGCCTCATCGGCCGATCCAACTCTATCGCTAACGCCTCACTATTGGCAATTTCACCTTGTGATAAAATGCTTTCCCGCGCCAAGACATCATCCCTATTTCCACAGAATCATAGATTCACAACCGTAGGCCGCCTATAAGGAGTTTCTTGGGTGGATGTCTGAGCAGTTGTTCGATTTCCCCAAAGGACAAAAGGTAGTTGATCAGCCCAAGAGGTGTCAGCCTCCAACATACGTTTCTTCAAACCATCAAGGATGACCTTATTGGCGGCCTCAGCTTGCCCGTTGGACCGCGGGTGTTCCACGGAAGCAAAGTGATGCTTGTATTCCGTATTCGTAAATCAAGTCACGAAATCCGACTCCAGTGAACTGAGTTCCGTTGTCCTGTTACTATCTCGGCCGGTGCTCCGCGCGTAATTATATTAACTTCAACAAACCGCGCACGCGAGCCGAGGAGATCGTTGTGAGAGGTTCGGCCTCAATCCACTTGGTGAAATAGTCTCATCGCCACGATTAGCCGCAGCTGTTCCGGTGCCGTCTTGAATGGCCCTGAATGTCCATACCCCATTTGTAAAATGGCCAGGGGGCCGTGATGGAATGAAGCTCGGCTGGGGGCGCCCAAATAACTCTGGCATGTTTCGACAACTATCACATTGTCTTACAAGGGTCTTTGAATCTCGCCTCCAACGTCGGCCGCAATAGCCTGCTCGAAGGGTTTTTCGGCGAGCGCCTTAGCCCCCATATGTTGACCATTGGCCCCTCCATGAATCTCGGCCAGACATACCCCGCTTCATTTGGGTTCAAACATCTCAAGCATGGGAGAATGTAATCCTTTCGGTAAAGTTGATCCTCCACCATTGTGTACTTGGCGCGTCACGAATCAACATTTTTGCTTCCATTGCATCGTCTCGGGATGAGTCCACGTTCAAGGTAGTCTTCATCGGCTTTTTCCAAATCAGATTCGACCGAAATAGCCATCATGCATACCGGATCTTCGAGATTTTGCTGGACAACCGTGCGATGACAACCAGTTCCATTCGCCCGCGGTGTCTCGTCGGACTTAGAAGCCGGGTGAGCTCTCGATGAAGTCGGCCAACGCCGTGACTTGATTGCATGGCGAGCCAGAGGTGATGTCGAACTCGGAGAGTTCTATCGCCCAATTAGTCATCCTCCCCGCTAGGTCCGGCTTATGTAAGACTTGTCGAATTGGCTGGCTTGTTCTAACAACGATATGGTGACCCTGGAAATAAGGTCTTAACCGACGGGCCGCAATAAGCAGAGCGAATGCCACTTTTTCTAGCTTCTGGTATCGGATCTCGGCATTCGCGGGTTCGCGACAAAATACACAGAATTTGTCCGTGTTCCGCCTCTCTTACTAAGGCCGCGCCGATCGCTTCCTCGCCGATCGACAAGTAAAGGAAAAGACTCTCGCCAGCCGAGGTTTTGAGAGGACTCGGAGGATTGGCCGACATTGCTTTATGTCTTCAAATGCGTCATCGCACTTTGAATTCCATTCCACCGATGCCTCCTTCTTTAAGAGCCTCGAACATGGGTAAAGCCTTCTCCGCCGATTTTGGCAAAAACCTAGTTAGGGCGGCCAATCTTCCGGTTAACTGTTGGACTTCTTTTTATTACTCTGAGCCTTCATCTCCATCACCGCCCTACATTTGTCCGGTTGGCCTCAATGCCCCTGTTAGTCAGCATGAATCCCAGGAACTTCCCAGCTGGGACGCCAAAAGCACATTTGGCCGGTTCGCCGGATTCGGTAGGTTCTCGAGTTTGGCGAATGTCTGCTCTCCAGTCTTGTATATGACGTTGCGATCCAAGGTTTTGACGATCATGTCATCTATATACACTTCCACATTGCGGCCAATCTGGTCCGCAAAGACCTTATTCATCATCCTTTGATATGTAGCTCCCGCATTCTTCAATCCGAAAGGCATGACATTATAGATTTGGCATTGGGTAGGAGTCCTTCGGGCATACCTTGTTCAAGTTCTTGTAATCGGTACACACTCTCCACTTCCCATTTGGCTTTTTTACCATCACCACATTTGATAACCAGGGTTGTATACCGTATTTCTCGAATAAATCCCGCTTCGAGTAATTCTTGGATGTGAATTTCCAGCGCTTTCCTTTTTTTCTCGGTCCGTGGTTCCTCTTTCTCTCGCGACACGGGATTGAGCCCGGATAGACTTCTAGCTTGTGACAACAAAATTTTGGGTCTATTCCAGTACTCGAGATGAATCCTGTGCGAAGACATCCCTGTTTTCCTTCAGAATTCCTCCAACCGACTTCTAAGTTCGGAAGATAGGTGTTTGCCAATCTTGGTGGTCTCGAGAGGGTCTCCGATCACCGATCTTCCGTGTCTCCCGCCGGTTCTCGGGCGAGCCTCATCGTCTCGGATGTCTAATTCCACAAGATTAACTTCTTCGTCTGGAGAATCCCGGTCCGAATGGTCCAGATAGCCGATTCTTTGGGGCTGCGATGAAGATCCGCCTCCCCAATTCTCACGGTTTCAAAATAGCACTTTATCGAGATTCTCTTTGATCCCCGCTACCGTGACCACGGTTCCTTGGTTGCCTATCACCTTGAGCTTTTGATGCTTTGTAGACACCAAAGATGTCCCACTTGTGGATGGTTGGCCTTCCCAATATTATGTTATAAGGTGAAACGAACTCGGCCACTATGAACCGCACTCTTTCGGACTTAAAGGCGTCTTTGACTCCAAGGGTGAACCTGAGGTCGATAAACCCCTTCGGACGAGATTGTTCTCCATTAAACCCGATGAGGGTTGTCTTGCAAGGCTTTAAGTCGTCCCGGTCCAAGCTCATTCTTTTGAACGCTTCCCGCCTTAGTATGTCGGCCGAGCTACCGGCATCCACAAATATCCGCTTGTGTTGAAGTTTGCCTTCCCGAACAAATCGTTCGATTGCATCCCAGAGCTCGTAACATTCGTCGGTTGTATGACCTCGACCATCATGGAACGAGCAATATTTAGACTGGTCTATCCCGGATCTTCGGTAGGATAGACGAGGCCGATCGACCTTCTTCATCTCGGTCGTTGCTACCTCCTTCCAAACTTGAGATCGAGGCACCGTCGTGGCCGAATATTTCTCGTACTTGCTCCGTTGATCAAATTTGCCACCTCGGCTCTTGCTTTCATTCCCCCTTCTCCGGGAATCCCTATTCCCGTTGTCGAGAAGTCTCGACCCACGGGAGGGGAGGTTCTATCTTGGTCCCGCCTCGAATTGGGATTGTTTGCCATTCGCATCTCGCTCGACGTCCAAGTACTTCTTTGAACGAGATATGAAGTCGTTGAGATTCTTTGCCCGCTCCTTTAAAAAGGATTCTCGCCAAAGGACTCTTATCGAGGCCGTCCACCAATAAGTGAACGTGTACGTCTTCGTTAAGTCCGCGCACTGCAGCACCGCATGATTGAAGCGGTCCAGGTAACTTTGGAGCAGCTCTCCCGCCGCCTGCCCGATTTTGGAGAGAGAATATCGGGATTTTGGTTGCCGTTGCTAGTCGCGAAGTGCAACTCAAAGGCCTCGCCAGTCTTCAAAGTTGTGGATCGACCCAAAGGGAAGAGTGTGAAGCCATTTCAACGCCGCCCCTTTAACGTCGCGGCGAAGATCCGGGCACAATTGGTTCCTTGAGACCTCTAACCGACATGTGAACGTCAAAGTCTTCTAAATGAGTCGTCGGGTCTTGTGTGCCATCATACTTTGTCAACTCGCCCAAATTCAGCTTCTCGTGGAATCGGGCGTTACGGATCTCCTTGGAGAAAAAGCTATTGTGCATTTGGCCGACATATCTCCGTCGCTGAAACCACTTGGGAACCGTCCCGTCACCTCGATGGTTCCTCGCCCGAGGTCGACCCTCTTCATCCCTTACGGTTCCTCCTATTGGCCCTCCCGCATCGACGGTTTCGCCTTCCGCCTCGGTGCGATGAGCCGAGCTCGTCATCGCCGTCTCTCTCCAAGTTTTATCTTCCCAGTCCTCATTTGGAAAGGGTGTGGGTCCGCCTTTTCTCCCGCTCTTCCGCTCGCCGATAGTGAAGGGTATGGCGCTTGTCTATGTTGTCCATCCGTCTCATTATCGCAAGCATCCCGCTTGAAGAGATCGAAAGTCTCGCTCGGCATGTGGGATGTCCCGCCTCCTCCGCATTGGAATTCGTGGTCCACGGTCTTGGTTTCGTGGAGCCGAGGACTCCGTGTCGGACAAAGGTTGTCCTTTGATGTCGCTTCATTGTTGGGAATCAATGGTTCTTCCGCCGAGAAAGCCGATCTTCTCCTTCCCGATGGTCTCCATCGCATCGGTTAATCTACGCTATTACGGGGTGGTTGACGCGGTGGTTGACGGTTGTCCCCGCTTGATCCGCCTCCGATTGTCTTTGGCTCGAAGCACGAGTGCTTATCCTCATGGTCACGGGAATAGAAGTTTATTGATCCCTGCCACGCCGTACGTGTCATGTGCGTGTCCGGGATCGTGTGCGCATATCCATGATCGTGGGTGCACGTCCAGGATTGTGGGTGCGTGTCCAAGGTCATGGCTGGGTCCCACGGATGGTGGGTTGCCCCCTGTACTAGCCAGTGAGATAATGGGCCTAGGCTAGGTCCGTAACAGATATCTATGGACAAAAATTATTCATTATTTAATTTTTTCAAAATTATAATTTGCTAAAATAAACAAAAGGTTTAATTAAAAATATAATTATATGATTTAAATAAAACTCAAGGTGTTTTATATTCTTTTCTTTCGATTTTGCCGTTAACTTAATATCATTATATTCAAGATAGATAATGTATCGTTGGGAATAAGTTATACGGCAATTGACACAATTGAGTTTTAAGAACTACTAACCTAAATTTCTTGCTATAATTTAAAGAGGAAACAAATTATACTTATAAATTTAGATTAATAAGACTTATATTTAGAAATAAAATAAAAATAAAAATCATGATAGAGTAAAAAAATACATACATAAATTTACTCTAATTTATTTGATTAATAAGTGCACTTTTACATATTTTACTCTAATTCTCTCATATCATTTATCATACATTCTTTTTCTCATAAAAATTATTATTTTATTTTAGAAGAAATTTATGTGAGTTTTAATATAAAAATAAATCATATGATTTTTTGTTTAACATATATAATAAATTATAAAACACATTGAGTTTTATTTAAATCATATAATTATATTTTTAATTAAAAATTTTGTTTATTTTAGCAAATTATAATTTTGACAAAATTAAATAATGAATAATTTTTGTCCATAGATATCTATACAAATAGTTTTGAATAATGACAATTGAGAAAAAATTATTTAATTTAGTAAAATTTAGCATTTTGTGCTGGGCGCTCCTGGAATAAGAGTTCGCTTACCAATCTGCACCTTAGATAATGGAGGTTAACTTTTTGTTAACGGTGTTAACTCACGTTGCTTTGAGGCCCTCTTTAAAATGTTTGTTGGTATTTTTAGTCCAAAAAATAGTTTGTTGTGCTGGGTGGTCCTGACCCAATAGTTCGTTGGTATTTTTGGTCATTAACCCTTTGTTTTATGCTTGTTTCTTGTTTCGTCTTTGGTAGTCGAAGTTTGTTTTTTAAGAAACTACCACTCTGGTCCTATTTATAAGTCCCCTTTGGTCAAAAAATTTGGTCCTATTTATAAGTCCTCTTTTAGGTAATAAATGAGATTGTGACAATTTTGCCCATATTAATTATACCAATGAAAATAGAGAGAAGAAAAGTTGAAAGATACCCAATGAAAATAGAGAGAGAAGAAAAAGTTGAAAGATACCCATTCATAAATGAGGGCAAAGTTGAAAATTTACCCCACAATCATTGAGCTAACTAACTCTCCTTGGTATGTGTGTTTTGGTCAAAAGGGACTTATAAATAGGACCAGAGTGGTAATTCTGAAGCTTTGATCTTTACCTTTGTAACCCAAAAAAAAGTTGCAAAATCATGACCCTTGTTTCTTAACTACTAGAAAACCATAATCCTTGTGCTTGAATGCTATTGGTTCTCATAGAAAGGGGACAAAGGAGGCGCTGAGTTGTCGCCACCACCCACCATTGAGCAGTACAGAGGTGAAAAGGAAAAGTGATGGGACTGTCTGCGTTGGGAAATGAGAGAAGGTGGAAACGTTCAAAGTGTGAAATGAGAGAATCTTCAGTCTGCGTCTGGGGTAAACTGTAAAGTAATCAGCAGGTCACGTGGTAGGTCCCAGTGTTATAGAATGTAGGGGATTAAAAAATGGGTTAAGGTGCAATTTTGCACATGAAGTTTACGTAGGGAGCGTTCAACACCACAAAGTTTTTTTAGGAGTAAAAGTACACACGAC
This sequence comes from Acacia pycnantha, assembly GCA_025563575.1. Classification (NCBI taxonomy): domain Eukaryota; kingdom Viridiplantae; phylum Streptophyta; class Magnoliopsida; order Fabales; family Fabaceae; genus Acacia; species Acacia pycnantha. The sequence continues at coordinate 622,955 of JAMWYP010000227.1, read as the reverse complement.
GTTACGTTTTGGGAGCAAAAATACCACGGGCCGTTAAAAAACTAACGGTCAACTCAAGGTCAACTAACGGCCCGTGATATTTTTACTCCCAAAACGTAACGTCGTGTGTATTTTTGCTCCTGAAAAAACTTCGTGGTGTTGGGCGCTCCTAGGAGTAAACTTCATGTGTAAAATTGCACCATAACCCTTAAAAAATTAAAAATTGACTTGACGTTTCACCAATTTTAAATCAAATGCAATAAAGGCTAGGGTTAAGGGACAATTTGGCCAACCAACTATTAACTCAGGAGCACTTAACACAAAAAACTATTAAGTGTGCCAAAAATACCAACAAACTTTTAAAAAGGAGCGCCCAGTACAATATTGTTAACACTATTAACAAAAATTTTAAATTTTACTAAATTAAATAATTTTTTTTCTCAATTGTCATTATTCAAAACTACTTAAATAATGGAGGATAACTTTTTATTAACGGCGTTGTGCTGAGCTTTCCTTTTAAAAGTTTGTTGGTATTTTTGGTACATTTAATATTTTTTTTGTGTTGGGTGCTCCTAAGCCAATAGTTGGTTGGTCAAATTGCTCCTTAACCCAATAATCTATGAATAAGAGTATAAAATGCTTCTAGAAAGTAGAAATTGACCTTACTTGCTTCTTTTTTTTTTTTTAATTACCATGACTCCCCATAAACGCGTAAATTTAGGAGACATCAGCGGCTTTCCCAGAAGAAAGTATATTCTACCCTGATCTTATTTATAAGTCCAGTTTAACTAAATCTCACATACCAATGAAAATCAGATATCTCAATGATTATAGAACAAGTTTTCAACTTTACCCTCATTTATGAATGAGTACTTTTTAAAATTTATTGTCAAATCTCTCTTATCTTTTTTTCTTTCCAACATAGCTAGCCAATTTCTCTCATCATCATTAACATGAGTAAAATTGTCATAATCTCATTTATTTGGTCAAAATTAACTTATAAATAGGATCAAATTTTTTAGTCAAACTGGACTTATAAATAGGACCATATACTCTCCATGACATCTGCGGTCATCAACTCATCACCATTCCCCAAAGCTAGCTTAAGTGAGTATAAAGTCCTAGTAAATCATGTTTTAGCAGTGAGTCGTGAGTGTTGAGAAGAAAGTGAGATCGCTTCAACAACTTTCGTAAAGCAGTATTGGTTATTGTGTAACGAGTTTTATGCATCTGCACAATGTTTTTTTTCTTTATTAATATTGTTTCGTCTACTTGGTTTAATTTCATACCTCTTACTACTTTCCATGTATTTGCCCATTACACAGGGGAAATAACGAAAGGAACGAAGCCCTGAAACGCCATATAATGTCGGGAGGAGGATCTTCTCCTACCTCTAATACTCTTCATTCAACTCCTCCATGCAAATATGATGTTTTCTTGAGTTTTGCAGGGAAAGACACTCGCTTAAATTTCACAGATCACTTATATGATGCTTTCATTAGAAGCGGCATCAGATGTTTTAAGGATGATGTAGATCTCAAGAAAGGGGAAGACATAAGTTCACTCTTTCAAGCAATTCAGGAATCTCTCTGTGCCGTTCTTGTCATCTCTCAAAATTATGCAAAATCTACATGGTGTTTGGATGAGCTTCAAAAAATTCTTGAATCCCAAGAGAAATTGGGTCGAAAGGTTTTTCCCATATTCTATAATGTTAATCCAGCTGATGTAAGAGACCAACGAGAAAGTTTTGGGAAAGCCTTGGCTGAACTTGAAGTGACATTCAAAGAAAATCCAACCAAAGTGCAGAGTTGGAGAACTGCTTTGTCAACAATTGGCAGGTTGTCTGGATACCCCACCACGGACAAGTAAGTTTTCTTTTAATTATAACCATTTAATCATATTTTTCATATTTATTTTACGTTATATTTTTGTCATGATCTATGATTTTGGTTTAAATCGGTCATAATTATTTTCATAGTCTTCCTTTTAGATAATAACCGTCAAATTTCGCATCCATTTGAACAGCAATGAGAATCAACATCAAAAATGGGCGTTCGAAAAAAAAAAAAAAACATAAAAAATGAGTCATATTCGTTCGTTCATTGAAGCATATCCAGTATGGATGTGCTGCTTATGTTAATTTTAATTTCTTTTCAATAACTTAATTATAATGTATAAGTAGTATCCGTTTAGATATGTTTGTTTTTACCGTAGTTCGTTTAGATATGTTTAGATTATATGCAATGTCAATTATTAACCTTTATAGCTTATTTATTATTTTCATATATTATCAACATTCATGAGAGCCAATAATTTTTTCCTTGACCTTACTCAATTTATTTTTAAGTACCATTAAATTATTAATTTTATGGGAAAATCTAATTAAAAGCTATCTAAAATAAGAATATTCTAAATAAAATAACAAAATTCTAGATTTGGTTCATAAGTTCAACAAATCTTTAAATAAAGACTAATAGGTTTGGTCATTTATGTTTACCTCTGGTATCATTTTAGTCCCTTAAGTTTGTAAAGTACACGTTTGGTTCCTGAAAGTTAACAATGTTAGTTTAACTTAACGGAAAATACTAACTCAACAACTTTTAGCGATGAATGTGCAGATGAATATGCAATTAAATGCTGACTAAACATGGTTATATGTTAATATTTTAATAAATTAATATTTTAAATCCAATTAGTTGAAAAATATTTAATCTTTACAAACAGTGAAAAATCGTATAATAGTCCGTGAAAATTAAATATTTTTTAATTAATAGGATTTAAAATATTAATTTATTAAAATACTAATATATAAGCATGTTTGGTCAGCATTTAATTGCACAGTCATCGCTAAAAATTGTTGAGTTAGTATTTTCCGTTAAGTTAAACTAACGGTGTTAACTTTCAGGGACCAAACGTGTACTTTACAAACTTAAGGGACTAAAATGATACCAGAAACAAACATAAAGGACCAAACGTATACTTTAGCCTTAAATAAATGAGTCATTAATTCAATCTGCAATCTCAATTTAGTAAACTGACTTCAGTATTATCTCCTCTCTTAAAAGAGGTTAGAGGTTTATTGCTTTATATATCAACATTAATATATATTAAAATAAAAAAAAATCCTAAATCAAAGGTTTTTTTTTTAAAAAAAAAATTATTCTAAAAGGATTATCATGAATATTTTAAGGAAAAAAAAAGGAAAGCATGGCAAATACCATGATAATATCATTTAATCGATTAAATGAATTTTAGTTGAAAAATCAATTAATTGATTTCAAAGATGCAGAAAATAAATATTTGAGGGTTTTTGTAAATATTTTATTTATTTTTATCAAGTGAGACAAAAAAAAAAAAAAAAAAAAAAAAGGAATGAATAACACATACCGACTTCTATTTGCAAAAGTTGATTAAAACAAAAGTCACTCTTACTAACATTACATTAATCTAGACAAACTCTGAATGATTTTCCTTCGCTCGCAAATGTGAGTTTTTTAGAAAATAGTTTAGTGAAGATTTCAATTTTTTTAACTTTTCCATTCTTTAATATAATTAATTATTATGATTAATTATTTGTTTCCTAGAGGCCTGTAAATTTGATATCTTTCTAAGGATATTTTGGTTATAAAGGTATTAAATGCACTTAAAGTTTCATTAAATGTTTTATATATTCAAATAAAAAACTATCCAAAAAACATGAAATAAATATAGAAAAACATATACTTAATATATTTGTTAAAAAATATTTTTATAATGACATATATTATTTTGTTTGAAAAATTTGTTCATGTTAATAAAATGAACTCCTTGTTTAAAAATATTCTACAAACAATTATATTTCTTCTATTTTTTGAACGAAAAAACATTTAACTATCATGGTTTGTACGAAAGCTATTGTAAGTAAATTATAGATAAATCATATTTTGCTTTATTAAATATTAATGTGTGTGTGTATATATTTATTGAAAAACATTTGTTAGAGAGTGATAAAACCCTTTAAAGACGACAGAGGAGAGGGTTTCAAGGCTACATTTTGAAATTCCAAATTAGTCTAATGACTCCTGACTCAATTAAGGATTTATTAAAATTATTTATCTGAGTTGGAGCTTTTTATTTTAAATAGCTTTATATGAGATTTTAGTAAAGCACCGGAACACATTTAATTGACCTCCGATCATAAGAATTCAAATTTCTTTTGAAATATTCTGAGACATAGTCGATAATTGTGGTCCATAACTAAAATACCGTAAAATCAGGCACCTGACAATAATATAATTATTACAAGATGAATTCTGCCGAACAATAATTATCAGTTGTCCTTCGGTGTAAGTTTTTCTGTATTACTTTCCATCTTAATTATATTAATTATAGGAACACTCTTGCAGCGCAATTTGTATTACAGAAGTGTTCCTATACTTGAGATTGGAGGGAGTATTCTTTTAAATTTCGATATCCATTTCCCATAAGTTATAGCTATTTTAAAGAAAAATATATTTTATATTAGGAAATCCCATAGTTCCCACTCATTAATCATTTCCTCTGTACTATGTGAAGTCTTTTAATGATATATTTTCTTGTTTTTTTCCCCATATATTTTTTTTACTTATGGAGATTTTTTTTTTCTTGAAATTAAAAGTCCCTTTATACTTGTGCATGAGATCATTTTAATTTGTGAGAAACATATTAATGTGACAGTGGAAAACTTAAATGTATTCATTTGTTTTGTTAAGTGAGAAATTTTGAATGATGAATGGGTTAACTCAGTGACAGTACACATTGAAATTTAATATGTTGATGAATTTGTATCCATCGATAAGTGAAATTGTGAATAAAGTTGATTTTTTTTGGTAGAGTGATCGTGTTTTTAATTTTAATCGGTTGAGTGATCAATTCTTCTCAGGCTTGCTCAACAATTCACGTTCCACTTATTTCCATTCCTGTTGTCGACTTTATTTTGGCCTAGCTTAGTTTTAGTTTATCTTCTACTTATAAGCAGAAGCTAGGCCAAACAACATTTTACATAAGCTCTTATAATTTTAAGAGTTTATTTTATAATGAAGAAAAAAAAGCTTATTTCATTTTTTTTTTTTTAAAAAAAAGGAGAGAACCCATAATCTCTTAATTGAACATTATTGCCGTTGCCACAACCACCACCACCTCCACCACCGCCACCTCCGCCGCCGCCCCCACCCCCGCCGTCGCCGCCACCACCACCGCCACCTCCTCCACCACCGCCACCTCTGTCGCCACCCCCACCCCTGCCACCCCTGCTGCCGCCACCACCACCATCACCTCCGTCGCCATCGCCACCGCCGCCGTCGCCGCCCTATTATAATATATCTTTTATGATAATTTTTATTAGAAAAAGTGCTTATAACAAAAATTTTATCAAACAGCTTATTTTTAGTTTCAGCTTTTAAGTAACTTTTAAGCTAAAAAATTTATATAATCACCAAACAGCTTTTAGCTTATTTTTAAAAGCTCTTTTTTTAGTTTTAGCTTAAAAGTAGCTTTTAGCTTAAAAATAAAAGGATCCAAACAGGCTAATAACAATTCCCAGTTATATAAAAAAAGTGTATCTTTAGTAAACAATAATACAATTATCTTGAAAAATATATTTTTCACGTGCATTTTATTTTATCATAACTATATATACATATATAACATGCTAACAATGTTTTTTTTTTTGGTAGGCACGAAGCAGATCTTGTAAAAAATATAGTTGGAGATGTATGGAGGTTTTTAAGTACTAAATTACCATCTACTATTGACAATTTAGTTGGAATGAAGTCAAAAGTGGTTGATGTGATTACATTCTTGGAGATTGGGTTAGATGAGAAATGTTTTGTAGGGATATGGGGCATGGGCGGTGTGGGTAAAACAACTCTGGCTAGAGTTGTTTTTGAGAAACTATCTGATAAGTTTGAAATTAGCTGTTTTCTTGAAAATGTTAAAGATGCTTCGACTAAAGGTATGGTCTCTTTGCAAGAACGTGTTCTGTCTCGTCTCAAAATAAAAGACTTGGAAATAGATGATCCTTTTGATGGAAGGCGGAAGATAAGACGTTTTCTCCATGAGAAAAAGGTCCTCCTTGTCTTTGATGACATAGACGATAAGAGCCAATTAAAGGATTTGGCTGAAAGTCCAGATTGGTTTGGTAAAGGAAGCAGGATAGTTATCACAACAAGAGATAAACACTTTCTCACTTCAATTAGAGCGAAAGTTATATATGAGATGAAAACCATGAAGAAAGATGAATCTCTTCGACTCTTTTCAAACAATGCATTCAACAAAAATCATCCTGAAGAGAAGTATTTGGAGTATTCCAAATCTGTGGTTAAATGTGTGGGAGGCCTTCCACTTGCTCTTCAAGCTTTGGGTTCTTATCTTTTTGGGAGAAGGGATGAAGCTGTGTGGAAAGATGCTTTAAATAAATTGAAGCGAACTAAGCCTTATAAAAATATTCTTCAAGTGCTTAAACTAAGTTATGAAGGATTAGATGATGAAGAACAAACAATATTTTTAGATGTTGTTTGTTTTTTCAAGCATTGGAAGAAAAAGGAGGCGACTCAAATTTTGAAAGCTTGTGATCTTAATCCTATACTTGGAATAAACATCTTGATTGAAAAAACTTTACTAGTTGTAACTGAATTTGGCACATTAGATATGCATGATTTATATGAAGACCTGGGTTGGTATATAATTCGACAAAAATCCCCCATTAGTAGATTGTGGACATTTGAGGAAATTAACGAAGTACTGAAAAATAACAAGGTGAGTGTTTTATTTTCTAATTTTCTTGTTGACATATCTAAAACGTTTTTAATATTTTTACTTATCATTTTCATGTTATTTTTATGGAAAATTCCTTTTTTGAATTAGGGATCTGGAGAAATTGAAGCTATTGTTGCAAACAACTATATTCGTTTTCGTAGGGATGAAGACAAGATAGAAGTACATCCTGAAGCATTTTCAGATATGAGTAGACTTAAATTACTCCTCTTTTGTGTTGCAACCAAAGTACCAAGGGGATTGAAGAAACTCTCTTGTGCATTGAAAGTTGTCAGATGGCCATATTTTCCTTCGGAAGCTCTTCCACTTCCATTGGATAATATTGTTCATATTGAAATGCATTCTAGCAACATGAAGCAACTTTGGAATGGTGTAAAGGTGAGGTTGATGCTTATTTGTCTTAAAAATATATCTACGTGTCCATGTTTTACTGATATTCATTGTTTAATGAGACTGATCATTCTGCAATATTTTGTTTGACTAGTCCATGAATCAGTTGAAGTTTATTGACCTCCAAGGATCTCGCAAGTTTACTGAAACTCCAGACTTCTCAAATGTTCAATCTCTAGAACATTTACGTCTTTCTTGGTGCGAATCCCTTGTCAAGGTCCATGAATCACTTGGAGTGTTGAAAAAGCTCGTTGAGGTGGACTTGTATAATTGTGTAAATCTTAACAGCCTACCAAATAGATTGGAAACAAATTCTTTGAGAAAGTTAAATCTTGGTCAGTGTAAAAGTGTTAAAAAGCTCCCAGAGTTTGGGGAAGGTATGAAGGAATTATCATATCTTGATGCAAGTCACACTGCTATAACTAGTCTTCCTGAATCATTTGGATCCTTGACTGGTCTTAGATATCTAAATCTATGTGCAACCGGTTTAATAAGTCTATCCAGTGATTGCTTCTCTAATCTTGTTAGACTTGTCTATCTTTCATTGGAGGATTGCCATTGGCTTGTGTCATTGCCAAGGCTTCCACCACGGCTAATTCGATTGGAAGCAGGTGGTTGTTCTTCAATGAAAAACTCGTTAGATGAACAAATGTTCATTTTAGTGACTTCACTTGACCATGAGGTATGTTAGTCTTCCTACATTCTATCTAATAATTTATGTGTACTATTTTCTTTACTACATATGCATTAGTGCTTTACATCACTAATTTTTTATTTTAGTGTCGTGGGCAAACTAAATATGTAATCTCTGTTGACGAAGAAGAAAATATGCTATTCCCTTATGATGAAGAAGTTGAAGATAATGTTTCTTTGTTAGATGAGTTGAAGCGCGTTCAGGTAATGTGTCTTAATTTTGTGTCTTTTTCTCACATATATATGCTCCCTTCATTGAGTAACTAATGTTAACAGCAGTTTGGTATGTATTTGGTATGTATGCAGTCAGAATATCACCCCCTCAGAAATTTCATTGCAATCATGCCATCAGGAGGAAAAATACCTTCATGGTTTGATCCAAACATAAAATATTATGATGAAGAAAGAGAGGAATGTGAGATAGAAGTGGAGGTGCCTCCAAATTTCTGTGATAGTAAATGGTCGGGAATTATTGTATGCTTGCATTTAAAACGGTGTGGAGGTATGCTAAGTTGGGGTTTCAAAGCTCCGGAAGATGATATATATAATGGATGGGTAGGGGCGGCAGATTGTCTTTTTGAGTTTTATGGAGGAGATGGCCTTTGCGTAATGGTGTTGGAATTCAATGAGGAAACCTGTTGGCAATACCTAAGAGGTGATAACAATTCCCTTCACATCCAACTTTCTCTTGGTTTAGACATATGGGGATATGGGTGGAGAGTGATATGTAAAGAAGATATACAAAAGTGGTGCCATCCCAATCATTTCAACCATTTCACCCAACCCCAACATGAACGTGCTGCTCCCTCTAAGGTCGAGCTTCCCTTTAAACTAATTCGTTGTGTCCTTGGGGACGACTTGTAGTTATTTTTCCGCCAAGCTTTCAACACTGGTTGTAGCAAGGTTTGTGTAGAAAGTGTGATCAATGGGATTTTCTTAAATAAGGTGTGAGACTATTGACTAAATCTTTTCATTATTTCATGATTTTGTACACTTAATATTAGGTTATAAGCTTACTGAGAGGTTATAAGTTCAGTAACATTTATTTATTACATCACGTTTGCTAGTTTGTACTCTTATAAATCTGAAAAAGAAGGATTTATCATCGTAACCGCTCCACAACTTATTTTAATCCGGCCACATTTGAACATATTTGTTAGAGCATGATTTCACAAGATACATTTGTTAGAATTTATTCAACTCCTTGCCCTCATTATCATAACGCTTTCTTACTCCTCACTTTTATTTCTATCTTTATATATTTTTTTTTTTTCCAAACTATTAAGTTGAATACGTTGTGGACTTTATTCAAAGTCACTATTTTTGTAACCAAGACATTCATCACTTTATTATTTTGATAAAGGAGGCATGACATCTGTCACGGTACTACTAATTTCTTTGATACAAATAAAGGATGAATGAAACTTATAATAGATTGGATGAAAGTGACAATCTTAAATAAGAATAGGCAAAATGGAGTAATTAATATTAAGATAGAAGGTTGAAAACTTAGCTTCTCTGTCCAAACATCCTCTTAATTAAGAAAGTGATAAAATAATATAATAAAACCTCAATTATTAATAATATCGAAAGTGGCTGGCCCACACACACTATTTTTGGATAAAGATTATCTAGAATAGCCTTCCAAGATAAAACTAAAGTAGGCTTTTGCTTCTTACTTTAAAATTAGTCGTATTTTTCAGAAAAAATCCTCTCATTTTCTTCTTTCTTCTTTTTGTTTTAGTATCTCATCTTCATGTACGGTTCAAATTTAATATTATATAAAATCATTGTTACAATGTTTTTCAAATATTTTTTTCCTTTTATCTGTATTACCAATTATTTAGATTAGATTTTAACCATTTAAGTTTATTTATTTATGTTAATAATAATAGTTTTATAAAATATCACAATTTGAACCACTAAATTTTTTTAATCTAATGAGATTTTGAGAAGAAAATGAGAAAGAGGAAAAATAAAAGAGCGTAAACCCATGTTTTCTATATTTGTTTATATTTTATATTTCCCCCCTTATATTTTGATTTAAATCATTTATATTAATTTCAATAGTCTTTCTTTTCTCTTTCTTGTAGACATATTGTAGCCGACAATAATAGGAAAATAGCATGCGTTAGAGGCAAAAATGACTCTACTTTTAATAAAAGCGCATATCTAATAGTATATTTATTATGTTATGCATCGACAAATTCATTGAAGCATATCCATATGAATTCTATGTTATGTTAATTTTAATTAATTTTCAACAAATTAATTAAAAGTAATAGTCGTTTAGATATTTTTATATTGTATATAATAATTCATTTATATTTTATTTTACGTTTCACTTTAATATATTATGATTAGAAAATTATATTGAAGAACCTACAAATTTAAACACCATAAAAATTATAATTATATTGAAGGACCAGAACACAAGGGATCAACTTTCATATCGCCATAAAGTGATAAAAATTTATCTTTTCCCACTCAATTTGTACGCGTTTTTCATATCCGTTCCTCCCACAGTTGTCACTCTGAAATTTAAATCTAATCAACAAAAGCATAACCAACCAAATATTTATTTCCTTTAAAATATTTTAGAGTAAAATACTTTCCCCACTCTTTTGTTTTGCTTTAATCACACGTATCTCCTCTCTATTTTAAAAACATACACTTAGGTTCAAACTGTGTTACTGTTAACACTGTTAGGAATATTCCAAGAAGATTTTAAAAACATATTTCTAATCAAAATTTATATTAAAATAAATTTTATTTACTAATTTACCCTTTACCCTACCAAATCCGTAATTTAATTAATTTGGACATTTGCAAATTTTTGAAAAACAAAACGCGGCCTATTGTAACAGTAAAAAGGTACAAATATAGTTGTTTTTCCCTTTAAATGCCCGTAAATACAGTTTGGCACATAAACATGTCTAAAGTTTCTCTTAAATTATTTTGTATGATCAAGAGCTTTATTTTATTTTTCGTTAATTTTATTTCTTACAAATAATTATTTGGTTAACGTTTATAAATGCTTGTAACAAAACAATGTGCTTAAAAATTAAAAATTTATATTATTTATACTTATGATAACAAAAATATGTGTTGATGTATTTAAATATTAAAATTAATTTATGCTATATTATAACAAAAATATGTGTTTGAAATATGTTTTTATCCATTTAAAAAACAAAAAATAAATACATTTCAAGAAATATGATAAAAATTAAAATTATAAAACTTTATAATATAATCAAAATTAATAAACTTTAAAAATATTATAATTTTGAAAATGTGTATTAGATTTATTTTTTGATTGTATGTTTTTATCTTGGTAAATATAAATGGTTAAATAATTCTTTTGTTAAATAGGGGTATTTTGGTCAAAAATACAAAATTTGGGAGTCAAACTTAATAGTTCACTAACAATTGGATGGGAGAAGAAGGAATCTTGAAAATATAAGGGAGGTTTGTGTAACATGTATTTTAACTCTAAGGGAGGTTTATATGAGTTTTTAAAATAGGGGGTGCGTGTAATTAAGACAAAATAGAGGACTTGTTGGAATATTTTATTCAATTTTTTATACATCTGAATGTAAGGGAAATACATAATTTGCTTGATGTAGTACCCCTCGGTATACCGCCGACATGCATTAGAGTGATCACATGCAGTTCGGTGGACAAAATAGAAATAATGTTATTTACTGATATAAAATTCTTGATTGTATTACAAAAATACCCATAGGGTTCGTTCATATTGCTTACAAACTCTAAACATAAATACATAATTCACATCAAATAATCCCTCGACCAATTGAAAACAAGATCGGCATCTCCATTTGCCAACATACGCCGCCTTGCCCTAGGAGCTGCGTCCAATGTGCTATACAATTCACATGTAGTAACAAGGGCTGGGATCCCAAAGAACCCCAGGGTAACAGTTAATTTCTCAGACAAAGTATAGACAATATATCACAGTTAACCACAAACATCAAACAGTCTAAAACACTCAAGAATTGTAACCTAGATCACATAACCATAGCGCTAAGAATAATTGACTGGGAACCGCCCAAGTCATCCGAATGCAACTAGGTTTGTCACCTATGGACCGTGTCCATTAGGCCATAGCCACCGGGAAGGATCTCCATGGTCAATATTTCCAGCCAATACTCAAAGACTTGATTTTCAAATTCTCCTCTGTGGTTTGTTCTTATTCCTGAAATGCACATACCTTTCTCATTTTGCACTTTCTTGGCAAATACAATAAAATTGTTCAAAAGTTTCATCTTTTGATGAAAGAAAGATTGTCTAAGAAAATCTAGAGAACTCATCGATTATGACCAAAGTATATAAATTGCCACCAAGGCTTTTAACCCTTGCTGGTCCAACCATGTCCATATGGAGAAGTTGGAGTGATCGATCAGTCGTGATTTCATTTTTTGACTTAAAAGAGGATTTAGTCTGTTTACCCTTTTGACAAGCAACATAGATTCAATAAATTATAAATGTAAGTTTGGGTAAACCAAGAACTAATTCCTTTTATAGCAACTTGTCCAGTTGGTACATATTGACATGTGCTAATCGTTTATGCCACAACCAACTCTCATCTGTATTGCTGACAAAACATTTTTCAGAATTACTACAAGACATGTATATGGTATAGCAGTTACCTTCTCTTGATGCTTTGAAGATAATGTTTAGTTGATCTTTATTTATCTGGAAATCCTTTTTGTTGACAATGAGACACTCTTCTGAATAAAAAAATGATTCAATTGTTTTTGTCTTCACTTTAACTGACACTGAGGAGGTTGTGACTGAGTGCTTATACATAATATACATCTTTGATTTGAGGTCCATCATTTTCATCAATTTCACTAACGCTGGCTATCTTTCCAAATTGGTTTCCTCCAAATGTCACTTTGCCGTCATCCTTTGGTTTCATTGCAACAACTTTAGATTGATCTCCCGTCATGTGTCTATAGCATCCACTATCAATATACCACTTACTGGATTTTGATGCTCGTAGACATACCTGTGATTTCATTAGTAATCAAGTCTTAGGTACCCATATTTTCTTGGGTCCTTTTTGGTTAGTTCGAATTGCAGGAAGGACATGTGATCCCTTATGTACTTATTTATAAGTACCTACTGGTTTATCTTTTTTTTTTTTTTCCTTCTTATGAAAGCATGAAGATGTATTATGACTCTTTCGGTTGCAATAGTTATAATGAGCAAATGGATTAGAGGAATGCACTGATTTTCGAAAGTTGTTTAAATAAGATTTCTCACCTCTCTTCCTTTTGCCTTTTCTCTTATCTAGTTCAGGACTATAACCTATTTCTGACCTATCGTTTGTAAACATTTGAGTTTTCAAAATAACATTAAGCATTTAACTTCCTTTGGTAAATTTTTCAAGAGTTTTGTTGAGATAAGAATTCATTTTCTCCAAATCAGGACATTTTTTACAAATAAGAGTGTCTTGAACTTGTTATTCAAGAAACTTAATTCTTTTCTTTGAAATTATGAGCTCTTTCGCAATTTTTATAAGCTCAGAATGCAACTCATTATATTTAGATAGAAGTTCATCATAAGTTGGTTCAAAATCATATACCTCTTCGCTTTCACATTCTTCTTAAGCTACAAGACATATGTTAGCAACTTCTTCATCCTCTCTTTCTTTGTCAGAGGAACTATCTCCCCAAATGGTAGATACATATGCTTTCTTCTTGAAGTTGTTGTACCTTTTCTTTTCCTTATCCTTGCCCTTTAGTTGTGGACATTCGGATTTGATATGTCCAGGTTTCTCACACTCATAGCAGATGATTTGATCCTTGAAGTCTCTTCTACCACTTGATCCTCCAGACAACCATTCCAAGTTCATCATCTTCCTCAGGTTCATCTTCCTCCTTGACTTCTTTATCTTTTGTGGCGTTGAAGGCTACTCCTTTAGTTTTGTTGCTGATCTCATCAAGACCTTTTTTGAACTTCATCTTTCCTTTATATTTGGAAAGACTCCCAAATAGAGCTGCTACTAATCTCATGGATTCTCCTCTGGCTTCTTCAATATTCGTGACTTTTGCTTCCCATTTCTTTGTGAGAATGTTTAGGATTTTCCTTACTTGGGAATTTTGATAATATACTTTTCCCAAAGCTAACAGCTGATTGATTAGATGAGTGAACCTAAGTTTGAATTCAACTATGGATTCTCCTGACTTCATATGAAGTAAATCGTATTCAGTCATCAAAGTGTTAACTCCGTAATCCTTTATGCCAGAGATACCTTCATGAGCTATCTCCAAAGCTTTCCACATTTCTTTGGCAGTTGTTAAGTTGCATATGAGGAAATATTCCTTCTAGCTCAGTGTGTTTTGAATCATCAGGATGACTTTGTTACTTAGTGTTATTTTCCTCCTGTCGTTCTCATCAAATTCTGATTCAACTTTTGCTACACGAACACTTTCATTGGAAAGTAGTCTCCTTGCTCGTTCACTTGCCCTAGATCATATTCAGTGTCCAAAACAAAGACTCTAAATTTAGCTTTCCAGAATGAGTAATATTCTCCATTAAAGCCAGGTGGTCTGTTGATATATGCACCGTTGGGTAGAACACCTTCCATGGATCATTCTCAAGATGTTAAGCATATAAAGAGAAGACATTGCTTTGATACCAAATGTTAGTCACAGTATAGCACCCAAGAGGGGGTGAATTAGGTGAGTTATAAAATTTAAAACGATATTAACAAATAATTAAATCACAAAGGAAGAGTTAGAAAGATATTATCGAAGTGTGCAAATAGAGTTATACTGGTTTGACTTTAATCTCGTGACCTACATCCAGTCCTCAGAGCTTCTCTGAGATTTCCATTATCTTTCAACGATTACATAAGCTTAGAGTAAGCCTCACCAGGACTCACTCCCCCTTACAACTGTAATCGGACAACCACACTCAAGGTCCCACTACCTTGAGATTTTACAACAATCAATTGAATGATAATAACTCTCCCATAGAGTAGATATATGAACACTGAAGAATTGAATATCAAAAGATATTTCACAGAGAATTGATAGCAATAAATGAGTAATACATTTGATCGTTGGTTGGTTACTCCGAATTGAATGCTCTTCGTATTTATAGTTGAACATCATTAATAGCTATTGGTGAGGCTCCAAACTATCCGTTATGAGACTTCAAACTTTTGTAGCGGTTTCTTGGAAAACCGCTACAACTGTTCACGATATAAATAACGTTTAGGGTCCGTACATCAATTATAACAATTAAAGGAATTACTAAATCTTCGACTTGTAACTGAATGAACTATTTCGCTTGTTCGTCGAAGAAATGCAGATATCAATAGCTCTGATCTCCTATCTCGGGTGATAAGAGTTGCAGATATTTGCCTCTCTCATCCTTGCGAGGCAATTCGTTCAGTCACAAGTCAAGGTTTGCTCATTTCTTTGGCGTGAATACTTCTAATGAGTTCTACTTTTTTGAGAATAGTCCAACATGCGACTGGAGATTGGGTTTCATTATAGCCACCTTTCTCTCACGTTTATATCTTTGATGAAAATGACTCAGCGAGTTTTTCGTGAGAGATCGGCGGCTATACTGAGTCCGAATCCCCACGGAGATGTTGGACTATTTTTGGTTACTTCATTATGTATAATTTATTACTGTGGACACTTTTAGAAAAATTAAAGAAAAAAATAAATGAATTGAAGGTTTGGTTTTAAATATTTGTACCAAACTAATTAGTTTGATTCATAAAGTTTATGAATCAAACTAATTAGTTTGGAATTTTTTTTTTTTTGGAAAAAAATTCATTTTGTAGCGGTTAATAAGAATAACCGCGACAATATGTGGACATATTGTAGCGGTTACTATGTAATCGCTACAGAATTTCAAGAGTCAATTTTTTTGTAGCAGTTAGGTAACCGTTACAAAACATCACGAAGAACGAGGCATAATAGTAGCGGTTTATGCGGCGGTTACGACATAATTGTTACAAATTTTTAAAATTTGTAGCGGTTTTTAAACAGTACTTCCTCATTTTCACCATCACAACTTCTAACGTTTTGAGTTTTCAACCGTTTTACCTTTCACCCTACCTTAAAAACTTTTACTTTTAAAGTTATACCTTTCAACATCATGGTTTCTGAACAAGATAAGGGAAAAACAGTTGTCCCTGAGAAAAGGACTTTAAGGGGCAGTAGTAGTAGTAGAGGGAGCCGGACGAGAGGGCGTGGGGCCCGACATATACTTCCGCCATCTCAGGGGTTGGACGAGTTTGCTGAGCTCTTCGCCGATGAAGAAATTCCAAACACTGAGACCCTAAAGAATGTAGGAGGAGATCGAGAAGCAAGTTTGTTGCTGGACGACTTAGACGAGAATGAGGACATCCATATTGACATGCCCATAGCGGATGTGGAGCAGTTCATCGACCAGGAAAACCAGCAGGACCACGGGAACCCCGACCGGCGTCTTCGCGTTCCACCGGATTTACAGTGGATGTCGAAGGTATATGTAATTAGTTTTTTTTGGGAGAAATTAATTTAAATTCGATACGTTTAATACAATTTTTTGTAATATTGCAGATAGACTTGGGAACATCGCCAGAGGACGCCGGATGTTTCCGCTCTCACTGACGGACCGGGAGTTGGCCGGGTGTCGGGTCGTAGTCCCGTGGAACGAGCACACGCACCGGGCGATCGCAGCGGTGGTCACCTGATGAACCGATTCATGTCTGAATTTGGCGGCAATTGGGCATGGTTCCCGATTTTTTTCAAGGATTGGAAGCATGTGACAAAGGATACAAAGGACAAGGCGTTCTAATGGAGTTCTGTAGGTAGTCAATATTGTTTAATTAAATTTTACATGTTAATAGTTATAAGTTTTAGTTTATTTCTTTCCTTATTTATTTCTTAATTCATTAATAATTAATAATGAAATTATGATACAGAAAAAGTTTAAACTGCACGAATAGCGTAAGAGGTACGTTCTGATGAAAGTGTGGGAAGGGTGGAAGAGCCGGAGGAATCGTCTCTACAATCGTATGAATGGAGATGGCACTATTCCTCTGTAGCAGCTGATCGAGAACGTCCCGAAGGTTACATATAGATTAAATTAATTTTTGAAATGTAATTTAAATTAATTTATAGTTTACATATGGTTTAAATTAATTAATAGTTTCACTTAATTGATAATTTAAATTGAGTTTAGGGTTTAAATTTTGTTTCCTCCTCCTTGCGTGCTTTGTCGCGAGGAACATAAGAAGTCGGGCACAAGAGAGAGTCCATCACACCAGCAGGGACCAAGACGTTTGTTGTGACCTACAAATGAGATGGTATGTTATTATTTAACATGATGATTGTTTTGTTTTTGAAATAAAAAGTTTATATTGTTTTAATTCTTTCAAGAATGAAGGCTCGGGAGGAGAACACACGCACGAACTATGGGAAGTTGTGGACACACACCCATGACACCGTGATGGGACGCCGACCTCTGAGGCAGCAGAGGAGATAATAGTAAGTTAAAAAAACATTATTTATATAATGAATGTTGTATATTTAAATTGATCGTCCATTATTTTATTAATGGTTCATGAACTCTGTGGGTCAGAACCGGATTGAGAAGAGCGAGGCAGAGCTACGAGCGTCGCAGACCCCAGAGTCACAGGGGTCTGTGAATCCTACGGCCCCATTGAAAGCTGCTGTGGGCCCAGTCGAGCATCCTGGCCGCGTTAGGGGCATGGGTCTTGGCGCCAGGCCTAGCATGGTGTACCCGAGGCAGGGCTCCTCCTCTGAGACCGGACCCTCCTACTCGAGAAGGCCACCAATGGAGGCGGTTGATGCGATCATTGCTGAGAAGGTTGCTGCGCAGGTTGCCGCACATGAGGCTGCACGGAGGGCCGACGAGGAGGCCAGGAATAGGTGCTGGCAGGAGAGAGTCGGCCATTGGTACGATCGTCATAGGTGCATGGGATGCCGCATCGGGGCCCCGACAAAGCCAAGCATCGACGAAGTATTTCCATCTCCCGAGCCTCACCCTCCGTTCATCTTTGATGAATCTCCCCCCACGTGCTACTGATGACGACGACGCTGTCGACTCTGGTCTTTTTTTACTTTGGTTTAAATATTTTGTTTGTTTAACCTGTGATTTAGTTAAATATTTGTCGTCGTTATATTTGGTACGTTGTTTCAAAACTTATAACTCATTTATATTACGTTTTTAATATGACTTATAGTCAAATAAAATAGATACTGTAGAATAAATAACGTTCTGAAAAATATTTCCAAAAATTAATTAATTTAACTAACTTTTGTAGCGGTTCATATCGATAAACCGCAACAAAATTGAATTTTGAAATGGATGAAAGGGCGTCATTATTTGTCACAGTTCTCAACCGCTACAAATGTCAACGGTCATCATTTTGTAGCGGTTCTGTGGACACTAACCGCAACAGAATTGGATTTTGAAATGGATGAAAGGGCGCCAAAGTTTGTCGCGGTTTGCATCCAGAACCGCTACAAATGTCAACGGTCATCAAGTTGTAGCGGTTGTTGTCGCGGTTATAGAACCGCTACAGAACTCTAGCGGATTATGGATTCAAATTTGTCGCGGTTTTTTAACCGCGACAAATGTGTCTCGGATATATGCAACGGTTGTTGTAGAGGTTTTGTAACCGCTACAAAACATTTCATGCATTTAAAGATCCCAAGTTCTGCTTTGAATGTAATTAAACATTGTATCCACATTTATGTTCTATCCAAGATTTGTTTGTTACATATGGATAAGTCATGGATCAAGATGCCGCGTAGTTCTCCTGTATATTTAGCGGCCAGTTATGTTGATACCCTACAACTTGCTCTCATGGATGTGTATGAAACAAAGCTCCTTCATTATGTCCATGATCATTCCAGGGAAGAAGGCACCGGGAAATGACATCGATGTGTATCTCCAACCGCTGATCAAGGAGTTGGTGGAGTTGTGGAATGTAGGTGTGGAGACATACGACGCGCACGAGAAGACACTTTTCAACTTGCGTGCGGCCTTGATTTGGACGATAAGCGACTTTCCTGGCCTCGGGACATTATCCGGGTGGAATTTGCATATCGGCCTTGCGTGCCCAGCTTGCAATTTTGACTCTGACTCAGTGTGCCTTCCCAACAGTCGTAAGTGGTGCTTCATGGGTCATCGGAGGTTTCTCGATGGGACTTACAGGTTTAGGTTGCAACGCAATCGCTTTAATGGGCAACAGGAAAAAAGAGGACCTCCTCGGAATTTATCTGGTGTTGACATCATAGAGCAACTTCAGGATGTTGATGTTGAGTATGGGAAAAAAAGACGATCCGGCAAGGGCCAGGACAAAGACTGGCAGGGCTTCTGGTTCTACGCCCCAGCAATGGCGAAAGGTAAGTGTCTTCTTCGCTCTTCCGTATTGGAAAGATAATTTGCTCGACACGCTCTGGATGTCATGCACATTGAAAAGAATGTGTGCGACAATGTGTTGTACACGATTCTCAACGAACCAGGCAAGTCCAAAGATCATCTGCAGGCCAGGAAAGATCTACGGGAGATGGGCGTTCGTGGAGATGCGTGGCCGGATGAGCATGACAGATTTTGTAATACCCCGGATTAAGAATAGGAATAATAATAATAATAGATTAAAATAATAATATATCAAATCTAGAAATTAATAATGTTGGTAGTGTAATTTATTAATTGGCAATAATTAAAGAGCCCAACCCATAGTTAAAACCCTAGATGTTAATTATAAACTTAGGTTTAGCCGCCTAAACCTAGAAAAGGCTCAACTCTTTTCTCTGCTACGGCATTCTCCTCCCGCACTCTTATCAAAGCGTTTTTCTAGAAGGCTAGCAAAGACGGAGACCAGGTAATCCTAATTCCCATATAGCGTAGGCTAATTCACACTATATGTAACCCTAATCCCATGAGTCCTAGGTTAATAGGATTTTTGATAGGTAATCCTAATCCCCATATAGTTTAGGAATTAAGTATGAAAATTGATAGGTTAGTATGAATCTATATCGCCTCGGCCTTCATGCTTCAATTATATATATACACCTGGGCGTTCCGTCCTTATCACTGCATTTGTATTCCAATTTTGGTTTATGTGAGCAACTTTTGCGATCAATTTATGGATTGAATTGGATATACCTGATAATTTCAATTTTAATTGCTTTAGACGCCTCGGCCTACGTGCGTGAATTATATATGTACATGATTGAATACAATTGCCTCAATTGAATTATACCATGTCCGTCCTTGCATTTCTTTTTGTGAGCCATGAGTTTAAACAAGGTCATGAGAACTTCTCAGGATAACCTTATAGGAACCCATGAGTAAAATGGATAATGAGTATGGTCATGAGAATTCCTTATGACGACCTTATAGAAACCCATGAGTAGAATGGATAATGAGTAAAGTCAGGATTTAAACAAGGTCATGAGAACTTCTCGGGATAACCTTATAGGAACCCATGAGTAAAATGGATAATGAGTATGGTCATGAGAATTCCTTATGACGACCTTATAGAAACCCATGAGTAAAATGGATAATGAGTAAAGCTGGGGATTTAAACAAGGTCATAAGAACTTCTCAGGATAACCTTATAGGAACCCATGAGTAAAATGGATAATGAGTAGAGTCAGGGATTTAAATGATGGTTATGGAAATTTCTTATGAGAACATTATAGGAACTCATGAGAATTTATTTTATAGTTTAATTTGAGAATTTTATTTTGTGTGTGATTGAAATAATTAAAATCGTGGGAGGATAGCTTTGGGATGGTACCTCCTAAAGTGATGAACACAACCTTTAGGCTTTATGCCTCCGATATGTATTGATGTGAACCGATTATATCCGTTCTTCCCAAAGTGGTGTTTGACAGGTTTCCGGGACACTAGTAGCAACTTTGGGAAGTGGTGTGCACATTAGGACGAAATGTTTTATGGCCAATTTGATGATTTGTGACTGACAGGTTTCCGGGTCACAGGGTAGACTGGCAGGTTTCCGGTCTACCATGGTTCTCCTCCTACTAAACAGACTGGCAGGGTTTCCTGGGTCTAAATTAATTTAAGATGATAAAGAATGATATTTGGTGTAAATTCTATATGATTATTTTATTTGATTTATTTAAAGTATTTGAGCCACTTAACTCCTATTTTATTGGGATTACCAGCGTTTGCTGATTTTTGTGTGTTATGGGCTGCGACGATCCTTCGGGGGAGCAGATTTTCAGTGAAGCAGGTTCTCGAGGTTGGGGCTAGCAGTGAGAAGTGAGGATGACGGCGTAGAGATTTCTAGGATTATTTCTAGCAAGTTTTATTTTATTTTATTTTTTTAAAACATTTTTATTTCAGTTGGATTTACGTATTGTAATAAGTAGCCTTGCACTTATCCCAGTACAAGTACGGCGGTAACACTTCCCAAGGTTGTTTACTCTGAATTTCAGTAACTATTTTTATGTTATTATAAGTGTTAGAAATTGGGGTGTTACAGATTTCAACCGGCAAGATTCACCCTGACAAAACTGAATAAGGAAAACTTTCTCGCTACCTTGAAGAAAATAAAAGTTCCTGACGGGTATTCAAGCAACATATCACGATGTATTGACTTGCAGGCTCAAAAGTTACAGGGTCAAGAGTCATGACTCACATGTGCTTATGCAACGCTTACTCGCCGCCATGAAAATACGTTGCCTCTCGATTTGTCTCTTGTTTTGGTCGAGCTTTGTACTTTCTTTCTAAGCTTTGTTCCAAGGTTTTGATAGTGGAGGAGCTCGACCACCGCAGGAGAAAATCATTCTTACGTTGTGTCATTTGGAGATGATCTTTCCTCCGTCATTTTTCACGGTCATGGTTCACCCGACAAGACACCTTGTTCACGAGACAAAGCTTGTTAGCCCGTTCGGACCGATGGATGTATCCTATTGAGAGATACTGGTTTAAAAATAATTACTTTAGCATTACTCCCTAGTCGCACGTTTAACCATTGATGCATCGAAATTTTTCCTTCTCTACTTTATAGGTTTCTTGGGAAACTTAAATCTTACGTGAGGAATAAGGCGTGGCCTGAAGGTTCAATAGCAGAAAGTTATATCGGGGATGATGTGTTGTATTTTTGTTCCAGGTACTTCGATGACATTGAGACGTCATTCAACCGACCGCCTAGTGTAGACGATTGTCCTGAGCCGGAGCCGGAGGCAACAAAGTTGTTAATCCCTCGTGTTGGTAAACCAGTTGGCGAGAGTGAGAAATTCTAACTCACGGCACTTGAGAAGTTTCAAGCACACTGACATGTCTTGATTAATTGCACCAAAGTTGAACCGTACCTTCAGTAAGGATTTCACACACACACACACACACACACACACATATATATATATATATATATATATATATATATATCATATACATTTCCTTACATTTTATACATACTCACATGTCATTGCATGTTTAATTGCAGGGAATTCAGGAGTCATGTGAAGCGTGAACTGAGGATCCGTACACAGACATCCTCCGAAATTGATAGAAAGGTCCATAGAGAATTCCAGGGTTGGTTTAGGAGGAGAATAACGAACGACCACAACCCGCACTCACCAGAATTCAGAGCTCTCGCGCTAGGCCCGCTTGACCAGGCCCTAAGATTTACGGCATACAATGTCAATGGTTTTAAGTTTTGCACCGTGGCACGAGATCAATGATTGCTGACCCAAAACTCTGGTGTATATGGCACGTTTGGGATGAGGAGTTATGCGAGAGGTAGTGACGGAAACATGTGGTTCGGTGACGTCCCGTATTATGGAAAGCTGCTTGATGTGGTCAGGATAAGTTACACAGGCCTTTTCACCGTGACGTTTTTCAAGTGTTTGTGGGCGAATACCACAACGTCCAGGGGACTCACGACTGACGACTTAGGCATCACATCTGTGAATTTCTCCCGGCCTATTCACAATGGTCAGTCTGAAGATGATGAGCTGTATATTCTTGCCTCAGAGGTCCATCAGGTTTATTATGTCGCCAATGAGAGGCACAAGGATTGGAATATGGTGGTTCACTTAAAGCCTCGGGACCTTTAC
>JAMWYP010000226.1:700000-831486 GCA_025563575.1 Acacia pycnantha | reverse complement strand
ATAAGGCACATGATAGAAGAATCATTAATTGTAAAGGAAGGAAAGATCGGTTCATAATCCGTTTTATATCATATTTGACACTTGGGCACCGAAAGACGTCCTTCTCATTCTCGTTTTGACTCTTGCACTACTACTTTTTACCAATCTCACTAAAATTAATTCACATTCTCGTTTTCACCCATTATATTCCACATCATTTTTTTTGGGAAAATTCCTTTCAGGCCTCAAAAGACCAAAAACATATTAAAAAATTTAAGATGTCACAAAAGTCCTATTGAGATCTCCATCTGTAGGATTAGCAACTCTCATATTGGGATTAACAACTCAATCTGTGGGACTAACAATTCTTTAGAACTTTTTCTGACATCTGAATTTTTCTTAAGATTTTTTTGACATTTTTTTGGTCTCTTAGGACTTAAAAGGAATTTTCCCTTTTTTCTTCTACAAGTAAAGACGCTTGCTTTCAATTATTTTTTATTCAATTTAATATATGCCTACATTAAGAGAAGTTCATTCTTTCAAGGAAAAAAAACCTAATAAATTTGGAGAAAAGGTCTAATATATACATATATTAAGGATAAGTTCAATTCAACTCTCCAATTAGATCTTATATTTAGTAGGTAAGCATTCGGTTTTCGGTAAAACCGAAAATGAAAGATTTTAAACCCAATAAAAGAAGGTAACCTAACCACAATTTTTAGGCCTTCATAATTGAATTAGAATATCTGAATTTTCAAGAAGCAAAGCTTAATACAAATTACAAATTGAACAGCCTCAACAAGATCTAGAGAAAGATTATATAAAATATAAACAATATATATGAACAATGCAGTATTAAACACTTAACTGCATTAGTGAAAATGAGGACCAAAAAAAAAATTATATGGTGTATTTTTTTTTCCGGTTATTTGGTTAAACCAATTTTTTCAAAAAACCAAAACAATGAAAAAGATTTTTGAAAGGAAGCGAATATACATCGAAAAAACTGAAATTGATTTGGTTTGGTTCGATTTTGGTTTGATTTTGCTCACCCCTAATACTAAAGACCGGAGGGAGTATGGAGTATTTTAAAGCACAAAACTTTCCTCTAATTCCTCATATCCTAGCTTGTATATCAAATTTATCAATCAAGAAGTGCCACTTGAATTAATTAACACATAACCATTTATTCTTCATGTTACGGATTTATATAAGGCCCATATTCCGCTGTATGGCCCAACAAGGGGCAATCCACATGGCACAGATATGACGCCATATCACTTGGGCTTTGAGGCATCAAGCCTGACGCTCAAACCCTAAACCTACAGGTAGCCTCTATATATAGCGAGTTAACCCTAAAGGTTCAAGATCATCTTCTACACGGCTACGCTCCGGCTAATTACATACTGACATCAAAGAACATACAACCACCTCCTTAGGCTAAACGCCTCCACTATCATCGAATTACGTTGGACTTTGATCCTCTTCGCAGTACGTAGGCCTTAGGAATCGCTCTAGGTCAGTCCCAATCAACATCAACATCCTAGCCTCTGGGGCTAAACAATCTGTGTTCTACAAGGAACACTTCATAAACCTCTACAATCTGATTATTTTAAAATAGTCTCATAAAATTGGAGATTCATGCTCTCAATGGTTCACCAAAAATTGGTTTCAAAACTTTCAACCAATTCGGCCTAATTGTTATGGCAATACCGAAAGTTTGATCTTCAAATCTGTCTCTTTCTTTTTCCAGAGAGGCAAAGCATGTGAAAATCAAAGCAGTCAAATCTTTAAACCCAAGCATGCTTTATATTTCTCCATTTTTTTTTCAGAACAAAGTGGGAAAAAAATGTATGTATCAGGGTATCTTATTCGAAAAAACTCTTATTCTAAACAATTTTTCTTGTGTTGTGACTCTCAGAGTTAACTAAACTTGAACTTCGATATGTAATCTGTAACTATTTAAAGGCTACAAAAAAAGGTTTCTGCTATAGGTAGAATACTCTTCATATGCCTCGTAAAGAAATAATAAATAGTTTTGCTAATAAGGATTGGTTCAATTGGTAAGGATCGAGTTGGCTCTTATAATTCATAAGATTATGAATTCGAATCTTACCACCGCTGATATGAAAAGACTTTGTTGGCTAGCCAGCGATTCATAAGTATCTCTATAGAAGCTTTGAGTACGTCATAACTTTAATGAGTTTTAAGACGTAACTCACACACTTTCTTATTACGGAAAAAAAGACTAACATATTTCGTTTCAAGATGAGGAATAATAGTGACATCATGGAAATTTAATTTACACTATAAAAAAAGCCGGATTAGGGATGGAATTACCAACGGAAAAACATCCCTCGGAAATTACCGATGAAATTTTGTCAGTAATTATTTGCGATGGAAATTACTAACGGAATCCCGTAGATAATTGGATTTGTGATGGAAATTCCGTCAGTAATGTTATTTGGCACGGTTTTTTTTTTCTGCGACGGGCTTTTTCCGTCGGAAATCCAATTCCATCGGTAATTTTCATCGCAAATCAAATTACCGATGAAATTCCATCGTAAATCAAATTACCGATAGAATTTCGTCGGTAATCCAACATTTTTTATGTATTGTTAAAATGTAGGAAATGAGAACAAAAAGAAGATAGTGAGGATATTAAATAAAAGAGCAAGCATGCATGGTTGCTTGGTTTGGGGGCAAAATTTTATAAGTGAAATGCTATAGCGCACGCTTGTTCAAACTAGAGAAGGAATCACTTTTGCTCAAAAAAAGATGATAAGAAGAAGCATGCTTGCTCAATTAAATGAGACATTGTGCGGCGCAAGACATATGAGTTATGTATTTATTGTAGTGTGATCATATCAAACTAAAAATGACACTTGTGATGCAAAATGTATTTTAATTCAGTCAAACTGCTTTAGGTGTTTGCGTAAGAAAACATTAAAAAAATAAAGAAAGAATTTAGATCACCTCAATCAAAATCAAACCACTAAACTGGTTTATCTGACTTTGAAATTTCATTCTAAAATAAATATTTGATTCTCTAATTTTATATAGGGTAAATGAGAAAAAATACACATGTATTTTACCTCTAGACAGCGCCCAGACCATATGTTTTGGGAGCAAAAATACACACGTGGTTACCATTTTAGAGCAAAGTCACATCCCATCGTTATGTTCTGTTCACCGTGATGATAGAGAGAAAGAGTTGAAGTGAACAAGATGCATAACGCGGTGGGATGTGCTCTAAAATGGTAACCACGTGTGTATTTTTCCCAAAAAAGCATATGGTGTTGACGCCCTGTGTAAAGCAGCATGTGTATTTTTGCTCCTTTACTCTTTATATAAGACTTTAGTTTTTTTTTTTGTTTAATTTTATATAGTATACTTTCAATCCTCTAATCCTAACAACCACAATCTCAGATAATGTTCTTTTAACAATTATTATTATTATTGAAAATTAGCTAAATTTAACATGTTAGTATTTGAGAATGTTTTGTCAACATTCAAAATTTCATTATGAGCATTTTTTTGGTCATGGGGTGAAAATTAAAGAATTAAAAGATGCTTTATGAAATTAAAGAACCAAGGTGAAACTCACACAAAAACACACATACAATTTTAGAAGAATAAGAGAAAAATACATCTTGAACTTCAAAATTTTATTGATAACAATAGTAATGGGATTAACAAAAATAATAAAGCAATTAAAAACTTGTTTTATTGAGAAATCACCTATTTAAGATTTTGAAATTTAAGTGGTATTTTCTTGAAATTTTTCCTACAACCTTTTAAAACTATATATAATTTATTTTGAAAATGCTATATTTTTTTTTCGGCATTTCGAAAAGGTTATATATATATATATATATATATATATATATATATGGGGTTTATACTTCTCATGTTGCATGAGAAGAAGAAAATTCTCACACACATGAAATGATGGGACCCATATATATATAATGATAACTATATATATATGTGGGTCCCACCATTTCATGTGTGTATAACATGAGAAAACACTTCTCCTACAACATGAGAAGTGTTTTTTCCTATATATATAACCTTTTTCGAAATACATGAGACCATATCTAATTTTGAGCCTATCATACACTATTAAATAGGAATTCATATTATGTGCTTCTCCCTCTAATTAGAGGGATGAGAGCATTTTTTTAATATATTTTATTTATTATATTAAATTATAATTTATTTTACATTCAATATCTTAAACTAATTAATTTTCAGTATACTGGTATTGTAGGAAAAAACATTTTTGAATGCATGACCATAAATTAATTAATTTGAAATACTTAGTGTAAAAAAATATCAGGATGAAGCATATAATTTAATCTAAATAAATGAAATATATAAATAAAAAATGCCCTCATTCTTCTAGTTAGACTGTTAGAGAGAAGCACATAATAAGTACCTAAGAAAAAGTATGGGTTAAGGAGCAATTTTACACATGAGCTTTTCCCCAGGAGCGCCCAGCACCACGTGCTTTTTTCTGGAGCAAAAGTACACACGTGGTTACGTTTTAGGAGCGCCCAGACCATGTGCGATTAGTTGACCGTTAGTCAACCGTTAACTTGGATGGAACGCCGACGTGGCGCTTATTTGGACCGACACGCCGACGTGGACGCCGCGTGGATGCGCGACGTGACGCCGATGGTAGAAAAAAAAATTACCATTTTGCCCCTTAGTTTTAAATGAAAATTACCTTTTGCCATTGGTTTTAAATGAAAATTACCCTTTTGCCCTTAGTTTTAAATAATAATAAAAACTAAAAATACCCTTCCACCACCGCCCACCACCGTACCATGGCCGACCCCACCACCGCCAGGCGTGGCGTGGCGACCACCACCACCACCGGTGGCCATGGCGACCCCGCCGCAGCTGCGGGCCGGTCGGGCCGGCCAGGGTGGGGCCCACAAGGAAGGGGTATTTTTAGTTTTTTTTTTTAAAAAAACTTAGGGCAAAAGGTAATTTTTATTTAAAACTAAGGGCAAAAGTGTAATTTACCCGAGTTACTGTTCATTTCCATCCAACTTAACTGTTGACTAACGGTCAACTAACTGCTGTCGCAGTAGTGCTTGGCGCTCCCAAAACGTAACCACGTGTGTCTTTTACTTTCCGTAAAAAGCACATGGTCTGGGCGCTCCTGGGGGAAAAGCTCATGTATAAAATTGCTCCTTAACCCAAAAAGTATTTAATGTGAACCCATTAAATAGCATGAAGTAAAAAAAATATACTTCCTTTTACTTTGTGTGAATTATTGCCAACAATAAAATTTGCTTTTACAAATATAGGCTTGACTTCCAAGTCACTCCTTATAGTGACATCAGTTCCCCCCAATACTTTTTTTGTTTATTTCCCTATAAGTCTAGGTCTAGGAGGCTCTTTTGCCCATATATCAGTCGGTCAATTGCAGCTAAGAATGATTTTGATAGGGGTCATATAATATTGGGAAAACATTCCCAGGGCCCTTTAACACCGATAATATCAAAAAAGTTTCAAGATTTGATAATTCCAAAAAGACATTAGGACATTTTTGGAATTTTCGAATTTTGAATGAGTTGATAACAAAATGATATAATTGTTAACGAGTAGGTCTTTAACAACTAAATCACCACGTTAACAACACATTTGCTAACAACTAAATTAATACATTTAACAACTATATCGATCACTCTCGTTAACAACTACCCAAGATTAAAAAACCCAAAAAGGTTCGGGGCCTTTTTGGGATTATCGAAATCTTGGCCTGGGATTGTCAATGTTAAAAGGGCATTGAAAATGATTTTCCCTATAATATTTAGTTTGTCAAATTTATCTTTATTTTGATTTTAATTCCTTTAAGGTTTGAACCATTTGCTCCCTTAATGAAAAAATAGTCTATATTTTTATTAAATTACAAGGGCAAATACAGGGCTAATATTACATGCGGAATGAAGTAAAGGAACAAAAACTCATTATTTAAAATTTAAAGGACTAAAATCAAAATAAGAGTAAATTTGAGAGACTACAAATTGTATAAACCCATTGTAATACTTTTAAAAGATAAAAAATACTAGTCCGATCATTAATATAAAATATATTTATCTAGTTTGATTCGATTACATAAGTTAGTTAATATGACATGTATTTTTTAAAATACCCTAACCACATTCCATAATTCTCTTATTCCCTCTCCTCTTTGATTATTATTGAGGGTAGGGGTTGGGCACCCTGTGCTTAGACCCATAACTCACCCATTTAACTTTATACGGTTACGGGCTTCTCCATACCCGTACCTCAACCCATTTTAACTCGTGTAAGCATTTAGTACATAAATGGGCAGGAGTTAACCGATTTGAGTAACCCATTTACATTTGACCTTTTTTAAAAAAAAAAAACCATACATAAGCATTAAGCATCTATCATTCCATCCAAATACATCATTCTAAATTGTGAAATTTAAATCTTCAAATTTCAATAATCACAATTCACATAAAAGAATATAAATTTAGACAAGCACCATCATAACGTAATTTTGATGTTTAGATTCCAACTTTTAAATTAAAAGTCATAGTCACAGAGAAAAGACAAAGCAAAAGAGACTGAGAGTCGGGTTGTTGAGGAAAAATGAGTATTACATTATTACTTACTGTCCTCTGTCCATATATTTAAATTTTTTATAAAAAAAATAACTAAATGGGCGAGTACGGGCAACCCGAAAGGTGTGCCCATAGCCCACCCATTTAAGTATTAAATGTGTGGGTTTTAACCCAACCCGTTATGGATCTTTTTAGGCTGTCTCAAAACGACTCAATTACACCGAGTTGTGGGCGGACTCACCGGGTTGCAGGTTCTTTACTCAGCCCTAGTTGAGGGAGTATCTATAAGATTAAATTAGAAAAAAGATTGACAAATATAAAAACTTTGTCTTATATTTAAGATCAATATCAATTTACCAACTGTTATATTCTTATACTACCTTCGGTTCTAATTATAAGACATAGTTAACTTTATTTGGAGATATTAAGGAAGCTAAATAAGTTACTTAATCATTTTATATATTGTGTATCTTTAGATTATATATTAGTTTATGGGTCAAATTAAATACTTTGAAGAAAAAATAAAAATACTATAAAGTAATTTAATTAGCTTAATTAATTTTTAAAAAAATTAATTATGTCTTATAATTAAGATCGAAGAAAGTATTATGCAAAGGATGGAGAATGTATTTTTGGTGTAAAGCAAATAGAACGCACACCAACCATGACCGAGTTCTGAATAAGAAAAAAATGTCAAATTTAAAAAGATGAACAGAAATTGGCAAGACTATCCAATCCTACCTGGCATGATATAAAGACAAGCTAAAATTGATTGACCAACCAATCAAGTCTAAATCTTTAGTCTACAAACTCGAAGTTTTACTTAAAATTTGGTAAAGAGATATTGGGAGGCGTTTTCGCCCCTAAAAAAACGTAAATGACTTGAAGAAATTTTTTAAGGGAAAATGACAGTCAAGTCCAAGGACATAAAAATTAATAAAAAAATTCTAACAAGAAATTCACATATCAACAAAGTTCATAAGAATTTTTTTGATATTATTTGTTTTAACAATAAGAAGTGCTATATTTACAACAGGGAGTGTTATATTTACAACAAAATTTAAAAACCTAGTCATTTACAACAGAAAAGGCTATATTTACAACAAGAAGTGTTATACTTACAAAAAAATTTAAAACCTGTCATTCACAATAGAAAAAATTATATTTACAACAGGAAATGCTATATTTATAACAATTTAAAAACCTGGTCATATACAACAAAAAAAGCTATATTCACAACAGGAAGTGCTATATTTACAACAAAATTTAAAATTTGTCATTCACAACAGAAAAAGCTATATTTACAATAGGAAGTGTTATATTCACAACAAAATTTAAAAACCTGGATTTTGTTTCAATACAAATAATATCAAATATGTGAATTTCTGTTGGGACTTTTTTTGTTATTTTTTATGATCTTTGGGACCTGACTGTCATTTTCCCAATTTTTAAATACTTAGCATTATATGATTAATTAATATTTTTGTATGCATTTAAAATAGAATAAATGAATGTTAAAATATTAATAACATAATAGATTTATTATAAAATAAAATTAATGCATAATAAATTTACTACCAACAAATTTTACTTTTCAAGAGTGTGGAAGTTTTTGAGCATATCACAATAGGCTTGCCATTCTAGTCCTATTTATAAATTTCTTTTAACTAAATCATACGTACTAAAGAGAGGTAGTTAGCTCAATGATTATAAGGTAAAATTTCAACCTTACTCTCATTTATAAATGAGTATCTTTCAACTCTTTCTTTTCTCTATATTTTCATTGGTACAATTAATATGGATAAAATTGTCACAATCTTATTTATTATTTGAAAGATGACTTATAAATAGGATCAAATTTTTTGATCAAAAGAGACTTATAAATAACATCCGAGTGGTATGTAAATTTAAGTCAACCATAATGAAGTTGGTCAGACTTCAAGCTAAACATGAGTAGTATAATAAAAAGGAATATTAACTAATCACCATAATCATTTTTCTTTTTTGGGTAAAAATCAGTATAGTCCTTGATACTAATAATAATAATTTTCTAAAAAGAATTTATGTTTTGCCCCAAGCAATCCAAATCACTGTACATGATGTTTCAATATTAATTATTTTCATTATTCCAAACATATACATCCTTAGCTTGTTTGCTCTGCAACTAAATACGGATTTGTTTGTTTCATTTCATAAGGGATACAATGTTGGGAAATACTATGCCTTGTCCTTGTAACTAAACCAAGGGTGTGAAATTTAATATATTTAATAAGGATAATTTAAATGTCGACAACATAATGTGTAAATTTACTCGAAAATTTTTCGCACAGGATAAATACTGACTTGATTTTTTTTTTATTATAGATTAATGTTCTTTAGAAGTTTCAAAACGTAACAATGTTATTTGAATATATTAAAAAACTAATATTAACATTATAAAATTGGCGTGACCATTAATATTTTTAATAGTAATGAGTGACATCGCTCTATTTTAATATTTTCAGGGTAATTTGAACCAATTTTTTTTTAAGACAACTTTATTCCTAATTAAAAACTTCCGAAATATATTTGCGCTTAACCAAAACTTAATGTATACTACTCTAATTCTATTTATAAGTCCCTTTTGACCAAAAATTTTTGATCCTATTTATAAGTCCAATTTTAGAGTAATAAATAAGATTGAGACAATTTTACCAATATTAATTGCATAAATGAAATTAGAGAGATAAAAAAAAATTGAAAGATACCCATTAATAAATAAAGGAAAAATTGAAAATTTACCCAATATTCATGAGCTAACTACCTCTCATTTGTATATATGAGTTAGTTATAAATGACTTATAAATTAGATCAGAGTGGTATCTTATATTTAATATTTTTTCTTCCTTGAAAAAAAAAAGTGTTGAATATAGTGGGAGAAGATGGGCGAGGAGAGGGGGAGGAGGGGCATGTGAGTGTGGGGTGGACAAGCGGGTAACATGGAGGCATGCAGGTGGGCCCCAAAGGGCCACGGAAGTAAGGCCGACAAACAGACCAGGTGGCCCAATCACTGTCTTCTGTCTCTCATGTTCCTCGTCCCATAACCTTAATATTTAAAAATAATTTATTTAGTTTCATTTATCTATCTAAATTTAGTCTAATACTCTCTTTTTAGTCATTATTATAAGAAATTAACTAACAAGTGTATTTGGTCATTTTTATAAGATACTTGTTTATTTTCAAAGAGATTTTTTTTATATATGCCAATAATTAATAAGGGTAGTGAGTGAGAGTAATGATTAATATAATATTAGAGTTTTGTGCAACTAATAGGTACTTTTGGAAATTACTTAAAATTTAGGACAAATTTAATAATTTAACTATTTTTATTGATTTGTGAGAATTGTTAGTTGATGCCTTATAATAAAGACTAGAGGGAGTAAGTCTTATATTAAAGATCGATGAAATATTTTAAGATACTAAATCTTACTGAAAAATACTCAAGGGTGTTAAATGCTATTAAGCCAATCTTATATTCAATTACTTTGTTTTTAATTATTTGTGATTTAATTAAAATGTGAACATGATGTTATTAATTTATTAATAAATTTTATAATTTTCTCATTCAGTCATTTGCGTACGATGTCGTTTTTTGGCAGCGGATGCAAAAGCATAG
Source organism: Acacia pycnantha (assembly GCA_025563575.1). Classification (NCBI taxonomy): domain Eukaryota; kingdom Viridiplantae; phylum Streptophyta; class Magnoliopsida; order Fabales; family Fabaceae; genus Acacia; species Acacia pycnantha. The sequence goes on along the minus strand of JAMWYP010000226.1, from coordinate 821,244 downwards.
GAGAGAACCCAGGTCTGAGTAAAATCTAGTTGGGACTTGGGCTTGTTGTTGTGTTTCTACCCCGGATTAAGTTTCCTACTCATCGATGAGCAGGAGAAGCTTATTCTGAATTGTCCAGATAAAATTTAGAGGGTTTATATTTAATTTTTTTAACTGTCAATTTTAAATAAAAAATAATTTTTAAAAATATGTTAGTTAAGAGATTACCTTTATTTTAGATTCTTCATTCATTAAAATTATTTTTTTAAAAAATAAAAATAAATAAATAAATCTGAACTGTCCAGATTTTATTTAGATAGTCCAGATAAGAAAAGCTTCACCTACTCATTCAAAGGATAAGTAGGGAAACAGGAACCACATCGCTTTTTATTCATATTGTCTTTTTTTTTTTTTCCTTATGGATTTTATTTTTTCTTAAAAAAATATTTCAAACATTATTTAACAAAATATACCACGTATTTACTCCGTGTCTGACCCAAAAAGAAAACATATTTATGCCATTTGCTTGCATGTGTTTCCTCTAGGAATCCGAATATTTTTTTCTTTCCTTTATCCAAATAAATAAACTAGGAATATCTCTCTTTCGGTGACCCTTTTTTGCTCCCCCCCTTGAACTGACCACAAAAATCTTTATCAATCTATCTTACAAATCTCTTATCCACAACAGCGCATGAGAACCTAAACCTTGTAAGAAGTCATCAATAGCCTTATAATTTTTTTATAAAGGACAAAATGATATATTTAATATTATCAAGTCTTACAGAGAGAGAAAAAAAACAGAGCTAAAATGTAAAAGATTTCAATCAATAGCATTATGGCTTATAATTTTACCTCTCGTCATAAATATAAGACCAGTTGACTTTTTATGGAGGAATTAAGGAAACTAAATAAATTATTTAATTATATAATATATTGTGTATGATTAGATTATATATCAATCTATATGTCAGACAAATTAGTTTAGAGAAAAAAAAACTATAAATATAAATGTTTGAACATAATTTAATAATCTTCCATAAGCTCCTCAAAAAAGTCAACGGGGTCTTAGGTTAGAAACAGAGACAATATGTAAAAGTGATTAAATTTAATCTCATGGTTAAATTTAAATAAGAATGTTGATAGGGTTGTCATGTTGTGAATAGTTAATTTTGGAGTAGGGGAACAATAATGAACAATTGGGTTGTGATTAAACACCAAGTTCCATATGGCCATTATAAATTAACTATTCACAACATGACAACCCTATAATATTCAAATTAATACCCCATCGGAAAAAAAAATCAAATTAATAACCCAAATAAATCACACATTATGTTTAATTATACTACTCTAGTTCTTACCAAAAAAAAAAAAAAAATTATACTACTCTAGTAAATTTATTTTTTATGACCAACGACAACATCAATAAACTCAATTCTATAATTTTTTAGAGTAAATTATCTTTTCTGGTCCCTGACAAAAAACACGGACCCCATTTTGGTCCCTGACAAAAAAATGTTCTTTTTAGTCCATAAAAAGGACGAATAAGGGTCGATTGGTGGACATTTTGATCCCTTACAAATTTTCAAAAGGTCATTTTTAGTTCCATAAAAGGACGAATAATGATCATTTTTTTGTCGGGGATCGAAATAGTATTTACTCAATTTTTATCAACAATAACATTTCATGTATATTTTATAGTAGTGGTAGCTCCTATATATCTAGGTAATGTTATACTCCCTCCGGTCCTAATTATAGGACAACATTTGAGAGTTGGCTTTGATCCTAATTATAAGACAACATTCTAATTTTTATCAATTTCTTCCTAAAATACCCCTATTTCATTCTCTCAAGTGTGTTTGATTTTTGGTGAATATATGTATATAGGTGAATAGATTCTTCTAATCAGGAAAACTTTTGTGTGTGTGTGTGTGTACACACAAACATATATAGACACACACACATATGTATATGTGTGTGTGTATATATGTATATATATAAACACACACATATATAGACACACACATATGTATATGTGTGTGTCTATCAATATATATGTGTGTGTGCGTGTATATATGTATATATATAAACACACACATATATACATATATATTTGTGTGTGTGTGCATATATATGTGTGTAGATATATACACATATATATCTATCTACATCCACATATGCATATATATATATAGCAAGACTATTATTTCAAATTAGATAACATGTGGAAAGGAAAGTCTTAGGTTGGAGAGGTATATGGTAAGAGCTATTGATTCACTTTTACTTATGTCATTTTAAATTTATATAAGAGCATTTTAGGAAAATGAGTAAAATCAACTAATTTAACTTATTTCCTTAATCTATACAAAATCGGTTAAATATGTCCTATAATTAGGACCGGAGGGAGTATTTAACTTGTAGATCTACATGAAATTAATGATAAACAAAAATCTGAAACATCTATAACAGTAAGGTTTTTTTTTTTTTTTAAAACAATAAATAAATTACAGTAACGAACTTGAGTGTGAGATATCCCCCATGTCGGATGATAATGATTAATAATGTGCAATGTTTATTAACAACGATGATTAATACAATATTAATAATTGAGGAGGGGGGGGGGGGGAATAAATGCTTGAATTATGAATAGAATGATGCGTCCCACACAAAGATTAGTGTGGGTATGGAAAAATAGGCCAATGATTAATTAGGGCGTGGCCAGCAAGTTATTTTTTCTTTTGCCTACAAAAAGTAGGGTTCTCATGATTATTAGTGTAATAATAATATTACGTGCATCTAGTCTACAAGGCCGTGAGTTCAATTCCGCTGCTAATGTGAGGGTCTTGTTGGTAAGTGATTTGTAAATACATGTATAAGCGCTATTATTTGAACATGAAGGCATGACCTAACCTTGATGAGTCTCACCTAAACTTTTTTATAAGAGTAAATACTCTTTCTGGTCCCTGACAAAAAATATGGACCCCATTTTGGTCCCTGACAAAAAAAAGGTCTTTGTTAGTCCATAAAAAGGACGAATAAGGGTCGATTGGTGGACATTTTGATCCCTCACAAATTTCCAAAAGGTTCATTTTTGTCAGGGACCAAAATGAGGTCCGTGTTTTTTGTCAGGGACCAGAAAGGGTATTTACTCTTTTTATAAAATACTCCCTCCGGTCCTAATTATATGAGCAAATTACCAAAATTTGGGGAGATTAAGGAATGAAGTTAAATTAGTTAATTATGTGTATTACCAGAATTTACTCTTTGTATATTATATGCATCATCCGACCATACTCATTACATACATAGATTGTTCACTATTGGGATCGGAATCTTGTATCATTAATAAATTCAAACTAGTTAACATGGTACCCCACTTGTTATTGATTCATCCATCACCATGTTCTTTTGGTGGGGGTTCATTTTCTTTGGGGAAAAAATTTGAAGAAGAGAACAGAAAATTGGCATAAGTGTACGTACGTCGGAACTGAATTAAAGTATTACTTGATGAGAGTGAAGAATTTAAAAATGGAAACTTTAGTAGTGGGATGAAGGATTTATGCATATGTGTGTAGGAGAAAGAAGACGAAGGAGCATGTGAGCTTGATTAGCGGTGAAGTTATGGGGTTTGGTGGCATATATATATTTTAGGGTTTGTCGTTTGCAAGTTTAATTAGCTGACATCCTCGCTGTCCATGGAAGTGTCTCAACTTACAAAAGAAGTAAACAATAGATTCTTCTTTTTTCTGGGACAACATTGTCTTTGACTATATGTTCCCAATGCATCATGACATGCATATACCACTCACTTCATTATATAGTATCTAACCTCTTACTTTGACCAAAACACAGACAAGCTTTTAATCGGATGCGACTATGATCCTCTTCTCTTTCCATCCTCTTCTATTATCTTCTTCATCTCAATCATTGAATTGAAATCTGAACAGTTCAGATCTTTTTTAATAATTAAATTGCTACCACATGCGGTAGCGTGTACCGCGTGCGGTAAATTATTTTAAAAAATCTGAACCGTTCAGATTTCAATTCAACGGCTGAGATGAGGAAGATGATGAGAAGTGAATAGGACTGTAGCCGGATCCCTTTTAATCTGAGTCACACTACTACTTACTTTTCCTCGAAATAATTAATATATATTAGCTTGTCTTTATTTTGTTTAAGAAGCTTAGTTAACATAATTAATACAATATTTCAAATTAGAGCATTTATGAATGGAAAATGTCAAATTAAAAGAGGGATACGGGAACCTCCTCTTTGCTTCCTGTTTTTATTATTAGATCAACTTTTAATAGTTAATTGTTATTTCACATTTTATAAAATATTAAGTAGTTAAAAATAGATAAATGACTTTAATTAATTGTTAAACTTTGATCTGAGCAACTCACAGCCGTAGGCTTTTACTAAATACTCCTATTTTTAACTATTTTACTTTATTATATGTAAATGTTAAATTTCAACTTTATTTGGAAGTTAATGCAGTTATTAAAAAAAAACCAAGAAGTACAAGTGGGAGACTCCATCCCCGATTAAAATTTATGTTTTCTCCCTGAATTTAGGGCTTGATCTTGTTTAGATTTTTTTTTTTTGGCCAACTTGTTTGGATTTAGATTACTTAGCAGTAATGAGTAATGACTTTCGAATGGTTTGTTATTTTTCTTAAGAAAATCATATCAAGTTGCATAATTTGATAATTGATTTAAGATAAAACAATTTGCCAAGTCAATGCAATTTTGAAGTTCTAGGCAACTATAAACAAAACAAATTTGACGGCCGAGACCATGAACATTGAAATTTGCGGTTGAAGAGGGTCAGATTACTTTTAAACATATACCATCTCGGGTCTTAAATATAAGCCCTAGTTAATGTTTTTTTTTTGAGATATCAAAGAAGCTAATTAAATTATTTTAAAATATTTATATTGATCATTTTTTCTAAACTAATTAATTTGATTTATAAACTGATATATAATTTAATCATACACAACATATGATATGATTAAATAACTTATTTAACTTATTTAAAAAAAAGTCAACTGAGCCTTATATTTATGACTAGAGGTAGTATATGTGTACAAACATATATAAGATACATTTACAAGATTATGTAGAGAGATAATGAATGTGGTTGGGTTGTCTTATTTTTCTTTGTTCGATTTTCTTAATGAATAATAATTAGAAAGTGATGGGGGTTGTGGATGGTGGAAGACAGAGGATAACAGATGTTAACCAATGTTGTTTTTTGAGGAAAAGGCAAGACCTGAATCAACCCATGTTGTGCTGCATTAGGGTTAGATTCGTAGGTGGGTCGTCATTCATGGGATTAAAAATATATATATGGAAAAAGTGGATTAATTTAATTAATGCCTAATTAAGGGGGCAAAATCCTGCTCGACGTGGGGACGACATTGTATCCCAGTTCGTTACCAAACCATAGTCCCCTCATTATTGTTCTCTATAAACCACTTTTTCTTCTTTAATTTATTCTTATTTAGATTAAATTACACCAATCTCCCTCAAACTCTCCTAAATTACACTTTACACTTAGCTTATTTGATTTTAACTTTGATGCATTCATTTTCTTTGAGACTCTACGCAATAATTATGTTTTTCTGCACACATGCACTACTAAAACAAACACTTTTCATGTCCGTTATTTTGGCTAGGTTATGTCTTTTTTTTTTTTGGGGGTGGCGTACGTATATACGACTGTCAAAGAAATTTTTCTTATCTACGTCTATTTTGAACATGGAAAGTGGCACGTTCGACATATATATGAATTTCTTGGTTACATAGGGAGTGAGATCTCGAAGGGCCAAGTGGGATCAACGGCGGCCTTCAGAGTGAGAAGAGAAGCATGGAGAGAATGTCAATACCGAGGCCAAGCTCTTGACCTTTAGCGAGATCTTCAGAGGACAAGAAGCAACGAATCCAAACAAGAAGCAAGCTTTGTGAGAAGGGAGATTCCAATGGCTCTATGAAATAGTTGACAACGATACTAGTTGGAGGTTCTCAAGGTTTGGGCTAGGGAAAGAGAAGCTAAGACGGAAAGAAATAGGTGGGAGGAGGCAGAACACTAGAAAAAGATGGAGAACAAATTAGGGCACAGTGAAATAAATGCATTATGGAAAACTATTAACATCTGTTTTAAAAGAATACCACTCTGGTTCTATTTATACCCCTTTCATTTTGACCAAAAAATTTGGTCCTATTTATAAGTCATTTTTGATCAAATAATTGAGATTGTGACAATTTTACCCATATAATTGTACCAATGAAAATAGCAAGAGAAGAAAGAGTTAAAATGTACCCATTCATAAATGAGGGTAAAGTTGAAAATTTACCCCATAATCATTGAGCTAACTACCTCTGCTTGGTATGTGTGATTTGGTCAAAAAAGACTTATAAATAGGACAAGAGTGGTAGACATAGTAACTTTTTTCAACGTTTGTTTTCTTAAAAGAAACAAAATAAACATTCTAAAAATTTCAAAAAAGGCAATCCCCTAACTTATCATGTTTGTTTTTAAAACGCAAATGTAAATTGAGGACATAAATTCTATATTTTATTGTAGTGTTAGTGTGTCTTAGACCTACCCTAATTACCAAGAGGATTTATTGAGACTAGACTAATTGGAATCAAAGTGGACATCAATCCTCTTGTTAAGTGGGGTAGCTAGGTTCTTAACGAGTTAACGTAGTTGCATTTCAAGGAATTGAATTTGAATTTGAGACCTTTGATTTAATTGATACAACTCTTTTATCAATTGACCAGAACAAATCTCCATTCTTATCTATATAAATAACTTAAGCACAATTTATTATAATTCTTCAATATTTATATCAGAACTCCGCATCATGGTTGTCCTAGAGAGAGAGAGAGAGAGAGAGAGAGAGAGATCCATCTTGTTGTCAAACATTAGCATAGGATTCTGTCCAATAGAGAATATTCATAGTGTTTTAGTCACTAGTTTAAAATTACGCCAAAATTCAGTGGTGAGAAAATCTAAAGTAATCGAGAGAGAGTTATTTTTATTGATATGTATTTGATTCGTATATATTCCTTAACGTCCAAGCTTTTCTTAAATTAGTTGAAGCTCGATTCTGGAAGCATGTTTTCACATATCGATCTTAACTTGACTGTTGGATAATGTAAAAAGGTAATACTCCAAAATATCAAAATATAATATCGTCACAGATTCATTCAAGTAGCGTTACGTTATTAAGATGCTGCGTTTCGAGCAAAAAAAAATTAAGATGCTGCGTGAAAGGTCTGAGGAATATATGTCATTAATAATCAGTATATCTATCCAATCAACCGAAGTCACGGGAACGAATGAATGCTAAATTCCTTCAACAACGTTATGCTTTTTTGAGGTTTAAAACAATGAATGTGTGTAGTGTACTGTGTACCTTTTATATTTAATTAAACAGCATATTTCTCTAGAAATTTGTTTGTTGCATATGCCTCAGACAACTGTAGAATATAAGCCATGAGATGTTTTTGTATTCTCTTCGTGATTTTTGAATAGTATTGCTTCTTGTGATGAATTTCGAAAATAAATATTTACTTAATATGAATAATATTATTACTCAAGAAGTGCCTTAATTACGTAAGGAGAAATAGTATCCGATAAAGACTTGATGTCTTAAAAACTGACACGCGTCTTAAAAGTCAAAAGTTTTCGCAGTGGCTTGAAGAGTAGTTGGCCATGTGAGAGTGAGATCAGACGAACATGGAAATAATAGTATGAGAATGGAAGTTTGTAGGAGATATTCAAAAGGGATAAGATTTGAGGCTCGTGAACAAGATTGAATCGTGTCCTAATCACATCCACATGAATCAAAAAGTGTGCATTATTATAATAATGTTGTTGCAAGTTTGCAACTGACTCCACCCCCTGCTAAATACTCTGACTTTTTTCTTAACAAAAAAGTATATGTGAATTAGGTCGTATAAGTATATCTGAAGGGTGAATTAGTGGTCCAAAATAGATGAAGGAAGATGTCAGAATAAATTGGAGTGTACAGATCGAGATGAATGTGGTTGGGTTGTCTTATTTTGCTTTGTGGATGGTGGAGGACAGAGGATAACAGATGTTAACCAATGTTATTATTTCAGGAAAAGGCAAGATCAGAATCAACCCATGTTGTGCTGGCATTAGGGTTAGATGCGTAGGTGGGTCACTCATGGGATTATATATATATATAGGGGAAAAATGGATTAATTATTAATTAATGCCTAATTGAGGGGGCAAAATCCTTTGTGTAGGTGCTCGAGCTCGACGTAGGGACTCTATCCCAGTTCGTTGCCAAACCATAGTCCCCTCATTATTGTTCCCTATAAACCACTTTTGCTTCTACAACAAACGCTTTTCACGTCCGCTATTTTGGCTATTTTATGTCTTTTTTTTTTTTTTTTGGGGGACGCATACATGATTGTTGTAGAAAGTTTTCATGAATTTCTTGGTTACATTGCGAGTGGGATCTCAGAGGGCGAAGCAGGATCCACGACGGCCTTCAAAGTGAGAAGAGAAGCATGGAGAGAATGTCAGTGCCGAGGCCGAGCTCGACCTTTAGAGAGATCTCAGAGGACAAGAAGCAACGAATTCAAAAAAGAAGCAAGCTATCAGAGAAGGGAGACACTACAAAAAAACTGTCAATTCATAATCGATTAGTTTGTAGTGGTTCAATAAAACTGCTACAAATATCAGGATTTGTAGCGGTTTATTCCAAAACCGTTAAAAATTTGCAACAATATGACTAACACCCAGTCGCGTGTTGATTAGCTAACGACATTTGTAGCGGTTTTGCTTATAAATTGCCACAAATGTGGCGTCAAGTGGCGGTTGCTTTGTAGTGGTTCATATGACAAGAACCGCTACAAAATGCAAAGGGTTGCATATTTGTAGTGGTTCCTATGTAGAACCGCTACAAAATGCAGATGGTCTGCACATTTGTAGCGGTTTTACAAAACTGTGCTACAAACTTTCACGTTGCATGATGTAGGTTCCTTGATTTGTAGCGGTTTTTGTAAAACCGCTACAAATATCAACACTTTAAACGCGCCATCACCCCTCATTTGACCAGTTTTTGCTAATTCGTTTATCATGCGCCTTCAGAAATGTTTTGCTACATCTATGAGGTTCTGCTTAAGCATTTACAGAGTTAGGCACTTGAGTTCAGTAAAGTTAACTATTTTATTTTGTTTTCCCCCTATTATTCAATTTTTTTTTTTTTTTTTATAAATATTGATAATTTTTTAATTATTAGTTATTATGACTTCCATGAGAGATAAGGGCAAGAGGAAGGAGGATGAGCGTCCCCTCAGACCTATTTTGTGGGGAGCAGTAGTAGAGGGGCAGTGGTAGGAGCAGTAGAGGGCAACATGGAGGTAGACATGTCCTTGTGCTATCGTAGGAGGCAACCCCGCCGCAGCAGCTTACCCTAGAGCAAAGATTACGACAAGAATGAGGAGTTTGACATCAACATTCCCATTCTTAGTGACATGGAGCGGTTCCTGGATGAGGAGGAGGACCAGAACTAGAATAACCCACGACGGTTGTCTTCACTGTCCGACGGGGTTTGAAGTGCAAGTTTAAGATAAATTTAATTATTGTTTCAATAAATTTAATATTTAAATTCCATAGGTTTAAATGTGAATTTAAATTTAATTAAAGTGTATGGTAAATTGTGCAGGTGAGCAGGGGAACATAACTATCAGGAAGTTGGACGTGGCCAATCTCAACAGCGTGGATTGGGGCCTACGTGTCATAGTTTTGTGGAATGATGCTGCAGACTTGCAGATTGAGAATGGTGGTAACCTATTCAACCGCCATCTGAATGAGTTGGCTGGGCTCGAATTGGATGCGGTTCACCATCCACTTCAAGACATGGAAGAATGTTCCCCGGACATTGAAGAATATAGCGTGGGATCAGACGAAGTTGTGAAGGTAATTAATTGTATTTAATTATATTATAAATGTGAATTCTCCTAATTTATGTCATTTTTAATTAATTAATTAATTGTATTTAATTATTATTTATTCAACTATGATACATGATAGGTTAGCCGAGCACTAACAAAGTCTTCACATTAACAACTTGTGGGTTATGAGCCAAGTCCTTGTCAAGTGAACCAACTTTTGTTGGCAATATTCTGATATTTAATACAAGAGCTACTTAATTAATTAATTTGAGTAGATTAAGAAAGCTGAATGAATGACTTAATTATAACAAATATGGCATGATCTCTCTCAAAACACCATTATATAACGTTAGGTTATAGTAGTATATCAGTTTATAAGTTAAATAATTTAATTTGATAAAAAATGATAAATATTATAAATAAGGTGAATATGAGATCTTATATTTAGAATGAAGACCAATCCCTTAATTATCTTCCATAATTATTTCTGGAGGTGTATGATAGAGCTGATGGCCTAGCTTATAGTTCACTTTATCTCCCATGTTTATATTAGTTTTTTTCCCCCAAACTCTTCTTATTAGTTTCATGTATCAAAGAGTTATCATTAAGAGATTTATTTATAATTTAAATGATTAAAAGAGTAACACATTTTTTACATATAACTTGTTTAACCATTTTTTTAAATATTCGTGAATTAGTTATTTAACTTTTATATGATAAGAGGGAGCAATCTCTCTTTATAACTCTCTCCCTCTCTGGTCTAGAGACATGTCATCTGAAGGGTGAATTAGTGATCCTAGATGAAGGAGGATGTGAGAATAAATTAGAGTGCCAAATTGATGTTGATTCGCCCGAACAAACATGAATTAAGGTGAAATTGTAGTGACCCCATATGCCCCGGCTCTGATTGGATCTTATGATGCTTCTTCAGTTAAGAAACCATCCATAACTATCACATCATCCTCTCTTAGTCTCTTTCATTCATATTCATTTATGTCCTCTTCACACCCACTTCGCCTTCACTCCATTATTTGGTCATTCACTTCCTGACAGCCTCACTTCCTCCTCTCAATCATGCATTTATGTATATCTTCATCTGATTTTTGGGTAATAGAGGAAAGATATCCTCTCAATCGTGTATTTATGTTCGCCTAAATTTATGACTAACTCCAGAATCGAATCCCTCGTCCTTGGATTCAACTGGCAAAGGGGTCGAAGACTCTTACAAAAAAGGAGGGGGTTCGATCCTGGAGTTGGTCACAACGTTAGAGGAGGCGTCCTAGGGTCTGCGAAGCAATGGTAGCACAGGCTAAGGTGGAGACATGTGTACTCTTAGTCCTGATTTCCTTGCGGAGTGGGCTCCAAGAGCTCTGCCCTTGGACTGTGGGTGAGTCCAACCCCTCTCCTAAAATTTTTATATAAAAAAAAATGTTCGCCTAAATTTTTGGGAATTACAATGAGGTCTTAAGGAAGGGACTTAATTGCCAATAAGTTCCAATAACAACTAAAAGCGTGCAATGACAAATTACAGGGTAAGAAATGACAATACCTCACTTGTTATTGTGACTTCTTAGTAATTAAGGCCTTATTTGAGACCTCATTGTAATTCCTCATAAATTTATTTATTAGAAATGTGTATAAGCAATAGAAGGGATAGTATGCTTTTTTTTTAACAAGAAAATTTAGGTGAGTTAAATCTCAGAGGCTCACTAGGGCTAGAGAATGTCTTTGGGATCAGAGAAAGCTTATAGAGGTACTTACAGATCTCTCAACAATAAAGTCTTTACATCGGTGGGATTTGAACTCACAACCTTATGATTATGAGCTAACCCATTTAACAACTAGACCAACCTTTGTTGATAATAGTCAAGATTCTAAAACCCAGAGCTGCCACTAAACTAGTTGGAGTACTGGGTCAAAGGTCAGTGGGTCAAACCAGAGTAAAAATTGTATTAACCCAATGTCAAACTAGTGAGAAATTGAAGATTTTAGAGTGATTAATATGAAATTCTAAAGAAAATTAAAAAAAAATTCATTTTTAAAAATACCTAACCAGGTTGATGCCCCGACTGGACTGGTTCTCCTTTTTTCGGTCCGGGTTTTAGAACTTGGATTATAGTATGCCTTTTCGGTAGCCTGGTGATAGGGTACTTATTTTTATTTTATTATTATTATTTTTGTATAAAAAAGTTTAGGTGAGTTGGCTCTCGTGGGTTCATTAGGGCCAACACATACTTTTAAGTTCAAAAAACATTTACAGAAGTACTTACAACTCGTCCACCAACAAGGTCCTCACATTGGTTTGATATTCAAAATCACAACCCTATCGTTATGAACCAAACCCCTTACTAACTGGACCAACATTTGTTGACGTATGGTGCCTTTTTTTTTTCTAAGCATATGATCCTCGTATTGGAGGCAATCCTATTCAAGATAATGTCGGGCACTAAATATGAGCACTTCTTCCAGTGGGAATTCGAACATTGATTCACTACGTTGTGAGGGACTTGTCTATTTTACCAGACCCAACCCTAATGGTTATAGGGTGCCTATTTGAAGCAACAGATGAAGGAATAAGCCCATTTATTATGAAAGGCCCATTATTAAACTGATAATTTTTCTGGGTCAGAACTCAGAAGACCTTCTTCATCTCCAGACTTCAAAGGGCAACCTTGGGCCAACAAAAAACCTGATAAGGTAACTGGTTTTTTGTTATTGGGTTTTAGGCCTAGTAAACTGTATAGTTCATTAATTGCCCAGACAAAAACAAAACTGAAGTTAAAAGGCCATAGTGAGGACGGAATAAAGAAACTTCGCAACCCCTATCCGAGTCCATTCCCAATTTACCATTCAGATATTTCTGAATAAACATCTATCTTTAAAAAATATTTTTAATAATACCTCAGAAATGAACAAGTGTATTTGATCTTTTTTATAAGGCACTGGCTTGTTTCCACATAACATTACATATTTTTTTTTCATGTATACCCATAATTAAAAAGGTAGTGAGTGAGAGTAATAATTAATAAAAATTAATTATTACTCTTTTTTTCTGAGAAAAAAGAGAGAGAGTAATAATTAATATGATATTAGAGTTTAGTGTAATTAATAGGGATAATATTAAAAATTACTTAAATTTTAAGACAAATTTAATGACTTGTAAGAATTGTTAGTTGATGCTTTATAATAAGGACCAGATGGAGTATTTACTAAAGAGTATCACATAACCTTGAAAATACAAATAAATAATAACTGACAATTATAAATCAAAACAATATATAAGATGATACTAACCTTTTTGATAGGTATCTCAAACAAGAATTTTACTTTTCTCTCACAGCCCAATAAGTAATGAATCAAATATTATCCTTATAGAGAAGATACAAAATTAGCTAGGGCCAAATTATTGGCTAAAAAAATACTACCTCCGGTCCTAATTATAAGACCTAGTTGACTTTTTTTGGAGAGACTAAGGAAGTTAAATAAATTACTTAATTATTTCATATGTTGTGTATTTTTAGATTATATGTTAGTTTATTAGTCAAACTAATTAGTTTGAAAAAAAATGAAAATACAAATAATCTAAAGTAATTTAATTAGCTACCTTAATCATTTAAAAAGTCAACTAGGTCTTATAATTAGAACCGAGGGAGTATCATATAATAAATACATATATATATACTAACAAATTTTAAAAGGTCAGCTCGGGCTACCCCAGCTGGCTACAAGGCAGTTCCGCCACTGACTTCCTCCGGTCTTTAATATTAGATATATTTATCTAATTTAATTATATTAAGAAATTAGTTAATAGGGTTAAGTTACAAATCCGCTTCAAAAATATTCAGAAAAGGCAATATTACTGTAGAGTTTTTTTTGGTTTCAAAGTCGTTTGGGAAGTATAAAAACGTAGTAGTAGTGTTACCCTGTCCATTAAAAAAATTAACTTTGATCATTAAAAGACCCATATGTAACTCCTAGATGATAGTTGAAATGCTATTTTATCACCACCATGCTTCTTCCTCTGTCCATCACGCCTTCCTCTCTCCTACACTCTCTCTCTCTTTTAATGGCGCTGGTTCGGATCTTGGATTAGAGATCTGTAGTGGAGGCAGCAAACTGGGGTTAAAGAGGCATTAGTTCCCCATCTCCCAATTCCCAGAGCTAAAACAAACAAGAGGGTTGAGAATGTAATAGTCAAAGTAAATATTAGAAGAGATCAAACTTGCTGAGAAGATAAAAGAAAAGTAGGGAACATGTGTATCAACGTTATATTTTCCCACTGGATGCTTCGACATGCGTTTCTTCAAAATATCAATGTCTTCTGTCCAATCCTTCTCTTCCTTCAATACCACACCTTTACCATCGACTCCGTTTCCAAGATTGTGACCATTGGCGATGGCTAAGAAGGAGTAGGGCTATACTCTTTTTTTTGCCCCCTTAAGAATTGCCAACTGAATAATGAGTCATTGTCTTGAATGCTAATGGGAAGGTGGCATGTGTATGATATAGTCTATATATAAGTCACACAGAAAAAGGCTATCGGCCAGGGGTAACATAGTATTGCTAGGTTTTTATGACGGCATTGAGAACAAAAAAAATCTCCACAGTAACATTACTCTTTCCTAAATACTTTAGGAAGAGTTTTCACCTTAACCTTAGTTAATATGACATTTATTTACTAAAATACTTTAGTCATCTTCCTTAATTTATCATTCCCCCTCCTCCTTAATTATTGTTGGGAGAGCATTAATATGAGTAAATTAGGAAACGATTGACAAATATAAAAACTATATATCATATTTAGGAACAATATTGTAACATCCCAACTTTTCACAAGCAGTATAAATTTTTTTATTTCAAACAAACATCATTTGAAAACATCAGAGTAGAGCATTTGAGCGGAAGAGTAACTGATATATATTTATAAACTACCGTAAGTCTGGCTGGTTACAACTACGGTATAATAACCAGAGTATTTCAAAAAGCAGATAATATCAAAAGGAAGGCTTCCGCAGAAACATCGAAGGAAGTCTTCAACTGGAACATCTACGCGAGTCGCTTGTCTCTCTCCTCGGTCCTCGGTCCTCGGGAGCCCGATGCTAGATTAAGGGCTGAGATCCGCACCGGATCTCGAGTGCAACGCTTAACCTCATATTCTGAGGACACAACTTATGGACCACGAGATAATCATATCAACAACGTTATATGTGCACTCATCGCCCAAGAGCATGCATACATATATCGCTCAATAGCATGTATACATATATCGCCCAATAGCATGCAGATATATCGCCCATAGCAAATGTAAACATATCAACAGCACATAGACATACCACAGAGCTATAAGCTAACACATGCAATACACCTAGCACATAAGCATGCATACCATAGACATCGGATTAGTGTTACGATGCGCGAACGTACATACCTCAGTAAACCTAGACATGAATGGCCGTAGTAAGTGTAACTATCATGGGGGCCTCACCGAGTTCACGGCGACTTAATGGCTTACCCACATAGACTAGCCTTTCCTTCCTTCCAAACTTTGTTCTAACACATTTGCATTCAATAAACATACCATAACAATACACATAGCACATATATGCATACCATAAACATAAGAGTTAATGTTATAGGTTTTCGACGTCCTATAAGAGTAATATCACTTCCATTAGTGATTTGACACAATAAGCGGCATTTTCGGTAAAATTACCATTTTGCCCTATACCCCTACTTGGCGGAATTTCGCCGGTAACTTCCATACATAGGCTATTTTCTTCCCAAAATTTTGCCGAACTTCGATGCAATTATGATTTTCGAAATTCTAGACTAAAATAGCCCTATCATATGATATCTAATCATACTTTGAAAATAAAGGCTACTCTAGCATTACTACTCTAACTATTGAAAGAACTACGAACAGCTAAAAGCTCGGTGACCGAAAAACTTACCCAGGAGCTTCACGCGAATTTCCCCAGGACTCCTCCCCTGCAGCTTCTCTCTCTAACTTCTCTCTAGGATCTCAACTTTGGTGTGAAAATGAAGAGGAAGGGGGTATTTATAGAAAGGGAGGTAGGATTTCGGTACTCGGATCAACTTTGTGAGAATCGATCCGAAGTCGTCCCAATCCTAACTTTTCCAACAAGTTTTTTTCCCTTTTCTTTCTCTCTTGGACGTCCTGCACAAGCTCCAAAGTCCAAGGGATTGGCCAATGGGAGGAGGCCAAGTGTCTCCTTCCAGAAGCCTTCCGGTTGAATTTCTCCGATCGGTACCCGATTCGCGTGATTTCGGAGAAATCTCAAAATTCTGGATTTACAACTTTGAAGACCTTCTCTCCCTCATCAATAATATCTATTTAAACTTGAATTTTGACTTTAGACGGGGTTCCAACTGTCAGTGAAGTTTCTCGAAAACGTGTCCGAACGCGTCCGGTTTGAACGCATTTACGAAATCACCAACTTCTTCGAAAAATTCACGATTCCAAATATGTCAAAATAAATTCAAACTCATGCCTAGATGTTGAGTTAGAATTTATTTTTATTATATCCAAAATATCCCTATATGCATTTTTCCTATTTTGTTTTATTAGGAAATGCGAAACGACTTGAAATTTTCTCCTAAGAGTATAACGGAAGACAAAATTCCACTGATCATTATTTTCCCGACTTTGGAAATCCCATTCCTAGATCTCTAGATAGGATCCGTTTCCTAATTATTAAACTACTATTCACCCTTTTTCACTTTAATTAATTATATTATTAAAATATTAAACTTAACTTAGCAACTAAGTTTCTTATTTCTTATTCTATTTTTATTATTATTTTTTTATTTCTTTTTTATTTCTTTTATTTTCTGCCTTTTTTTCATTAATTATTTAATTAATTAAATAATTATTTTTACATAATTTCTCACAACATTTTCCTATTGGTCAATTCTTGCATTTAGGCTTAAAAATACCTAAACTCATCCTTTTTCCTTCAAATTTTCCAATTAATTAGCCAATATATTTATGCTAATTTTTAGCTATTTATCACTAATTTTGGAGCTTTACATAATTATCTCTGAATTTCCTTTGCTTAAACTTAAGTAATTAGCCCGTAATTACCTAATTACTTAATTATCACTTGTTGATAATTTTCTTAATTATAATATCTTATTACCTCATAACACTTGCATTGACATTTGTATTTCCATGTCTCTTTCATTATACTAGAATTTGTGAGGGCATTATGGTCATTACCATATTTTTTTTGAGCATTCTTCTTCAATTTCTCCAAGTTTGTAATTTATTAAATTACCAAAATTAGAGATATACGCTCTCCCAATTTAAATAATTATTTCATTGCCCTTTAGGATTTTTCACCATTTTCCTAAGTTATTTACTCCTCCCACTTCACTTTATCTGTCAGCTGCTCCTCATGATGATCGCGAATTCGTTTTGGTTTGACCACTAAAGATCTTGTCATTTCGTACTTTGATATATGATGTTTTCCGTGGTTCCCATACACCACTTTAACGCCACAAATACCAAAATGGATACCAAAAATGTCTCCATGGTTCCCATACACCATGGCAACATAAGATACCTCCTACTCAATAACTTGATCACGGTCGAATATAACGAGGAAGTATAGCACACGTGTCTAACACTTAATTAGTATACTATCTAGAGAAGATTTCGTCTAAGAGATAGTACCTTGGACCATCTCCGGGAGTTCTCTCGTCCTCGGCACTTAGGTTAGTGCGTACAAGCGGCCTGGGTTCCGTGACTTGAACTCCGCAGTTCGCTCGGGCGGCTTGAGGCAATGTGTCCGTTTTCGGCATCTATAGCACACTCGTCTCTCCGCAGCTTTTCTCGGGACGGTTTGAAATGAGATGCCCCGGCTTCCGACATCCGAAGCAAACCCGTTTATTAATACATTCACCAGGATGGTACTTTCCGCAATCGGGACATGGTCGAATTCCGGCCTCCTCTTGTTCTCGCTCGTTCGAAATGGCCTCTTGCTTTCTCTCGATCGTCACTCCAGGTGCCTCTCTCTTCCTTGAGGAATTCCCACGGCTACCCTCATTGTGATAAGCACGGCTACCATTGTGATTTCGTGATTTGCGTAACTCCTTCGAGGTTGCGCTCGGTCATTCGGCAAGATTCTATTGCTTGTGCCATTTTAGAAAACTGTTGAGACACCAATCGGCCCTTATGTCGTATTTCAGTCCAAATACTAGTCGGTTTGCCTTCCGGCTTTCATTCACATGGCTTTTCAAATAGGACGAATACCGAGACAAGTTGGTGAAACGGGCGAAGTAATCGTCGAAGGATTCTTCATTTCCTTCTTTGGATAAGCAGGAATTCTTCCTCCTTAATCACCTGGATTGAGGGAGGGAAATATTGCTCGTTGTATTGTTCTAGGAACATTCCCCACGTAACAGGACTAGGCAGAGTTGTGGAAACACTCTTCCACCATCTATGCGCGTCACCATCGAGTTTGTAAATCGCCAGTTGAGCTTTTCGATCCTCCGGGGCATTCCATCACTTCAAATATTTTATCTAGGCTCATCAGCCAATCCTCAGCCAATTCGTTCTTCCATGGAAAAGCAGTGGCTTGAGCTTGCAAAGCTGTGTGACCCAATGTTGTGTGGTCTCCATTGGCTCTCCTACCCGGCCTCTGCCTCGGCCTTTGGGAGCTCCGGCTCCTCTTACATTCACCATGTCTTGTTTCTTTCCTTCGTTAGGAAAATGTTTAATTAGTATATCACGGATTTTATCGCACGAGTATCTACACTGCTAACGAACAAACATTCGCATGCATCAAAAACAAACAGACACCCGCAATATCTCTCTTGTTCATAACCTCTTTGGTTCGTTCTCCTGGGAGTTCCTCTACATGAGTCAAATACTGCATGTACTTATCTTTGTTGGTCTCGAAGAATTTCGTCTGACGTGACCCAGCTTCTCATATAAGCTCTGGATTAGAGTGATGCACCCACAGCAAGTGGTACACCGATTCAGGATGGTACACCGGCTCAAGCTGGTATACCCAAATAGGGTGGTACACTGACTCAGGGCTATATCAGTACTCATTTTCAAAATGTGCTCCAAGTTTAAAAGGCTTTTGAACATAACTCCGTTATCCGAACAGAATGGCCAGGTAAGTGTCTACCATGGGGGCCTCACCGACTTATACGGCGACTTATGGCACACCCACGTAGACTAGCCTTGCCTTCGGCACCAAACTGTCCGTAATAACAAAGTTAAATTCATGCCAGGACTACTGCTCTGATACCAAAATGTAACATCCCAACTTTTCACAAGCAGTATAAATTTTTTTATTTCAAACAAACATCATTTGAAAACATCAGAGTAGAGCATTTGAGCGGAAGAGTAACTGATATATATTTATAAACTACCGTAAGTCTGGCTGGTTACAACTACGGTACAATAACCGAGTATTTCAAAAACAGATAATATCAAAAGGGAAGGCTTCCGCCGAAACATCGAAAGGAAGTCTTCAGCCGGAACATCTACGTGAGCTGCTTGTCTCTCTCCTCGGTCCTCGGTCCTCGGGAGCCTGATGCTATATTAAGGGCTGAGATCCACACCGGATCTCAGGTAACGGTTAACCTCATATTTACAGACACAACTTATGGACCACAGACAATCATATCAACAACAGTATATGTGCACTCATCGCCCAAGAGCATGCATACATATATCGCCCAATAGCATGTATACATATATCGCCCAATAGCATGCAGATATATCGCCCATAGCAAATGTAAACATATCAACAACACATAGACATACCACAGAGCTATGAGCTAACACATACAATACACCTAGCACATACATGCATACCATAGACATCAGATTAGTGTTACAGTACGCGAACGTACATACCTCCGTAAACCGAACAGAATGGCCAGGTAAGTGTCTATCATGGGGCCTCACCGAGTTCACGGCGACTTAATGGCTTACCCACATAGACTAGCCTTTCCTTCGGCACCAAACTGTTCTAACACATTTGCATTCAATAAACATACCATAACAATACACATAGCACATATATGCATACCATAAACATAAGAGTTAATGTTACAGTACGCGGACGTACATACTTCCGTAAACCGAACAGAATGGCCAGGTAAGTGTCTACCATGGGGGCCTCACCGACTTATACGGCGACTTATGGCACACCCACGTAGACTAGCCTTGCCTTCGGCACCAAACTGTTCTAACATATTTGTATTCAATAAACATACCATAACAATACACATAGCACATATATGCATACCATAAACATAAGAGTTAATGTTACAGTACGTGGATGTACCTTCGTTGACGATGAGCGGCACTTCCGTCGGAAATCGTACTTTTCTACGGAAAAACGTGAAATGGCTCGTCGGGCAGCGTAACGCAGCGAGATTAGGTTTCGACGTCCTATAAGAGTAATATCACTTCCATTAGTGATTTGACACAATAATGGCATTTTCGGTAAAATTACCATTTTGCCCTATACCCCTACTTGGCGGAATTTCGCGGCGCTTCCGCTACATAGGCTATTTTCTTCCCAAAATTTTGCCAGAACTTCGACGCAATTATGATTTTCGAAATTCTAGACTAAAATAGCCCTATCATATGATATCTAATCATACTTTGAAAAATAAAGGCTACTCTAGCATTACTACTCTAACTATTGAAAGAACTACGAACACTAAAAGCTCGGTACCGAAAAACTTACCCAGAGCTTCGCTGCGAATTTCCCCGGACTCCTCCCCCAGAGCTTCTCTCTCTAACTTCTCTCTAGGATCTCAACTTTGGTGTGAAAATGAAGAGGAAGGGGGTATTTATAGAAAGGGAGGTAGGATTTCGGCCGTCGGATCAACTTTGTGAGAATCGATCTGAACCGTCCAATCCTAACTTTTCCAACAAGTTTTTTTTCCCTTTTCTTTCTCTCTTGGACGTCCTGCACAAGCTCCAAAGTCCAAGGGATTGGCCAATGGGAGGAGGCCAAGTGTCTCCTTCCAGAAGCCTTCCGGTTGAATTTCTCCGATTGGTACCCGATTCGCGTGATTTGGAGAAATCTCAAAATTCTGGATTTACAACTTTGAAGACCTTCTCTCCTCATCAATAATATCTATTTAAACTTGAATTTTGACTTTAGACAGGGTTCCAACTGTCCAGTGAAGTTTCTCGAAAAGCGTGTCCGAACGCGTCCAGGTTTGAGCGCATTTCGAAATCACCAACTTCTTGAAAAATTCACTGATTCCAAATATGTCAAAATAAATTCAAACTCATGCCTAGATGTTGAGTTAGAATTTATTTTCTTATATCCAAAAATATCCCTATATGCATTTTTCCCTATTTTGTTTTATTAGGAAATGCACAAACGACTTGAAATTTTCTCCCGGAAGAGTATAACGGAAGACAAAATTCCACTGATCATTATTTTCCCTGACTTTGGAAATCCCATTCCTAGATCTCTAGATAGGATCCGTTTCCTAATTATTAAACTACTATTCACCCTTTTTCACTTTAATTAATTATATTATTAAAATATTAAACTTAACTTAGCAACTAAGTTTCTTATTTCTTATTCTATTTTTATTATTATTTTTTTATTTCATTTTTTTTCTTTTATTTTCTGCCTTTTTTTAATTAATTATTTAATTAATTAAATAATTATTTTTACATAATTTCTCACAACATTTTCCTATTGGTCAATTCTTGCATTTAGGCTTAAAAATACCTAAACTCATCCTTTTTCCTTCAAATTTTCCAATTAATTAGCCAATATATTTATGCTAATTTTTAGCTATTTATCACTAATTTTGGAGCTTTACATAATTATCTCTGAATTTCCTTTGCTTAAACTTAAGTAATTAGTCAGTAATTACCTAATTACTTAATTATCACTTGTTGATAATTTTCTTAATTATAATATCTTATTACCTCATAACACTTGCATTGACATTTGTATTTCCATGTCTCTTTCATTATACTAGAATTTGTGAGGGCATTATGGTCATTACCATATTTTTGAGCATTCTTCTTCAATTTCTCCAAGTTTGTAATTTATTAAATTACCAAAATTAGAGATATACGCTCTCCCAATTTAAATAATTATTTCATTGCCCTTTAGGATTTTTCACCATTTTCCTAAGTTATTTACTCCTCCCAGGGGTATTTTGGTCATTTTGGCACTTTGGCCCCCTTAAATTCCCTAATTTCCTACAGAATTCAACTTAGAAAAATAGACTATATTTACATAAGTCTTAAGACCATAATTTCACTTATCAGAAATAACCCATTTATTTATCCGGGTATTACAAATATCGACTTTCAAAATATGTCTAATATTAAAGACTGGAGGGAGCATTTCGTTAACTATGACCACAATCAACAAAAATATTTTACTGGCTTGATTTGTCAAAATTTGTTTAGAAAATCTAGATTCTAATACATAACAATATTACATTTATAAAATCGTGATTATATCTTTTGAAAAGTCATACCGTACCATTGAATTTTTATAAGAGTATTAATCTGTGGTCGTAATTTTTATTGAGTAATTAACAATGTTGATAGATCATTGTACATTGGAGGAAACACAAATGATGAGTTAGGCATTACATCACTAAATTTCTCACGGCCAATTTATATAGGTCAATCAAAACATGATGAGCCATATATTCTTGCTTAAGAGGTACACCATGTTTATTATGTCCAGGACAAGAGGCACATGGATTAGAATATGGTGGTTCACATAAAGCCTTGAGATCTTTACGACATGTGTGATGGTGATAACATTGCCTACGAGAGTAAGCCATTCTAATTTGCTAATTTCGAAAACTTCTTTCCTGAAGGCGATAACAATTTAACTATAGTTCGGTGCGTTTTATAAGTTACACTTTATTATCACTTAATTTAAATATAATTTTTGTACAAAATATATAATACACTCAACACTAACATTTTCTTCACACTTTTTTTAGGTATGACGACGAAGAATGATTAAAAAAAAAATATAACTTTTGTTCTTGTAAAACTCAGTTTTTTTTTTAAAAAAATTCCAATTAATACTATCAAAAAACCACTACAAAAACTATCCCCTTAACCTCTACAAACGTTATGTTGATCCCTATAAATACCCCAAACCCACCTCATTTCTTGCTCTCTTCCATTTCTTCCCACCCCTCTCCTCTCTCGTTTTTTTTTTCTCACTTGCTGATGAAGAGCTGAGCAAAAGAAGGTAAATTTTTTTCTCTCATATCTTTAATTTAATCATTTATCTTTAATTTATTTTTCATATAATACTTATACTAATTATTTTCTTTCTCCTACCAATATTGAAGGTTCCTTCAACTACTTTTTTTAACATTCCTTCCATAACCTCCACAAAAAAGTTTCAAAAATGTACTTCGAAATTGAAATGACAGTTGTTTTGGTTTCCTAATCGCTACAAGATAGTCCTGTAATGTGTAATTTACAGACGACAGACGCATCTTGTAGCAGGTGAAAGTAATTGCTACAAATGTAGTAGTGTTTTTGGGTTCTCTCCAATTACTACAAAAATACTTACAACAGTGGATTTTGTAGCGATTTTTTCAACTACACTACTGGTTTTTGTAGTGGTTAAAACCGCTACAAATATGTCTTTTTATCTGCTACAAATGAGCGAATTTTTGTTGTTGTGTAAATTATTCTCGCATATCAAGGATTGCATTAAATTGATATCTTTTCCCCAAATTAACCATTATTCAAGTTTTTGTCTCTCTACGTATCATTCTTACCTCTCTCACCTCTTTCTTCCTCTTTCCAACGACATTTAATGAAGGTGAAATTTAAAAGCAATCATTAAATATCATGCGAGTGACTTATATTTATGACAAGAAATTTCTCTTACAAATGACTTATAATAAAGCTCAGAGTTGTTTACAGTTTTGAAAAATACTCCAAAAATAAGGGAAGTGAAAATCTTGTTTATAAATTACCTTGTCGACGATGAACTTGGACTAGAAACGAGCCAAGGCTTTGTGGTAAGGCTCAGAAGGCAAGAAGGGAAAACCTGTCCAGGTCCCGTCGACATATTCAAGAATCACAAGAGACTCACAGATTGGCTTGTCATTTGTCATTGTGAAGAAGCACATAAACCTTCTTGTGAATTGGATTGTAATTGAGAAGAAGGTCACTTTTGGTGGTCAATGATTCATGAATTAATGTATTCATATTCCACTCCTTTGAGTTTCAGAGCAATCTCTACTCTAGCCACAAATGGGCTTCCTACGATTCCAAAGAGCTTCACTTGTTGATTTGAAGCCATGGCAATATATGCTTTTGAGGGTTGTTTGGTCTCTGGGTTCATGATTCTGTTTCTTATATAGATATGGGTAGGAATGAATCCGTCAATAAAGTTGTATTTTCTTGATGGGAAAGTCAAATCTACTTCTGGAAGAAACTGAGTGATGTAAGAGAGCTCATCACCATTGTTGAAGCGTTTTGTTGGTATGACATTCAACCGTCTAAACAACTATCTTTTTCACTTTTTGCAGGTAAAAATGTGCATCGCAAATTTTTTTTTTTTTTTTTGAAAAATATTAGTATTGTTTGTTACATATAGATAGTACAACATATAAACTTTATGCATATATATAGGAATATTTAATTGTACTTATATTAGAACACAGAACTCTTAATTTCTTATACAAACATACACATCATTCAGTATTTGGTAGATCCTACAATTCATACACTAATTTTCTGTAAATATATATTATTCTTTCAGTATGATAGTCCTTTTTAATTTTGAGCACCTTAAAATTATTAAAATCAATTAATCCACTATATAAAAAAGGAAAAATATCACTCAGGTCTTAAGGAAGAGAAAAAATATCAAAAAAGTCCCTACGGACTTTTTTGATATTAATTATAGAGAAAAAATATCAAAAAAGTCTCGTTGTTAAAATAGCTTTTCAAGTTGTTAAAATTTTCCTATGAAAAAAATATTGTTAAAATGACTTTTCATGTTGTCAAAATAGCTTTTCCTACTGTCAAATTTTTTTCGAGTTTTTCCTCCGACATGTAGAATTTTAGAAACTTGGAAAAATTTTGACAAGAGGAAAGCTATTTTAACAACATGAAAAACCATTTTGACAACAATTTTTTCATAGGAAAATTGTAATGACAGGAAAAACTATTTTGATAACGAGACTTTTTTGATATTAGAATTCCGTAATTAATATCAAAAAAGTTCCTAGGGATTTTTTTGATAAGGGATTTAAGGTTGAGACTTTTTTGATATTTTTTCTCTTCCTTGGGACCTGAGTGATATTTTCCCTATAAAAAAAAATTCATATACCTGTTTTGATATTTTAATCCGAATAATTTTTTATGGAAGATTAATCTTTTGATCCATTAAGTTTAGGTTTAATTATAAGAGAAGTATTTAGTCATTGAAATTTAACTTGATATAGCTTAGTTTTTTTTAACTTTTGACTTATTTGAAACCCAGTGTCTAATCTTTTCAAAACATATATATAATTTTGTCCTCACCATTCATAACTCATAGTGAGTCTGCACTGAATCATCCTATGTGGCTTCCAATTTTGTTCACTTCTAGCATCTACATTACATTATCCCACAAGAAACATGTTAAACTGCATATATATATATATATATATATATATATATATAGGGAAAATGATTTGTTCAGTGACTGGACCTAAGAGTTTCTCTTGCGAACCTGAAGCTACGTCGTTTGCTTTAGTGATAGCGTGCCAAAAAAAAAAAAAAACCCATGAATCAATTTTTGAACTAGCAACGTCATGAGAATGGTATGAGGCAAAGAAGTATCTTTCAGCCTTCACATAAAGCTTCAAGTGTTAACCAATTAGAACTACACGCATGCAACATAAAGCTTTTAAACATTCTCTGTTTTCAGCATTCAAACCAGAGCACGTATGCAGAACCAAACCTCGGCTTCTCAAGCTTTAAAACACCAAAACCAACGTGTAGAGACATAGGCGAGCTGTCTCCCCATATAGCTGATAAGTATATATTTTATAATTAATATTTTATACTTATTTAATTATCTTTATGTACTTATCTATCTTTTAATTAAATATAGGATAAAAGAATATTATAACAGAAAATCTATTGATATCCTATTTTATTGTGCAGGAAATATTATGTGATCTAAGAAGGAGATAAAATAGAATCAAATATATATATATATATATAAAGAGGAAACAGATTTAGTGATAAAGCCGTGGGGTCCACACAATTAAAATACCATGGGATTTTAATGGTTAAAAGGATATTGTTGGGGATATGATATATGTTATTTTGGATCAGAGACACAATCACGTGGGCCACGACACATGACTTTATATATATTAGAAGAATTGGAACGAAACACAGATATTGAAGCCGAAATTCAAAGACGCACACGAGCCGCGAGAAAGGAACGGAGATTAGAAAAACAAGAAACAATCGAACAAGGCACGACGCACAGACGAGACGCAAGAGCAGGAGTAGTTCTGAATTTCATCTTTTCTTAATTTGTTAACCTAGCCATGCTTGACTAGTTTTCTTTAGTAGTTAGGGCGATGATGAACCCTATGTGAATTTAGAGTATTGATTTGAATCCTTTATTGATTACTGTTTTTTTGACTGAATGGATTACCTGTGCTTAACGCTTTCTTAAAAGAGTGATCGCCTTTTAGATTGTTCATAGGTTAGTGTATGACAATAGAGATGTTGGTATATTTAACTAGAACCGTTAATCCATCATAGAATTGCATGACCTAGACATAGGCTTACAAATTTATGCGATCTTATAATTCTGGTAAACAAATTGATTTTTCCAAACAATACTAAGACATTAGGTTGTTTTCAAAGATAACGGACTAAGGTAGCATCAAGACATTGGGACTTAGTCTAACTATAGAGAATTGATCGTCAATTTAGGAAAGAATAAATCAATTAGGGATTCAATTTAAATACTTGGAGGAACATAGGGGGATTCTCAGCCCTAGCTGCGTTTTTCTTGATTAGAGTATATTTTCTATCTTGAAATTCTTAATTCTTAATTCTTATTTTTTAGTTGATTCTTTAAATTCTGGTTGGTTACAACTCATCTCATATCACTCTATTTATTCAACTAAATCTTAAATAACGAATTAGTGGTTGGAGTACTATTCCTCGTGGGACGATCTTTTTCTCACTATTTTATTACTTGTAACGATCGGTGCACTTGCCGAAGTCGCTGTCAATAGCTGAGACATAGGCTTTCTTCTTGAACCTATTAAACTTCTTCTTTTCCTTGTCCTTGTTCTTCAGCTGAGGGCACTCAGACTTGATGTGGCCGGACTTATCACATTCATAGCAGATAATCGGCTTCTTTGCTTCCGTGCTGGAGCTGCCCTTGTTGAATCTCTTATAGCCTTGGTCCTTCTTGTAAAATTTCTTAAATATTCGGGCCATCATGCCCAGCTCTTCATCTTCGTCTTCTTCTTCTTCTTCATCATCAGATTCCTTGGCCTCTTTGACCGTCTTGAGAGCAATGCCTTTACTCTTGACATTCATCTCATCAAGTCCTTTCTTGAACTTGATTTTCCCTTCATACTCAGACAGGCTGCCGAATAAAGCTGCTACCGAGCTCATTGATTCACCACGGGCTTCCTCAATGGCAGTAACTTTAGCTTCCCATTCCTTGCTGAGGACATTTAGAATTTTCCTCACTTGAACAGGTTGCTCGTATGTTTTGCCCAATGCAGCAAGCTGGTTGATGAGTTGAGTGAATCTTAGCTGGAAGTCGATGATGGATTCGCCGGTCTTCATACGAAGAAGATCATACTCAGTCTTGAGAGTATTGACCCTATTCTCTTTTACTCCGGTAGTTCCTTCATGTGCTATCTCCAAAGCATCCCACATGGCTTTTGCTGATGGTAAGGTGCAAATACGGAAGTACTCTTGTTGACTTAGAGCACTTTGCAGCATGAGGACAGCCTTGCTGTTGAGAGTGACATTTCTTCTGTCATTCTCATCATATGCTTCTTCTGGCTTAGGAACTCGAAGACCATTCTCCATGACTGTTGGATTGTAGTTGCCCACTTCGAATACTCTCTACATGCCATACTCACTAGCCATGACAAAGACCTTGAACTTGGCTTTCCAGAAAGAGTAATGTTCGCCACTGAAGCCGGGAGGCCTGTTGATCGAAGCTCCATCAGGTAGAATACCTTCCATATTGATCCTTCTCGAGATGTTAAGCTCTTAGGAGAAGACCTTGCTCTGATACCAAATGAAAGTGGAGCTTAATCACCAAGAGGGGGTGAATTGGGGATTATAAAAACTTTTCTGGTTACTCTGTTTTCGTGCAGTAAAACAGAGGTAAATAGAGTATTGAGAAGAGAAGCAAGACACAAAGGATTTATACTGGTTCGGTCTAACCTCTTGACCTACGTCCAGTCCCCAGACTCTCTGGGATTTCTCACTATAACAATTGATTACACACTCTGCAACTCAAGAGTAATTCTCTCACTAGAACTTACTCCCCCTTACAAGTTGTAATCAATAACCCAATCTCCAAGTCCCCTTGACTTGAGATACTTTACAATAAATGAATTACAATCAAGAAACTCTCTCTAAGAGTAGATAAGATAATCACTGGAGTACAAATGTATCAAAAGATACTTTACACAAGAAAACTCAAAGAGTAATTGAAACTTGAATGATTTTCATTTTTCTCACAGATTGGTTGTTGAGAAGAATTGAATGCATCTCTATTTATAGCTAGAGATCATTAAATGACCGTTATAAATCCTAATGTGACCGTTGCCAACATTGGAGGATGATTAGTGAAGGTTTTGGTCTTCTTCTCTCTCTACTCTTTGGTTAATCCAGCTTTGCAGAGGTTCAAGGTTGACTTCCTGACTTTTAATCCGTTGGAAGAGCAGATGCTAGATGTGGAACTGAAACATTAATTCCTTCAAAATGTGTGGAGAATGATTATTCAGAAGCATGCAAGTTTTCTGCACTTTTGCATTTAATGTTCTGACTCTACTTTATGCTTTATGCTAATTCTCCATTTAATCTTGTCTAAATCATCTGAAACTCACTAACAAACTGATTAAACATAGTTAGGAATAGTAATGAGTGATGATATAAAGTATTGGGATCAAATACTATGATTTCGCAAATTCGTTCAAATCGAAATTCAAATTCTGCGATGCAAACTCGAGTTTGTTCTTCAAAACTGGAGTTTTCATATTTCAGTAAAAGGCCTAAACTCGAGTTTCCAAAAGTTAACTCAAGTTTTCTCATTCCAGAGAAGAATATCGCGATTTCGAGTTTGGACATGTTTTGTGAACAGTGCAAAACTCGAGTGATTAAGTGACTAACTCGAGTTTTGGACTTTTGATGAGAAATCATGGTTTAGTCCAAAATCTCAAAACTGGAGTTTCCATAGTGTTCAAAATTGGCAGAACTCTCTGCTTGGTCTAAACTCGAGTTTCCAAAATGAAACTCGAGTTTCCAAAATGAAACTCGAGTTTCCATGATTCTTATAAAACAATGGAAACTTCTCTGTAAGGCCGAAACTCGAGTTTCCAAAACTAAACTCGAGTTTCCTCGTTTATGAGAAAACATTGAAAAGATTTGTCAAAATGAACAATGGAGTTTTCACAAGTTCAGAATTGAGCATCGTTCTCTGTATGATGTAAACTCGAGTTTCCACAAGTAAACTCGAGTTTCCAACAAAGCTTGAAACTTACAGAACTCTCTGTGTAGCCTAAACTCGAGTTTCCAAATGTAAACTGGAGTTTAGCTAACTTTGAAAAACTTGGTAGCTCTCTGTCTTGTCAAAACTCGAGTTTGTTAAATCAAACTCGAGTTTGCTTTGTCTGTGAAAAACTCAGAAGCTCTCTGTATGGTCAAAACTCGAGTTTTCATATCTAAACTCGAGTTTGCCTTTCATTGCAAAAACTTGAGCTCTTCTCTGTCAAGTCCAAACTCGAGTTTCCAAAGTGAAACTCGAGTTTGCCTTTGACAGTAAGTTTTGAGTAAATACCCTTTTTGGTCCCTGGAAAAACACATTTGACCCTTTTTCGTCCCTGAGTAAAAGAAATGTCATTTTGGTCCTTTTTAGGGACAAAAAGGACCTTTTTGGGAATTTCGAGGATTAAAATGTGCAAAAAAATGATCAAAAGGACTAAAAGGGACCTTATTTTTCCATTTTAGGGACTAAAAGTGACTTATTTTTTTTCAGGGACCAAAAAAGGCATCCGTGTTTTTTCCAGGGACTAAAAAGGGTATTTACTCGTAAGTTTTTCAACTTACAAAGACAAACTTACATCTGTGTTTACAATTGTCCATTATCATCAAAACCAATAGAGAACTAACATATATATATATATATATATATATATATAGTATTCAACAAGATTAATGCCCTTTTCAGTCATTTTCTATCTCAATTCACTTTTCAAATAATAATCCAAACATTCTTCAGTTTGAAAAAAAGCCACTTCTGCAAAAGGCAAACGGACAATCAAAATACAAATCACATTTATAACCTGACTTTTTTCCTACAGGCTTTTAAGTTACCACTAACTCAAACAGGCTCAACATTCATTTTGGCAAACTTTTATAGGCAATTCTCAAGTGCAAACTAACAAGCTGAAAAAAACACATGAAAACGTGATATGTTTTGGTGGAGACCTGATACTAACTACAATGCTCGACAATATCCTAAAATTTGGTGGCCTAGTCCAGCTGCACCCGAAGTCACCAAAATGACCTCAAACTCAAGGGTATTGAGCTCTTTAAGGCTTTGTTTGGGAGTTCCATTTTAGAGGGAAAGGAAAGGAAATGAAATGGAGGGTTTTGGTAGTCCCTTATCTTGTTTGCAAGTTTTAAAAATAAGAGGGGAAGAAATCAATGATTTTTACAAATCCCCCAAGACCCTCTTTCTTCTAAAAAATAAGGTTTCCCCAATATAGGGGTTTTTAAGAGAGAAAATAGATTAATTACTTTTTACCCTCATTTAAATAAAACACTCTCGTTATTTTTGATTTCTTTTTTCTTTTCTATCATTGGAATGCACACGAATCAAACAAGGGGAGGAAATATCTATTAGAGAGAGAAATATTTTTTAGAGAGAGAAAATATTAGAGAGAGAAAATGTTTTGAATTATTATAAAATAGGTTATTCTAATCTTGTTTATTTATAAATTTATATTCCTTATAAATTACCATAACATAATGTTCGTTGTCATTATTCTTCTCCTCGATCGTTTTTTAAAGAGTAAATACCCTTTTTGGTCCCTGGAAAAAAGTACGGACCCCTTTTTGATCCCTAACTAAAAATAACTCGTTCCGTCATCCCTAGGAAATCAAAAAACATTCCACGTTAGTCCTTCCGTCAGTTAGCTCCTAACGGCGTCACTAACGTTACTGATGTGTAACGTGAGTTGGTCCAGTCACATGCCACGTAGGAAGGCCAAAACGACGTCGTTTATAATTTCATGAGTAAATACCCTTTTTGGTCCCTAGAAAAAAGTACGGACCCCTTTTTGATCACTAACTAAAAATAACTCGTCCCGTCATCCCTGAGAAATCAAAAAACATCCCACGTTAGTCCTTCCGTCAGTTAGCTCCTAAAGGCGTTACTAACGTTGCTGATGTGTAATGATGTCTATGGTCATCAAATATAACTTCGTCTTTAACTTCGTATACGTTATCGTCAACTCCATCGGTTCTATGGTTGTCAAATGATGTCTATCTTCAGTTCCTTCGATACTCTCTGCGTCGAGTTTTCTTACGGTCAGAGATCACGCTTGTCTATTGATGCCCCAAATCTCAAGCCCAAGCCTGAGCAGAAGCCTAACCGGCATCTCCAGATAACTCCAAGGTGCCGCCGCCGTCGCCATCAACGCAACCCGATGGAGCCAAGCAACAACGGCAGTGCTTCTCGCCTAGGTTTGCGCCGGAGTTAAACGGTGTTCACTGCTTTGAATCTTTATACTTCTCTAAATCCAACGGTGAGGTCAGTGAATAGACTTTTCAACGAGTAAAAAATGTTGAAGGTAACGAAGCACCCTGCACCAACTCACGTTACACATCAGCAACGTTAGTGACGCCGTTAGGAGCTAACTGACGGAAGGACTAACGTGGGATGTTTTTTGATTTCCCAGGGATGACGGGACGTGTTATTTTTAGTTAGGGATAAAAAAGGGGTCCGTAC
Source organism: Acacia pycnantha (assembly GCA_025563575.1). Lineage (NCBI taxonomy): Eukaryota > Viridiplantae > Streptophyta > Magnoliopsida > Fabales > Fabaceae > Acacia > Acacia pycnantha. The sequence continues at coordinate 789,083 of JAMWYP010000226.1, read as the reverse complement.
TTTTTTTCAGGGACCAAAAAGGGTATTTATATATACGACGTTGTTTTGGCCCTTCCTACGTGGCATGTGACTGGACCAACTCACGTTACACATCAGCAACGTTAGTGACGTCGTTAGGAGCTAACTGACGGAAGGACTAACGTGGGATGTTTTTTGATTTCCCAGGGATGACGGGATGAGTTAATTTAGTTAGGGATCAAAAAGGGGTCCGTACTTTTTTCTAGGGACCAAAAATGGTATTTACTCTTTTTTAAATTATAAATTGATTGATTGATAGTGCTATGTTATTCTAAGCAATTAAATTCTTCATCGCGGATCATTGGTCAAGTGGTTTGAAATTAAACCCAGTCATACTGTTACATTCAAACATGAAAAAAAAAAGGGATAGTTGTGTCTGCTCATTACCCCTCATTCTTTCATGATTTTTCAATGAAGATAATTCAGAATAACCTATTCAGAAATTTTCTTTTATATATATATATGTAGAGAGAGAGAGAAATTTTTTTTGAATATAAAAATTACATAAATAATTTTTTTAGAAAATTTAAATTTAAATTTATTTGTAAAGTATAATAATTATATTAATTTTTAAAGAAAAGGACAAAATGGTAAAAATAACTCATTAATCCTCCATATTCCTCTTTTACTATTTTTTTAACTCCTAAATAAGGGGAGGAAATATCCTCCATTTCCCTTCCCTCCCCTCCCCTCCCTTCTCCTTACATCCCATTCCCTCCAAACTCCCAAACAAAGCCTTAAGCTACAAAAATCGACAAAATTTCAATTATTGAAGGAAAAATGAAATAATGATGTTGGCCAAAATGAACAAAAGTTTTATACTGGCTTTATTAGCATTACCTGCTCACAGAGATATCCTACAATTCATACACTTATTTTCTGTATGATAGTTCTTTTTGAGCACCTTAAAATTATTACAATAAATTAATTCACTATATAAAAAATGCATATATCTGTTTTAATATTTTAACTGGAATAAATTTTAGGGAAATTAAATCTTTTAATTCTTAAAAGTGTACATTTACTTGAAACTCAGTAACTAAAATTTGATTTATATATAGCTCAGTTTCAAAAGTTTTGACTTGTTTGAAATTTAGTCCTTAATATTTTTATCATTTATAACCTTGTCCTTACCATAACTCATGGTGAGTCAGCCCTAAGTCATCCGATGTGACAATGTGACATTCAATTTTGCTCGATCTACATGGATTTTACATAAAAGAAAAGAAAAGAAAGACAGATCTTCTCCGTTGTGTCTCTTTTGTTATTGTGGCTTCTATTCTTAGCTTTCAAGAGTGATGTTGTATAGTTATTTAATCAAGGGTTAATGTGCAAATTTACCAATCAACTATTATCCGAGGAGCATATGACACAAAAAACAATAGAGGGGATCAAAATTACCAACCAACAATTAAAAAGTGAAAAAAACCCAACGAACTATTACCCCCGTCATTGTCTTGGTGTCTCCGTCTTCCAGTGACTGTCACAGTGTCGGCGACGTTGGCGTCTCTAAAGCTTCCATTGTTGCTGGGTGTTCCACTCACCCTCTTGAACTCATCCAGCAGTCCACAGCTTTCGACTGGCACGCACCTTGCACCCTGGTTCCATCCCTCCGATGCCACAAGCAGCACCCGTCGCTGTCACAACGCCTGCTCCCATGGGTCCCATCTCTGTTGGTGTTTGCCTTAGCTTATCCAACAAGAAGGCTTAACCGCTCTTTTCTCCAGTGTCTCCGCCACCGTCCTATGCTAGTACCTCATATTTTAACTTAATTGTGATAGTTGTTTTTTTAATAGTTATTTGGTGTTTTTTTTTTTCACTTTTTAATTGTTGATTGGTAATTTTGATCCCCTCAATTATTTTTTGTGCTAGATGTTTCTCGGGTAATAGTTGGTTGGCAAATCTGCACCATAACCCTTTAATCAAATACCCTTCACTTGTTCACTTCTAGCATATCTACATCACGTTATCCCACAAAAAATAAGTTAAACCGCAAGCGCATGCGTATACATACATTGATACATAATAAGTTAATTAAACTGCAAGCGCATGCGTACACACACACTATATATATATATATATATATATATATATATATATATATATATATATATATATATATATATATATATATATATATTACGGGTTTGGGTTCTTATAATCATTTATCCCATTTTCTTCTCAAAATTTTATCTCTATCCTCATATTAAAAAATAGATAGTTTAAATTTTATTTTATAAAACTGTTATTTTGAACATAAATAAATAAATTTAAACAACTAAAATCTTATCTACACAATTCTTTACTGAAATACAAACAAAGTAAAAAAATAAAAAATAAAATACTATAATAATAGTTTAAGAGAATATTAAATTTGAACCATTCATTTTTTAATTTGAGGGAGGAGATGCAATTTTGAAAAGAAAAAAGAGAAAAGGGATTCTAAGAGTATTTTGTTCTGTATTCTGGAAGTGGATTCTCTCAGAATCCCTTCCCTCAATATGCCTCAGTATCGTTACATCCTAACCGTCCAAATATTAATCTAAGCATTCAGAGAGAGACACGTCATTTACTTTTTAAAATTTCATCTTGACCGTATGCGGCAATTTTTACCACATGCAGTATGTAATACCCTGAAATCTGACCTATGATAAAATATCATAGTTTAGTGAAAAGTACCTATTGGGAATAGGTAAAGATATAGTGTCAAAACATTGTCAAATACTTAGTATATTTTCTAGGGAAATTTCTAATGAAATTAGAGATATTAAGTGCCAAAATGACAAAAATACCCCTGGAAAGGGTAAATGACTTAGAAAATTTATGAAAAATCCTAAAAGGCAGTAAAATGACCAATTGAATTAAGAGAGTATATTATCTCTAATTATGGTAATTTAATAAATTATGAACTTGGAGAAATTGTATAAGAATGTTCAAAAAGTATTGAAAAGACCATAATACCCTTGTAATTTCTAAAATAATGCAAGTGGCATGAAAATTTTAATGTTAATGCAAAAGTATGAAGGTAATGAGGTACTCTAATTAAGAAAAATATCAACTATTGAAAAAAAGGTAATTGAGTAATTATTGGCTAATTACTTAAGCATAAGCAAAAGAAATTCACAAGTAATTATGTAAAACCCTAAAATCAGTGGTTTTTGGCTTAAAATTAGTAAAAACATATTTACTAATTAATTGGAAATTTTTGAGAAAAATAGATGAGTTTAGGTATTTTTAAGCCTAAATACAAGTATGGGCCAATAGGAAAAAAGTTATGAAATTTTTTGTAAAAATAATTATTTAATTATATAATAATAATTAAATAATTAATTAAAAAATAAAATAAAATAAATAAATAAATAAATAAATAAATAAATAAATAAATAAATAAATAAATAAATAAATATATATATATATATATATATATATATATATATATATATATATATATAATGGAAAAACACATTTGACCCTTTTTCGTCCCTGAGTAAAAAAAATGTCATTTTGGTCCTTTTTAGGGACTAAAAAGGACCTTTTTGGGAATTTCTCGAGGATCAAAATATGCAAAAAAATTGATCAAAAGGACTAAAAGGGACCTTATTTTTACATTTTAGGGACTAAAAGTGACTTATTTTTTTTCAGGGACCAAAAAGGGCATCCGTGTTTTTTCCAGGGACCAAAAAGGGTATTTACTCTAAACTCTAATTAAATAATAAAAAGGTGAATAGTAAAAAAATAAATAGGAAACGGATCATATCTAGAGAACCAGGAATGAGATTCCCAAAGTCAAGGTAAAATATTGATCAGTGGATCACCCTGAATACTTTCTCAGGGCAGTCAATCACCCTGAATACTTTCTCTAGTCTCTTCAGCCAATCCTCCGCCAAGTCCAGCTTCCCTCGAAAAGTTGGCGGCTTCACTTTAAAACTCGATTAACCCAATACTGGGTATTCATTTCCTTCTTCCTCGTCGTGGAGGTGATTGTGATCTATCGATTCCTCAAGATTTTCCTCATGGTCTTCCTCACTTTGATTGTCATTGTCCTCCTCTTCTTCTTCTTCTTCATTCTCCTCGTTTTCCTCATTGTTATGCTCTTCCTCTTCGTGTTGATGTGCGTCCAATTGTCTTTGGGCTTCTTCATCTGTTGATGTTGTCTTGCTAACGAGCATCAATGAGAGCCCTCTGCTCTTGGAGAGTTCTCCTCGGTTCTTGTACTTCGTTGCTTCTACTGGTTTGGTATAGCATTTTGCTCGGGTATTACGTCCATTTGAGGCTGCTGCCTCGCCTCGACCTCGGCCTCTGCCTCGGCCCTACCTCTTGGTGCACCGGCACCTCTTATGATGGCCATGTTTTAACTTTTTCCTTTATATCAAATAACGGATAAGTGTTAGAACATTAACACAACACATGGCATCAAGTCATATATATTTTCATATTAGATGTAATGTACATGCTAACGTATATTACATCATCCAGCTGGTTTATGACCAGTGATTATATCATATATCCCACGTTGTCGTCATCAGATGAATGATCTGAGCCAACAGGTTTCTCTGGTTCTACGGGCATACTAGCCATTGACTCTACCCTAAGTCAGGATCATATTTCGGTTTGAGGTCATTAGAAATATCAGGGTTTCGTCTTCGTCCGGCCGTCTCTGGAATTACGGATCTACGCGCGTTACGTCCTATTATTACTGGATAGAAGATCTACGAATTTTTGTTTCTGTCCATCACTACCTATTACACCAGGGTCATATCAGTACTCCTTTTCAAAACGTGCTCAAAGTTTAAAAGGCTTAAGAACCTAACTCCGTTATCCGAACAGAATGGCCAGGTAAGTGTCTACCATGGGGGCCTCACCGACTTATACGGCGACTGATTGGCGCACCCACGTAGACTAGCCTTGCCTTCGGCACCAAACCGTTCGTGGTAACATAGTTAAATACTTACCAAAAAGTTTTGCTTTGATACCATAAAATGTAACATCCCATTTTCTAAAGCGGAATTTTTTTTTTCAATCAGAGTAGAGCATGGGAGCGAAAGAGTAACTGATCATAACAAAATATGAACCATAGTGTAATATAGTATTGACATTACAGTGATCCTACTTGTTCAAAAGATAAGTACAGAAAGCGATAATGTGTCTTCGGCCGGTAGCCTACTCCTGCTGCTGCTTATCCCTAGCACCGATCCGTGGTCCTCCGGATCCTGAAGCTATAGCTGAGATTCAATTCACCGCATTGAATCTCAGGTAACGGTTAACCTTATGCTCAAATAAAACAGTATATAGACAACAGATATTCATGACATAACAAAGAACATCTCATCGAAGTGTGACACGCGAGAACATAAGCATGAAGCAAATATGTAAGGTCCTACACAACAACATTGTGACACAGACAGGACATAAGCATAAAGCAAACGTATCTATGACATATCTGTATATAAGAACTATAGGATTAGTGTTACAGTACGCGTCCGTACCTTCGTTGATGTACGTAGATGTTTCGCGGAAGCGTACTTTCTGACGGAAAACAGTGGTTTGTCCGACAGCGGCACGTTGGACAGCGTAACGGCAACAAATTAGGATTCCTGACGTCCTATAAGAGTAATATCACTTCCATTAGTGATTTGACACTGTAACTGGTATTTTAGGTAAAAATTACCATTTTGCCCTTCTACCCCTAATTGGCGGAATTTCGCCAAAGCTTCGTTACTCGACAAATTTTCTCCCGAAATTTCGCCAGAACTTCGACGCAATTATGATCTTCGAAAATAATGACTAAAATAGCCCTCCCATATGATACCCAATCATACTTGAAATTTAAAGGCTATTCTAACAAATTCTACCCTTACTTTTAAAGAACTGCGAAAGCTTCAACTTTTCAGCGACTCGATCCCTACTATGTTTACACCTCTTTTTTCAACGCAAACAAGGCTCTAAAACATTTGTAGGAATCTTGTCACCTACTTCCTAAACCTAACTAACAATTCTACTAACTACTAAACTAAAAACTAAAGACTAAAAACTAAAGCCCGAAAGACTTACCCGTTGAAGATTTCGAGAACTTCCCAGAGCTTCTCTCTCTTCTTTCTCCCTCTAGGCTCAGCCAAACAAGGGAAAATGGGATGATAAAAATGAAGAGAGGTCATGCCTTTTATAGGCAAAAGTTGTGCCACTTTGGGTAATTTTCACATTTTCAAAACTTGTACTTTTGTTGCCTAAAGTGTAATTCTCCCTTTTGTATTTTTGGCCCCCTTTTTTTTATTTTCAGCAGCCCTTGGTCGACATACAAGGGCTGATGTGTCAGCCCTTGGTTGGCCAAGAAAAGGTGACTTAGCTCACTTTATGCCCTAGTCCAACCGTTTTCCCCGATCGGTACCCGATTCGCGTGATTTCGGAGAATTCACAAAATTCTGGATTTACAACTCTGAAGACATGTTCTCACTTAGTAGAAATGTCCAAGTTAACCTAAATTTTGATTCCATATAGGCCTCCAGTATTCCAGTTGAAGTTTTCTCAAAAAACGTGTCCGAACGCGTCCGGTGTCGGAATTCGTTTCGGACTACCAAACTCTTGGAAATAATTCACCGACTCCAAAATGTCTAAATAAATTCAAACCCATTCCTAAATGTTGAGTTAGAATTTATTTTCCCTATTTCAAAAATATGCCTATATGCATTTTTCCCTATTTTGTTTTATTAGGAAAAAGCACAAACTACTTCTAATTAACTTCCGGAAGAGGTCACTTGAAGGTAAAAACTCACTGATCAATATTTTACCTTGACCTTGGGATTCCTATTCCTAGATCTCTAGATAGGATCCGTTTCCTAATTTTAAAGTTACTATTCACATTTTTTTACTTTAATTAATTATATTAATATTTTAATATCACTTGCATTGTACATATATATATATATATATATATATATATTCATTTTTCATTCTTTTTTTTTTTTCTTTTTCTCTTGGGAAAATCGGCTGGCCCTATTTATTTTTTAATAGATATTTATTTTTTATTTATTTAATTATTTAATGATTTAATTATTTAACTTTTTCCAAAAATTCCACAAAATTCTCTAATTGGTCCATTCTTGTATTTAGGCCTAAAAATACCTAAACTCAACCATTTTTCATAAAAATTTCAATTAATTAGTAAATACATTTTTACTAATTTTAAGCCAATTATCACTAATTTTTGAGCTTTACACAATTATTTCTTAATTTCCTTTGCTTATACTTAAGTAATTAGCCCAATATTACTTAATTATTCTATTATCACTTGTTGGTAATTTTCTTAATTAAGACACTCCTTTATCTTCAAACTTTTGCCTTAACACTAGAATTTCCATGCCCATTGCATTAATCCATAATTGCAAGGGTATTTTGGTCTTTATTACTTTTTGAACATTCTTGTACAATTTCTCAAAGTTCATAATTTATTAAATTACAATAATTAGAGATAATATACTCTCCTAATTTACTTGGTCACTTTTCTAACTTTTGGTATTTTTCCATAATTTCCTAAGTTATTTATGTCCCTTAGGGGCATTTTGGTCATTTTGGCACTTTGGCCATTAATTTCCCTGATTTCCTACAGAAATTCTACTTAGAAAATAGACTATAATTATACAAGACCGGAGATTGAAATTTCACTTATCAGAAATATCCAATTTTTATTTATAATATTCCAGATAAATATCCGGGTATTACAACCATTTTGGACCAATTCTTGGCTGCCATGTCAGCCCCTTATGTCGACCAAATGGGTTCAATGGCCAAGATCTTGCCTTCTTGAAGAAGTTTAATCCAAGGTATAAGAACAAGTTGGAAAATGCCATCTATGTCCCTAGAAATTTCTATAAATAGGAAGCAACCCCTCTTGAATTCTCACATCCATTTCAAGAGCTCCTTGGCCGAATCTAGAGAGAAGGTAGAGAGAAGGAAGAGTCTGGGGAAAATTGAAGCGAAGCTCTGTGTAAGTTTTTCGGTACCGAGCTTTAAGCTTTCGTAGTTTTTTCAATAGTTAGAGTAGTAATGTTAGTATAGCCTTTAATTTTTCAAGTATGATTAAATATCATATGATAGGGCTATATTAGTCTAGAATTTCGAAAATTATCATTGGGTCGAAGTTCTGGCAAAATTTTGGAAAAATCGGAGCCAAAGTAACGAAGTGCTGGCGAAATTCCGCCAATTAGGGGTATAGGGGCAAAATGATAATTTTTACCTAAAATGCCAGTTATAATTCCAAATCACTAATGAAAGTGATAGTACTCTTATAGGATATCAGAAACTCTGATCTGCTGCCGTTACGCTGCCCGACGTGCCACTGTTTCACGTTTTTCCGTAAAAAGTACGTGTTCCGCCAGAAGTACCTAACGTCGTCAACGAAGGTACGTTCGCGTACTGTAACACTAATCTAGTGCTACTCATATACATATATGTGATAGGTACATTCACGGATAGAGATTCTGTTAGGGGTCACCGAGATACATTCACGGTTAGAGACTCTGTTCAGGGTTACCGATTATACATACAGCTTTACACGGGTTATAGACGTAGTAATACCGTTTGAGTTTTCCTAGCGCTGAGGACACGACCGTACATCGTGGCACTGGTGAATAGTGCGAGCACTTTATGGGGCTTACATCGCTTTACGCTTATGTAATTGTCATTATATTGATCATAGTTTGTTATGTCATGAATATCTGTCATCCCTATACTATTTTATTTGAGCATAAGGTTAACTGCTACTCGAGATCCAATGCGTTAAATTGGATCTCACCGTAGCTTCAGGGTCGGAAGGACTAAGGATTGGAGATAAGAGCAAGCTGCACGAGTAGGCTCATGGTTGGAGGGCATGTAGCACGAGTGAGATCTTAGACGGAGATGTCACTTTATCGTTTTCCGTATTTACCTATGAGAACATTAGGATGCTGTATCAACACTATGTTACACTATGGTTATTGTTTGAATGAGAATCAGTTACTCTTACGCTCCAATGCTCTACTCTGATTTTTTTTTTTTTAAAAAAATTGGCTCTGGAATTGGGATGTTACACAGTAATTTGAAATAGATGATGTGTCTCTCTCTGAATGCTTGGATCAATATTTGGATGGTTTGGATGTAACGATATTGAGGGATACTGAGAAAAGAGATTTTGAGAGAACCCGCTTCCGTACTAATATATAAGCATTGACAATTTTAGAATTGAAATCCTACTAAGTCTCATTACTTGTATGTAAGCAGCAACTGTATACAATTCCATTAGATAGCTCATAACAACAATGAAATGGCTTTGGATTAAAGATAAATTCTGACATGATAAGGGGCGCCATCATTATTTTAAGGAAAAAATAATGTCTTGATGGTAATAATTATGTTTAAAATCGATCCAATGAGTCCCACATTTTCATTTTAAATTTCCACCGCTGAGAATGCTCCAGAAGGATGAGGGATGGGGGCGGTTCGTGAGCTGAAAGACAAAAGACGTCGGATCGTCGTGATGCGTCTATTATGATCCACGTCCAAATGTTGAGATGGACGTGGATCATATAGGAAAAGGTAAGATTCATAACACTTATATACACATGCAATTACATTTGAATGATATCTATTGAGGAGAAAATGTTAAAATGTTGTTTGAGATGGTTTGCACTTGTTCAAAGAAGACTATCAGATGCACTTGTAAAGAGGATTAATCAAGTAGTATCGAGTCTTTTAAAAAGAAGTAGACGAAAACTGAAGCAAACACTTAACCAGATTATATAGTAAAATTTTTTGGTTAATAATATATCTAAAGATGTGGCTTTAATAGAGTATAATGAACCTTATAATCCATGTAGCCAATTCTACATGGTGAGATAAAACTTTGTATTTAGTTGATTTTGGCTCAACTATGGTCATGCAACAAATCTTTAAATTATTATTTCGACCAGAATAATAACTGATATGATTTTCCTTACTTTGAATATGACAGAAGCATCAAATTAAATATAGAGAATAAGAAAAAGGTTAAAAACTCAATATTTAAATCAGGAGATAATGACATTTGCGGATGAAAATATTAAACTAATTTAATATTAAAATCAAACAATTGAAACATACTAAAATAGGGATTAAATTCTTTCAATGGCTTGCATTCCAATTCTTTGATTTCAACTTTGTAATGAGTAGGCGAGACTACTTGTCTATTTATAAAAGAAAAAATAATAATAATTTAGATTAGTACGTACGCCTCCCCTCAAATATTTTTTCAAAGAAATGAAATTCAAACTCAACTAACCCAATTTATACTCTAATTGACCCACTATTAGATACAAAATTTCATCATTCCATTCATTTATAAAATATCTTACATAGGTGATGTAATCCCTTGCATCACTTCTTCCGCATCAAGATATTTAATATTAAAAATCGGATTAAATATCATTTTTGTCATGAATGTTTAGCCTAAAGAGTACTGGTCACTTAGAATTTTTTTAGTCTCATTTTTGCCTTGGAAGTTTGAAAACAAAGCAATATTGCCCATCCGTTGATCTTGACCGTTGAATTGTTGCTCTTTTTTGTAAACTTTCAGGGAAAAAAGTGCTCCTAAAAAAGCTTCCGGGGCAAATTTGATCTTAAAAAAAAAACTTCCGGGGCATATTTACTCCGTTTTGTTAACGTCCGGGTCAAAAGTGAAACAAAAATTTTTTTGGGTGACCAGTACTTCTTAGGCTAAACTTCCATGACAAAAATGATATTTAACCCAAACTAAAAATCCTCACTATTTTCTTCAAAAGAGTACTGCTTGCTTTGTTGCCCGACTCATCTATACAGTTCCCCACCCTTTCACTATATAAGAAACTGATCATGATAGACTATCTCAAGCACCATAAAACTCATAACTCCCATATCAGATTCAAAGAGAGGAAAGAGTACAGCCATGGCTACAAACCAACAAGTGCAGCTCTTAGGATTCCCAGGAAGCCCATTTGTGGCGAGAGCTGAACTTGCTTTTAAACTCAAGGAAGTGCAATATGAGTATATTCAAGAATCACTTACGAACAAAAGTGATCTTCTTCTGAAGAGCAACCCTGTTCACAAGAAGGTCCCCGTTCTTCTTCACAACAACAAGCCCGTCTGTGAGTCTCTTGTGATTGTTGAATACGTGGATGAGACTTGGACTGGTCACCCCATCTTGCCTTCTGATCCTTATCACAAAGCCCTGTCTCGTTTCTGGTCTAGGTTCATCGAAGACCAGGTGATTCAACGCTTCCAGCTTTCTCTGTTTTGTTTTGTTTTTTTTTTTCATGAGATTTTATTTCAGTCAACTCAACAAAATATGAAATTTCAATGGCGGGCTAACGGAAATTTTTCCCTTGTTTTTTCCGTAGGAATCTGAATGAGGAGTCACTAATAACAAGTGTTTTGTTGCTTGATTTTAGGTGTTGCCTCCGGTATTCAAAGCAGCCTGGAACCCAAACAAGCAGGAGAGGGAAAAAGGTGCTGAAGAAGCAAGAGAGGCTCTGGAAATTCTGGACAAGGAGCTTAAAGTGAATGGCAAGTTCTTCAATGGAGATTCGGTTGGGTTCTTGGACATCGCTGCTCTGATCATCTTTTACTGGGTGCCCATAATTCAAGAAGCTAGTGAGTTTATTGCGTACAGTGGTGACAAATATCCAAACCTAGAGAAGTGGGGTCAAGAGGTTTTGAATGATCCTGTTGTGAATGGAGTTTTGCCTCCCAGAGATGTTCTCCTTTCCTTCTTTAAAGCTCGCTTTCAGAGCATCGTTGATTCAAAGTAGACGATCACTAGAGTTATCGATAATCTATCTGATTTGGTTAATTATCCAGTGTTGTGAGTAAGAGTGATGTAAATAAAATATGTATAATAATTGTTCAGTGTTGTGCTTAAGAGTGGAAATAAAATATGCATGTAAGGGGGAGGTGGGGGTTTCTTCTTGCGTGGGAACCCCTTTGGTTTGAATCATCGCATCATAAAATAAAGCTTTAATGTTTGTTGTCGTTGCTTAAATCTCAACTTTGTTGTTTTAGTAGTATGCTAGATTTTTCAGACGCGGCTTTTCTCCTTTACCCATAGCTTTCGCTGCTGCAAAATCACACTGTTCCATTTTTTTTTTTGGGTTGAAAAATAGTATAAATCATCTTGTAGTATTTTTTAAGTATCAGTCAGTATCCTGAAATATTTTTCAAGATCCTAAAATTATTTTAGTAGATCATAAAATATTTTTTCAGTATTAGCATCCGGAAGTATCTTTTTAATACCAGTCATTACCGAGAAATATTTTTTCAAGATCATAAAATAATTTTTCAAGATTTTGAAGTATTTTTTCAGTACCATTTAGGATCCTCAAGTAAATTTTTAGTACAGTCAATACTTGAAATAATTTTTCAAGATTATAAAATAATTTTTAAAGATTATGAAGTATATTTCAATACTGGTCAGTATCCAAAAATATCTTTTTAGTACCAGCCAATGCCTTGAAATATTTTTTCAAGATCCTAAAATTGCCTTATATTTAAAAATTACTATGTGAATGCTATGTTTCGACAAAAAAAAAAAAAGGACAGTGTGATTTTGCTCCAAAATGGTGCCGTTTTGAGAGAAAAGAACGGCAGTGGCAGAGGATATAGGTAAAGGAGGAAAGCCGCGTTCAGACTTGTAGTCTTCGGGTCAATGACTTCGAGAGAATCTCATGATCTCTGAAAAAACATTGAATTTCAGACAGAAATTCCGCCGTTAATTTTTAAAATTTTTAATTTCAAAATGCCATGTGTCACACCAGTAGGGGGCTCCCTCATAGCCGGCCCATTACCAACACCGCCATGTGTCATCTTCGTCGTCCTCCATGTCATCGCCGGTTGCTCCGCATATCCCTGCCATCGCCATGTAACACCACCCATAGCACCATATATATTTCTCCACATCGCCCTCCCACTTGTCACAACCCATAATTCGTGAAAATGTGTCCTCACTTGGACTCAAACTCGTGCCTCATGGATGCGCGAATACCTGAAAATTCCTATTTAATATAAGTACTATATTTTGATGAGTAATTAATTAGCAAAAATGAAGGTGAATATGTGTCTCAAATTATTAAAATTTATTGATTAAAATTTAAAGCAAAATATAAGACTAAGATCAGAAATAATAAAATATGGTATAATTGACACATAAAATAATAGTTAATTTATAACTAAAAGAAGGCAAGAAAATATTATGAAAACACTTAAGTAAATTAAAGTGAATTAGCAAATTCTAATTGAAAAATTAGCTTGTACTAATTTGGATTATTTGTGAATGCCTTCAACTTGATAAAAGACAACAGAAATAAGTAAACATTAAAGTGCATAAAGCTTGATTAATAAAAGCACTAATGACCATGATTTAACTAATGAACCAATCCTACAATTAAAAATTGTAATTAAAGAAAATATAAACATTTGATTTTAATGCTAATTAAAGATTGAATAATATAATCTACCCCAAAAGTCAACAAAAGCGGCGCATGGTACATGGAATGAATAGATGAAATTTTTCATTGAATGAGCAATGCATTTGGCTATTTACAAACATATTAAATGACTAAAAGAAGAGGAGGATGTCGGCAAGCATGTATAGTGGATAAGATTTCTTTTTCTTTTCATGGAATAATCAAGTTATTTTGTTAGTGAAATATGCATTAAATGGCTGGAGATGTCGGCACTTAGAATGAAAGGATACGATTAAGTTTGATAAAGTTCTTTTTAATCCTAAGGTAAGAAGGAAAGCTGAAGTTTTGAAATACTTGCTAATTACCATTGATGAACCATTGAAACTTTCCCTATAAATAGACCACCAATCTATTCACATTTCTTCACACTGTCACCAAAACTTCACTGATCCTTAGATTGAGAGGGAGTGAGACGTGAGTTTTTTTTTGAAGAGAAGGAGCAAGTTCTTCAAGGGTAAGTCTCTAGTTCTTAAGCCTAGGTATTAATTTTTGGTAAAATGTTAGTTTAATTTAGAAATGGTAAAATAAATTCCCATTCTTGTTTTTAGGTCTCCTTACATTGAAAAATGCCTAATGAGGTAGAAACATGTTGGGAAGTAATTTTTGGAATTAATAATGAAAAATAGTAAATTTTCGGGTTTGCTGGATTGTTGGAATCACTCAGATAGAGGGCTTTATTTTATGTGTAAATTCATCTTCAAAAATTATGAAATTTTTCATGGTTATATTAGACATGTATAGATTTCCATTGATATAAAATATGTAGCAATTAGAGTTCTTTAGAAAGAGATAAAAATTCTTGAAGTTGAGTCACGTTTTTGGGAAGGGAATCTGAACAGTGTTTGGAAAATATTAAAATGGTATTGATTCATATATTTCGAGAGAAAGGCGTTATCTTTCCTCAAATATAGACATGTCAAGGGTTATGTAGAATTTTGGAACACCTCATTTCGAGTTTTTTGGAATTAATTATGATTTTTCAAAGTTACCGAAAAATCTGGGCAGAAATGCTGAAATTTGGTTTTTAAGGAAATGTAAGGGTATAATTGGAATATCAAATCCACCAAGGGTAAAAAGGTCAATAGTGGCTAAGGTATCTCTTAGTATATTATTTATGAAGGAAATAATGCGGTGATAACATTATAGGTTATCCGAGAAATCAGGAATCGGTATCGAACGAACAAACGTACCACTAGCTACACGGACTAAGGTATGGACGCGTACTGTAACTTTAACTCTGATGTGTCTTGTATGCTTATATGTGATAGAATGATTCTTAGGGTCATGGAAAAGACTAGGTCTTGGGTCATGTACCGTGGCTAAGACTCGGTCTTAGGTCACCTGTTTATATACATTTAGCTTTATGCGGGTTATAGTCTTGATAATGCCGTAGGGTTTTTTCCTAGCGCTGAGGTCATGAGGAGCTGTCGAGGCACTGGTTAGTGCATACGTTGTTGACATTACATGTGCTTTGTGCTATGTATTGTTGTAACTTTACATCTGTTGTGTGCTATGTATGGTTATTGCTGAAATGCAATGAATATCTATCATACATATATTGTTTATACTTGAGCATGAGGTTAACTGTTACCTAAGATTCAATAGGTATTGGATCTCAGAATTTACCCTAGGATGAAAGGGTTAAGCAACACACTTGAAGGCTCAACTGGAGTTTTTATTTTGAATTGTATTATGATAATATTTTAATATTTGGATAATTGTATCATTAAGGTGCCGACCAGATACACCGCAAAGAGTTTAAGTTTGTAGCCACTTATCAATTACTCACTCACTTAACCCAACTTACTCGCTCTAAACGCTCCACTCTGATGATATTCTGATATTCGTAATGGGTAGTATTGAATATGGGCTGTTACAATTTTGGTATTAGAGCTAAGATGCTGGCATGGATATGATAAAGTTACTTCAAAACGTTTGGTGTCTAAGGAGGGGTTGGTCTTGTGGTTCAGTCATAAGTCGTTGTGAAAGACGGGGAGACTTCCACTAGACTAACATCCGTTCTGGCCAATACGTTTGATTAACTCAGTTGGGTTCCAAGCCATAAGACTAGAGCATGGTTTGGGTAGTTATAGAACCTGAGTACTGATATAACCTTGGTGGGATGATGCAGCAAAGATGGACAGAGAATTACCCCTATTTGGAGGCTACCCTAGCCAAGTTAGAAGGACTGCTAAGAAAAGAGTAATACCAGTGTACCACCCTAGCTCAGAATACCATTCTTAAATGGTATACCTTCCTGAACCGGTGTACCACCTTGAGTCGATGCATTACCCTAACCCAGAAAACCCCCTGCACCCATTCATAACCTTGAATTCTTAAGCGTATACCATCTTGAACTGGTATACAACCCTGAACCTGTACACGACTCTGATCCAGTGTAATACCCTGAACCGATAGCTAGTATACCTTATGAGCCGGAGAGGCCTATAGGATCGGATTATTCATCTGTTGACGACAACTGTGAATATTTTTAGTTGTTGAGCTATCGGGATGACTCTGAGAGTGAATCTTTCTACGAACCGATCACCCTGCGACATATCCTGGATACTAACAAAGTGCTTATCGGTGCTCTATGAACAAATTACTTGATGGCGGAGCGACACAGTAGGACTATGAAAGGGACATTTCTAATATCTGGAACGAGTCAAGACGACCTATGAACAGACAACACCCAATGGTTTTCCCTACCCCCAAGACGATTGGGTGATATCCTCACTATACCTCTTTCCCTGAGACCACTTCTGGATGGAAAAGACGAACGAGCTCTTAGAAGGAGAACGTATAGCCGATTTCCACTCCTTTATGTATAATCTCCAATAGCTGGTTTTAGACAACATGTAAACAAAAAGTTGTAAAAATACGACAATAAGGGGTAAGATATGATCCAAGTCTTCCTTACTGTGATGGCAAAGCGTACAGGAAAAATTGGAAGACATTCCCCTTCTGACTCTCTGATCATTTGAGAGCAACTTCCCTTTCAGCAGAAGCCAAGTGAAAGTTCTGATTATGTGCGCTACATGCAACTTCCATACCATTGGCCAAATGGTCCTATGGGCATCCCAGTTAAGAAACTCAAGAGCCCTATAGGCTGACTTAGTGGAGAACTCCCCGTTCTTGTTCGAGTCCCAGTAGAAAGGTGGTAAAATTGTGCCTCTTTGTAAAACAATTTCTGATATAGCAGACAAGACATCAGGGGGAAGAAGGTGTTGAAATAGAGCCCAACGCCATGAGCCATCAATTTCCACAAAGTCTGAAATAGGTTTAGAGGTGTCCTGACTAGGAATGGGAGAAAATGATACAAGTTTTAGAGGACCATGCTCCCCCACCCAGTACTCATCCCAAAATTTAATCTGACTATCAACACTAACCTTCCACTTGATATGAAGTGAAGTTTCATCCCAAGACTTAATCAAGTTCCTCCAGAAATAAGACATTCGAGCACGGCAAGGAATGACATTGAAGCTCTTAATGGCATATTTCTGCTTCAGAACACGGACCCAAAGGGAACTAGCACTACTACAAAAAAGGGTTACTACTTCCCTAAAAAACGTCCTTATTTTTTAAAAGGAAGTTAAAAGTAAACGTAGTGGCATTCTTGTAATTATATAGTTGAATTCTAAGCATGTGACGTCCTAAAACAATGTTCAGGACGCTTATAATAAAATAAGGCGTCCTAAAAACATTTCAGGACGCCTAAAATTAATTTTTTAGTGCAAAAATTTATCGCCATGGCGCTATTTCACGAACTTTTTTGGCGCTAATTAATGTTTTAGGGATTTTCTTTTTGCGTCCTAAACAGAGGATCAGGACGCCTAAAGTATTTTATTAGCGTCCTGAATTTATATCAGGACGCCTAAATTAAATTATTGGCGTCCTGATATAATTTCAGGAGGCCTTTATTAATTTTTAGGCGTCCTGATATATTATCAAGATGCCTTAATTAGTTTTAAGGCGTCCTGATAATATATTAGGACGCCTTAATTTTTTTGTTGTTGTCCTGAATCATATTTCAGGACGCCTAAATTGCCATATAAACCATAAACCCCGTCTTTTTGCTTACTCGGCCACACTCTTAATCTATTATATATTTCCTCTGCACTTCATCTTGGTCGAAATCCAATCACGACGTAAGCCCTAATCGCTATCAGCCACTCTCCCCTAATCGCAACAGTCCGTCGATCTCCTCTCCGTCGTCCCTCTTCGAGGCGGTGTCCGTTGTCGACTCTCGTTGTCTCGTCCCTCCCTTGCGCGACAATCCATCGATCTCCTCTCCGTCTTCCCTCTTCGCGGCGGTGTCCATCGTCGGCTCTCGTTGTCTCGTCCCTCCCTTGCGCGACAGTTCGTCGATCTCCTCTCCTTCTTCCCTCTTCGCTTCCCTCTCGCCGTCGGCTCTAATGGTACGCAATCAAAACCTTAATGCTTTTGCTTAGCTTGTTGCCATTCTTGGCTTGAATAGGCTTTTATCAAGGGTTTGCTTTTAGCACTTGGTTTCTATATTGCTGCTGGTTTTTGTAGCTACACTGGGGTTAATTATTGGCTAATTGTTTTGGCACTTGTTTATAGTTTATGACTTAGACAACTTAGCTATATTTTTATATTTTGTATTGATGAAATTATTGGATTTAATAGCTGATAATTTCAAAATTTCCTTAGTTAGTAAGTTTTGTTGAATTATGTTGAAATGGTTTGTTGTTGAAATTTTGGGATGTCTTACTTTTAAGGGGAAATGCTGCCGAATTTTTTTTTTTTACAAGATTGAGAATATGAATAATGTCATTCTTGAGGTTGTTATGAACTTTACTGTTGTTGGAAATGTCTTAGGTGATAATAAAATGAGTTATAGTTGGATGAATGCTTTGTGTAACATCCCAATTTTTAAAGCGGATTTTTTTTTTTCAATCAGAGTAGAGCATTGGAGCGAGTGAGTAACTGAATCACATTAAAACATTAACCATAGTGTAACATAGTATTGATATAATCATCCTATTGTTCTCAAAAAGTAATTACTAAATAAACAAAAGAAACTTCTCCAGCCAACGGTCTAGTCATGTTGCTTGCTCCGCTCTCGAATCCTTGGTCCTCCGGACCCTGAAGCTACAGCTGAGATCCAATTTACCCCATTGGATCTCAGGTAACGGTTAACCTTATGCTCAAATAAAACAGTATATGGACAACAGATATTCATGAACAGTACAACAACATATCACTACATAAGCACAGAGCAGATGCATGATCATAACAATGACTGAACATAAGCACAGAGCAATATGTAAAGTCCAACAACAACAGTCTGCACATAACCAGTGCCACGATCACAACACGTGTCCTCAACGCTAAGAAAACATAACGGCATTATTATGACTATAACCCGTGTAAGGCTGTATGTATAAATGACGACCCTAAACAGAGCCTCAACCTATGAACGTATCTATCACATATATGTATATGAGCAGCACAGAGTTAGGGTTACAGTACGCGTCCGTACCTTCGTTGACGGTATTCTGGTACGTTTGACGGAAAACAGAAAACAACACGTCAGACAGCAGTACGACAGCGGTTTGACAGCGGTAGGTGATCACAGATATCCTATAAGGATAATATCACGTTTATCAATATCCAACATCATAACAAGCATTTTAGGTACACATTACCATTTTGCCCCTATCTTTACTAATCGGCGAAATTTCGCCAGAGCTTCGCTACTTTGACTCCTAACTTTCAGAAACTCAATCCCTACTATGTTTTTACCTCGTCAGGCATCTTTCAATGCAATGAGGCTTAAAAAAAATAATAGGAATCTCATCTCCTACTTCCTAGATCTACTAACATTTATACTAAAACTACTGAACAAAAGACTAGAAATTAAAAGCTAAGGACTGAAGAACTTACTCAGGGCTTCACTACAAATTTCTCCGGACTCCTCCTCCTTCCTCTGCTCCAAGATTTCGAATTGCTCAAGAAGGAATGGTGTGAGAATTATGAAGAGAGTTTGGTGCTATTTATAGAGAAATCTTGGACACTATTCATGCTTTATCATACCGGATCTCAACCGTCGGGTCTTGCTTCATTTGGAAGGTTTCTTCTTGGCCCTTGGATCAGTTTGGACGACCTCCCCCTCCCCCAAAGTCAACAAAAATGATGTCATGCACTGCATCATCTCTTGCTTTATGGGTTTTCATCCGATAAAGTTCCCTGTTCGGTGTCCTAATCGCATAATCTTGGAAAATCTCAAAAATCCGGCAACATAGCCCTGAAGGTTTAATCTTCCTCTTTAGAAATGTCTGGGTCAACTAAATTTTTGATCCCATTCAGGACATTCCGTTGCCTGCCGAACATTTTCGGATAAACGTCTTCGGTTACGGAAATCGCTTGGGTAACAACATCTTCGGGACAAAAATCCACTGATTCATAATATGCCAGATGTTTACCAACTCATCCCCTGATTTCAAGTTATGGCTTGGTTTCTATAGATTTTCATTCATCCGATTTGCTTTTTGAATATCGATAGCTTCTTAGCTGATCTAGTATAACCCTTTCGGTTACTGAAAATAACTTCGGAGGTAACCTACTCCGAGCTAAAAATACACTCGTTCATAATATGTCCTGACCTTAGGAACCTAGTTCATGGTTTTCTAGATAGGATTTAAATTCTATCGGTGGTCATTTATCCTATTTGCTTTTTACACAAATATCACAATTTTATTACTATTATATTACATAATATCTAGATATTATATTTTACAAAATCTTATCCTTTTTTGACCCAAAATTCGGCCAGCTCCTCTTGGAATTTTTATTTATTTTATTTTTCTGTTTTAATTAATTTATAATATTCCAATTATCTTATATTTATTTTCCCAAAGTTCTACCATTGGCTAATAGCTATTAACAAGGATTTAGGCATTTAAAATTACTAGAATAAATCCTAGACCTTTGATTTTGATTTCCAAGATTCAATCTTGACCATTAGTAATTATTTAATTTATCCAAGTTGATTTACAAGTTTAATTAGTGCTCTAATCATGAGATTAATAATCTTTTAAGATTAGGGATTTTCATATACTTAACCTCATTCATTTTTCTTAATCTTTTCCAATTAATTAGCAAATATACTTTACGCTAATTTTAGCCATTAACATTTACTTAAAGGGTTTTACATATTTACCCTTGGATTTTCTCTTAATCATGCTTAAATAATTAACCCATAATTATTTATTTAATCACTTACTAATTGTTGACAATTTTCTTATTTAGAATTAATTATTTTCTCACAACTATTTGACTTACATTGATATTTTATGTCCCATGTAAAATATTAAAAATCATGGGGTCAATTATGGCCCTCACAATACTTTTTGATTTTTCCCTTTCAATTTTTCCAAGGTTATAATTTAATAAATTACTAAAATTAGAGACAACATACTCTCTAATTTTAAATAATTATTTTACTACCTCTTGAGATTTATCATAATTTTCTTAGGCTATTTTATGCCCCATAAGGGTATTTTAGGAATTTCACATATTATTTTTCCTAATTTTCAAGAGATTTTCCTTTGAAAAATAAGGTATTTATAACCCAATATTTGAGACCACATATTCACCTATCAAAATAGCCATTTATTTATCTAAATACAATATTCCAGATAAATAAATATCCGGGTATTACACTTTGAGAACTAGTGAAGAATATGAGAATGGGGTGGAAGAGTTTATTAAATTTACTAGAAGGAATGTGGCTACAAAAAATGGGATGTATTATTGTCCATGTGTTAATTGTTTAAATGAGATTCGAAGGGATATTAGCGATATAAGGGATCACCTAATTTGTGATGGAATAAACCTTCGATACACAACGTGGATATGGCATGGTGAGGAAGTAAGTACCGGTCGTCCCACGAAAATGAACTAGAGGTAGATGATGATGGAATGGAGAGGATGATTCAAGATGTTGAGGTAGAATCTTTTGCACAATTGCATGAATATGATAGCGTTCGGAGTGATGCGAGACACCTTTGTTCCCAGGGTGTACTAAGTATACACGGTTGGTAAGGACCTTACATTTGGTCAACTTAAAGGCAACTTGTGGGTGCATCGATAGCAGTTTCACGTCGCTGCTTGAATTGTTGTGTGATATGTTGCCAGATGATAATGTACTTCCAAATCGTATGTATGAGGCGAAGAAAATCTTGTCTACCATGGGCATGGAGTATGAAAAGATACAAAGCTGCCCTAATGACTGCATATTGCACAGAAATGAGTATGAAGGCCTTAGTAATTGTCTGAAGTGTAAAACTTCAAGATACAAAGTGAAGAAAGGTGGTGGTTCTGGAGATAAGACAACAAAAGGCAACCTTTGAAGGCATTGTGGTATCTTCCAATAATACGCGGTTTAAGCGTCTGTTTTACTAGTGAGGCAACGACGAAGAATTTGAGATGACATTCTGATGAGAGAGTATCCGATGGAAAATATCTTTGGCACCCGGCTGACTCTCTGCAATGGAAGAATATAGATGAAATGTTCCCTCAATTTGGCAGTGAGCCAAGAAATCTTCGGATGGGGCTTTGTACAGATGGCTTCAATCCGTATCGAACTCTTAGTAGCACCTACAGTGCATGGCCGGTTCTCCTTGTAATATACAACTCACCTCCCTGGCTATGTTTGAAACGCAAGTTCGTGATGCTTTCTATGAAGATTTCTGGACCAAAACAGCCCGGGAACAATATCGATGTGTACTTGGCGCCTTTGATTGAGGATTTGAAGAAGCTTAAGAAAGCGTTTTAACGGCTTACAGGAGCAGGAACGGCTCCAAAGGCGTTGACCGGAGAGGAAGTTTATAGTCGGGTGAAACATATCAATGTCATATTGGGTAAGCAAAGGATTGCGGGTCGAAAGAATATATGGAAGAAGAGATCAATTTTCTTTGATCTTCCATATTGGCGTAGTCTTGATGTTAGACACAGTCTCGACGTGATGCATGTGGAGAAAAACGTTTGCGATAGCCTTGTCAGTACTCTTTTGCACAGACCAGGGAAGACTAAGGATGAAATTAATGGGAGACTAGACCTGGTTGATATGGGAATAAGAGAACGGTTACATCCACAAGTAATGGAAGATGGTAAGAGGGCATACATGGAACCAGCAGCTCATACACTATCAAAAGCGGAGAAAAAAAGTTTGTGTGGGTGTCTATATGACATTAAGGTTCCACAAGGATATTATTCTAATTTGAGAAGGTGTGTTTCAATGGACGATTTGAAGTTAGTGGCAGTAGCAATTAGAGGCATTATGAAAGATGAAGTGCGAACCACTATAACAAGATTGAATATTTTCTTTAATGCTATCTGTAACAAAGTCATTGACATTGAAAAGCTGGATGAATTGGAAAATAAGGGTTCTATTATTTTGTCCCAACTAGAGATGCATTTTCATCCTGCATTTTTTGATATAATGGTGCATCTGATAGTGCACTTGGTGAGGGAGGTAAGGCTCTGCGGTCCAGTTTACCTAAGATGGATGTACCTTTTCGAGTGATACATGAAGATCTTAAAAGGGTATTCTAAAAATCCTTATCGACCGGAAGCCTCAATAGTTGAGAGATATGTAGTTGAAGAGGCTATGGACTTCTGCAAGGATTATCTATCAGGGGTGACGATACAATCTCATCATGACGAGGGGATAAGCGAGGGTACTCGAGGAATCAGACTGAAGAATATGCCTCATGAAGAGGTGTTGCAAGCACACTTGTACATCCTGAATAATATGGAAGTAGTTCAACTATACATTGATGAACACAGAAAGAGTTTGAAGAATATGAATCCAAGGAAGAACGACATGCAAATAGCTAATGAGCAAAACAAGACATTCATAAAGTGGTTCCAGCAGAAGGTATTGCACGAGACCGGTGTGTCGGATACAATTGAGTGGTTGCTTTGGGGCCTTCTTTTCAGGTCATCACATGGGCCGGTTATGATATAAACGGATATTCTTTCTACACAAAATACCAAGATGACGGAAGTTACGTGCAAAATAGTGGGGTGATGGTTGAAGTGAATCCATGCACTTTTCGAGTTCGAAAGACAAAAAACCGGTTTTAGCATCAATGGCTTATTATGGAGTTATTGAAGAAATATGGGAGATGAGCTACAACAAGTTCAAAGTTGCTTTATTCAAATGTAAGTGGGTTAGCAATAATCATTGTTGTCATAGATCCTAAGTTTGGATTTGTCTCAGTTGACCTTCAACGACTTGGTCATAGAGATGAGCCATTCGTTCTAGCAAGCCGGGCGAAGCAAGTGTTTTATGTTACGAGACCTGCTTGATAAAAAATGTCTATTGTGCTTCAAAGTAAAAAAAACGAAGTATGGTGAAGAATGCAGAACCTTGACGATACACTCCCTTTCTCAACAAATCCACCTATAACACGTGAAGTAGAATTGGTAGATGATGAAGAATGTCTTTGCAAGAAAGGATCATTGTGAAGGAATATGGGAAACCATATGAAGATTACACACTTATGTACGTGATCGCTCCATGATTCTCAAATTATGATATTTTTGTAGATTGCACACTTGAGTTTTTAATTATTTCATTCACTTCATCGGTTTACACTACTAGAAAAACTTAAATTTGCGACGGAATTTTGTGACGGAATATGATCCGTAGCAATTTTGGTGAAAATTGCGACGAAACTAGTATCCGTCGCAGTTTTGCGACGGATGAAGTCATCCGTCGCAAAAATTGCGACGGAACTCATATCCGTCGCAAATTGCGACGGAACTCATATCCGTCGCAAATTGCGACGGATATGAGTCCGTCACAACTGTTTTTGCGACAGATCACTTGATCCGTCGCAAACGGCGACAGAATCAAGTGATCCGTCGCAAAGAGGCGGACAAGCGAGTCCGCCCTTTTGCGGCGGACCCTATGGTCCGTCGCAAAACTTTGCGACGGACCCAAGGCTCCGTCGCATAAAAGTGTCGATCATAGGAGTCAAAATCGCAAAAAAGTGATTTGGGGGTCATGTCGCAAAAATTTGCGACGGACCTCATAAATGCGAGCCATAACCCCCTGTTTTTCCTTAAGCTTCCATTTTGGCACTCCTCCCCCTCCGAATTAGGGCGTTCCCCCTCCCCTCTCCAGAATTCGGCGACCTCCCTCCCCATCTAGATTCCGGCGTTCCCCTCCCCCTCTCCGAATTCCGGCGACCTCCCTCCCCCGTCTACGGATTCGGCGTTCCCCCTCCCCCTCTCCAAATCCGGCGACCTCCCTCCCCCATCTCTGAATTCCGACGACCCCCATTCACCATTTCCTCCTCTCCTTGCTCTGATATCTTAGGTGTTTCTTTGAAGAAGAGGTTCAAAGTCCTCCCCTTGTTTGTCGGTTCGGTGGTGGTTCTTCCCTTGCTCGTCGGTCTTGCAGGAAGTGGTTCTTCCAACGTTCTTTCTTCTTCCCTTGCCTTTGTTCACGGTCTAGGTATGTTTAATGTAGATTATTGTATGAAGATTAAAATGTAGTTGTTATAAATATTGATATGTGTATATAGATTAAAATGTTGTTGTTATGAACATTGATTTGTGTACCTCAGGCCTTTGATAGATTAAAATGATAATGTATGATAATATTTTGGGTTAATTTTTTGATGTTGATGAAATTATATATGATTGATTCTTCATTTTTATATTTAGAATATTAATGTTGTTTATAGTGTTTTTGTATGTATGATAATGTATGATCATATTTTGTATCATTATTTGTTTATAGTGTTTTTATGCATGGTTGGAAATTTGTGTGTTAAAATTATGTTTTTGTTATTAGTGGGTAATGATACATAAGTCTATATAAATTGGATGATTTTGAATTATATATAGATTAAAATGTAGTTATTATGTATATAGATTAGTGTATGTAAATTAAAATGTATATGCTATTCATAACCTTCAACATGAGAAAAATAATTTGTAAAAAGTGAAATTGATAAATTAGAGAATGAATGAATTAACATAATTTGTATGAAATATGTATGTTAGTAGAAAATTATAAGTTACATGATTTTAAAGAAGAAAGATAAGA
Organism: Acacia pycnantha; assembly: GCA_025563575.1. Taxonomy (NCBI): domain Eukaryota; kingdom Viridiplantae; phylum Streptophyta; class Magnoliopsida; order Fabales; family Fabaceae; genus Acacia; species Acacia pycnantha. The sequence goes on along the minus strand of JAMWYP010000226.1, from coordinate 763,472 downwards.
GAATTAATTAATTAATTAACATAATTTGTATGAAATGTGTATGTTAGTAGAAAATTATAAATTACATGATTTTAAAGAAGAAATGTAAGAGAATTAAGTAATTAATTAATTAATTAACATAATTTGTTTGAAATGTGTATCTTAGTAGAAAATTATAAATTACATGATTTTAAAGAAGAAATGTAAGAGAATTAAGTAATTAATTAAGTAATTAACATAATTTGTTTGAAATATGTATGTTAGTAGAAAATTATAAATTACATGATTTTAAAGAAGAAAGATAAAGAGAATTAATTTATTAATTAATTGACATAATTTTTTTGAAATATGTTAGTAGAAAATTATAAATTACATGATTTTAAAGAAGAAAGATAAAGAGAATTAATTAATTAAGTAATTAACATAATTTGTTTGAAATATGTATGTTAGTAGAAAATTATAAATTACATGATTTTAAAGAAGAAATAAAGAGAATTAATTTATTAATTAATTAACATAATTTGTATGAAATATGTATGTTAGTAAAAAATTATAAATTTGATAAGAGAATTAATTCATAACAATGATTTGTGGATAATTTTTTTAAAAAATATTGCATTTAAATTTTTATATATTTGTGGCATGTTGAGATGTTAATTCGGTTGGGAACTGAATTAGATAGGAAGTATGGAAGGCAACCATGATAGAAGTTGGATGTACAATCGTCTAACTGATAAAAGAGAACTAACGCAAGCATTCTTGGCGGGTTTGGAAGAGTTCATCCAATTTGCTTTGGCGAATTCAAATAATTCAAGTAGGGAGATCGGTGTCCATGTGCCAAATGTAGGTGTTTAAGATTTAGGGATACGGGAATGTCAAAATTCATTTGTGTCAAAAGGGATTCATGAAAGATTATGAATGTTGGGAATGTCATGGTGAAGTCCGACGGACAGTGGCTATTACGGGGACGGTAGTCATCGAGACAACCTTAATCAATATGAGCAGTTGGTTATGGATGCCGCGGGACCGTCGATCGGCCAATATTTTGATCCCGTTACTCATCTTGAGTCGTCATACATGGGAGAGGAGACCGGTACACATACCCAACCATCATACATGGGAAGATCCTAATCCGTAAGCCGCTAGGTTCTATAAAATGCTTCAAGATGCGCAACGTCCTTTATGGGAAGGTTGTGAACACATTGAAAATAGTGAATATTCATCGCTATCGGCTACCCTAGCAACACTAAGCTTGAAGGCGATCACCATATGAGTGAGAGGAATTACAACGAAATGATGCAGATCATGAGTAAGGTTGTTCCTAAAGACAATAATTTGCCGAAGGATTTTATCAAGCAAAAAAAAGGTTAAAGAGCTTGGCCTTGGATGTGAAAAATCCATTGCTTTGCCCAGAGGATGTATGTTGTATTACAAGGAAGATCTTGAACCGACCAATTGTAAATTTGTGGAGATGACAGATATAAAGTTGTGGGGAAAGGAAGGAAAATGACCCGTCATGCGTTAAGTAAGATGTGGTACTTTCCTCTGGTTCCAAGACTTACGAGATTGTATGCATCAGAACAAACAGCTGCTCACATGAGATGGCACCGGGAGCATCGCAGGGATGAAAACTTTGTGACGCATCCATCCGATGCGGAAGCTTGGCGTAAATTTGATGAGGCGAATCCTTTCTTTGCTATGGATCCCCGTAATGTCCGTCTTGGTCTATGCTCGGATGGGTTCGCTCCTTTCAACAATACGGGCATGACTTATTCCTGTTGGCTGTCATTGTGACTCGTACAACCTCCCACCTTCTATGTGCATGAGAAGAGAGTTTTTCTTTCTTAACGCGTTAATCCACGGGCCATCCAACCCAAAAAAGATAGATGTGTACCTCAGGCCTTTGATAGACGAGTTGAATATGTTGTGGAGTGAAGGGGTTCTTACGTATGATATATCATTAAGTCAGAATTTCACCATGCGGGCTGCCTTAATGTGGACCATAAATGATTTCCCTGCATATGGGATGTTGAGTGGCTGGCAAACGTCGGGGAAGCTTGCATGCCCGGTATGTCTTGAACAGAACATGGGTTTTAGCTTGAAACACAGTCGCAAGGTCAGTTGGTTTGATAGGCATCGGCGATTCCTACCCCCCGATCATCCGTGGAGGAGAAATAGAAAAGACTTCACGCGGAATGTTGTCGAACGAGCAGAGCAACCCCGTCGTTTAAGTGGCCAAGAAATATGGGACAGAGTCAAGTACATTCAAAGTGTCGAAGAGGGGGCTTCGGGAACTGAGGGATACGGCGTTGATCATCATTGGAACAAACGCAACATCTTACGGGAACTACCATATTGGAAAGATCAATTGTTAAGACACAACCTCGATGTCATGCATATTGAGAGGAATGTGTTTTGCAACATTCGTACACCGTGATGGACACCAAGGGCAAGACGAAGGACACAGTCAACGCAAGACGGGACATAGAAGCGATATGCGAAGGCCGCTTTACATTTGGTGGGGAGTGGCACGGACGGACATCCAAACCTAGAGCGCCGTACACATTCAACAAACAACAGAATTTGGAACTGTTGCAATGGGTTAAAGAACTGAAACTGCCATACGGTTATGCGTCAAACATGAAAAGATGTGTCGACATGCACGAGGCGAAGTTATTCGGCATGAAGAGTCATGATTGTCATGTTTTCTTCTAGAGATTGTTGCCTTGGGCCTTCAAAGCACTTCCGAAGCATATATTGTCTATTCTGACGGAATTTTCCATGTTCTTTAGAGAAATTTGTGCTTCTGAGCTTAATGTTGAAAAGTTACGGCACCTGGAGGCGAGCATGCCCATAACTCTATGCAAGTTAGAGATGATATTTCCTCCTACCTTGTTTGACTCAATGGAACATTTGCCCGTTCACTTGGCCTACGAAGCAAAGGTAGGAGGCCCGCAACAATATAGATGGATGTATCCATTTGAGAGGTAATATATATATTTCTATCTCGCTGTTATTAATTGACCGACACGGTACTTTAGTTTATAAATACCCTCTGATATTTCATTGTAGGTTTTTACGCACACTTAAGAACAAGATCAAAAATCCAAGGTACGTTGAAGGATCTATCGCTGAGGCATATCTTGTCGAAGAGGCCGCAAAATTTGCTTCATACTATTATCCCCCTGAAATGATGTCAAGATGGAGAGGGTACCTCGCAACGATGATGCCGGTGATACGAGGGATCAAAAATCAATATTTAATTTTCCGGGCGAGTCGTGGGAAAACGTTCGAGTCAACTCTTGACGGAAGAGATAAGCGAGTAGCGGAGTGGTACATTCTAAACAACCGTGAAGAGGCGCCCGAGTATTTAAAGTAAGATTTCTTTTCTTTTTGTTGTTACGCTAAGAATTCCAGTATTAAGAGCATTTTTCTTCTTACGATTACTTCTCTAATTCGGTCCGATCGGAAATCCTTCAATGGCGGAATCCGAAGTTGACCAATTCACGATGTCTGAGTTCCCAAAATGGCTTCGATCCTATTTCGTGGAAAATCCATCAGATCCCAATGAAGTTGCGTGGAGTTTGTCCTATGGAGCTGCAATTAGTGTTACCCGGTTCAAGAAATACATAATCAATGGGTATCGGTTTTCAACTGTCGAGGCGAATGCAGGTACACTATGTTGTAATTATGATGTATGTTGTCGAGGTGACAAAGTTGATGGGGTCGAGACTGACTACTACGGGAAGTTAGTTGACATAATTCAACTGAGTTACCCGTGGGACAAGGTAGTGACCCTTTTCAAATGTGAGTGGCTTGATAACAGTCCGCGTGGGACAAAAATGGACAAACATGGAAATATTGAGATCCACTGGACAAGGAGATATACGGTTGGTTATGACCCATTCATCCTTGCTCAACAGGCGAACAAGTTTACTATACATCATACCCCACATCCCGCCCAGGTTGGAGGGGAGTTATTAAAACCAAAGCACGAAATATTATACCAAAGTCGAAAGAGCCGGAATCAAATGACGGTATGCTGAACCATTCCAAGCTGATGTGGAACATGTACTCCCCATAAACATCTTCGATGACGAAGTACCAAGCAATCTATTTGATTCTACTACGGGGTTAGAATTAATTCCTATACAAATTGACGATGAGGAATCAGACGATGAGGCAGAAGTGATTTACTCTGATAGTGAATCGGAGTTCGACGACTATGAGACCTCCTCAGAGGAAGACGTGCAAGCAAATGTTGATGTTGATGAACAAGAATCGTCCGATTGATTTCTGTTAGTTCTTTGTTTGTGATGATTTGTTATACTACATACTTTGTTAATGCGCTACTTATTGTTATATATTTTTTGACATTATGTCTATGAGTGTTTAGAGATGGAGCATCTAGGAGGACGTTCAGGTAGTGGACGGGGTAGTGGTCGAGCCCAACCCCGTCCTATTAGAGGGGGTAGGGCGACGTCATCTGCTCCTTATGGAGGTAGAGGGTCCAGCGCTTCCCCAGATATGCCGTCCTTTGATATGTCATCTTCACCGTCTACATATTTGTCATCTTCACCGTCGCTGTATACGTCGTCATCACCGTCTACCCCCCCCCACTGATCCACAGCAAGGGGGACCACAGGTTTACAATATAATTTCTGATTGATTTACATATGTTTAGTTACATATGATTTACATATGTTTATCTTCAATACTTCACATTTCTTCCTTAGCACAATGCGTCGCCTCATAGCCACGTCGGGGAAGAAGGTAGTTCCTCCGATCCACCAACTGGGCTCCGAGAGATCCTTCGACAGGAAGCTTTGGATCCGTCCCGACGGCGCCGGGTAAGTCATGCCAAGTTACCGGTAATGTTACAATTTTCTCTATGTAAATGGTTTGTATGGTAATATTTGCATGATGTCATCTCTTATCAGATTTGAGCCTCATAATGAGGTAAGGGACTTCATCTCGGCCCAATTATTCCGCAATTACAACCATCCTTGGGCCAAGTGGTCAGACATTCCTATCACTATTCGAGATGCTTGGTTTGATGAGTTCTTGGTAAGTTTTTTGTTTTATGGTTATTTAATTAAGTACTTTAAAAATTTGGAGCACTAATTGTTCGTTATTGATTTTCAGCGCCAGCATATGACGTTGCCTGAACATCGTGCAGAACTGAAAGCAAATTATAATCATAAGGGAGGCCGGTATTTGTGTCAAAAGCTTTACGGCTTGAGAAATAAAAGAGGCAAGAAAGACTGGATTTCCCAGGACACTGTAGACGAATTATTGCAGAATTGGGCCACAAATGAACAGTTTCAAAACATGAGCACGAAAAATAAGCAAAACAGAGCCAAAATGGAAGGACCGTCATATGTCAAGCGGCAACATTCCTATTAGTGAGCATCGACGGAAAATTGTAAGTACACTCTATTTTCTATTTAGATATTTGATATTTTATACTTTGAAGTAATTAATTAAGGTTATCATCCGCGTTTGCAGGTAGAGTCTGGGGAAGTTCCTTTTTGTGCTTGTAGGAAACCTTTCGAAGTCATCGCAGGAGAGAGGGTCGCGGCTTGGGTCGACCCCGCATCCTCTCGGTCCGACAATGAGAGTCTGTTCTTTGAGGCCGCAGCGGATTTAACAAGAAAGGGAGAGTCTTTGGATACGGTGCCTCTGCTGGCCGACTGAAGCAATCAAAGCACTCCTCATCCAGCAGTGAAGGTGTTTCTCCAGGTACACGTATACATTTCATATTGATAATTTCCATTCTCTTGTCTATTCAAATGAAGTACAAATAATAAATGTACTTCATAATGTATTTGCAGATGAGCTGAAGAAGATGAAAGCGTTGGTGGAGCAGCAAGCAACACGGATGAGTCGGCAACAGGACATCATGAGGCAGGGAGATGCTTCAGAACGGAGAGGATGGAGTAGGCGATGAATCAGAACGGAGAGGATGGAGCTTGCGATCCAACAGAACGGGAGAGGATGCGACATCGATGGATCGGCAAGCGGAGATGATGAGACAGATGCAGCTTCAACTCCCTGTCTCTAATGACACAAAAGGGTTCGGGGTCGGCTCCTGGTGATGATGACCATGCGGGTGATGATGATGATGATGACAATGCTGCTGTTTAGACTACTTTTTAGTATTTGCTCTTTACAACATTATTATATATATTGTGTTTTCTCTATGTAAACTCTTTTTATTATATCCATGATACTTTTGCAATCAATTTTCAAGAAAAAAAATATTTAAAAAATAAAACAATTAAAATTTTAAAAAATAAAACAATTAAAAAGATTAAAATTTAAAAAGAATGAAAAAATAAAAAATAAAAAATAAAAATAAAAAAATAATTTTTTTACTTTTGCTACGGAATTAGAATAATTCCGTAGCAAATTGCTACGGAATATAATTCCGTAATTCCGTAGCAATTTGCTACGGAATGTGAATTCCGTAGCAAATTGCTACGGAATGTGAAATCCGTAGCAAATTGCTACGGAATGTGAAATCCGTAGCAAATTGCTACGGAATGAAAATCCGTAGCAAATTGCTACGGAATTATATTCCGTAGCAAATTGCTACAGAATGTAAAATCCGTAGCAAATTGCTACGGAAAATAATTCCGTAGCAAATTGCTACGGAAAATAATTCCGTAGCAATTGCTACGGATTTCGGAATTCCGTAGCAAATTTTGCTACGGAATATAAATCCGTAGCAATTTGCTACGGATTTTCCAAATCCGTAGCAAATTGCTACGGGGTTTTTTGCTACGGAAAAATTCCATAGCAAATTGATTTTGCTACGGAATTTTGGCATTTTTCCGTAGCAAAACCGATTTGCTACGGATTTTTTCCGTAGCAAAAATCGATTTTTTTTGTAGTGTTATCTTATGGCTTGTTTTCCAATTTACAGTTTTTTTATAGTGTTGCTCCGTTCTCGGATGAAGAAGTTGATACGGTTCGAGACGTTTTGGCTAGACATCTTTATGTGAATTTGACATTGTTGTTGGCCGGTAGTGCACTAGTTCAAATGTATAGTGCGAATTTGACATTGTGTTCATCTACATGTATTTCATTTTGACATTATATTGTTGTTGATGCTCATCATGTATTTCAAATGTAGTAGTGCACTAGTTTATATATGTTTCACTGTTAAATCAGTTTGATATGTTAATGAAGGAAGGTTGTTTTTAAACTGTGGTTAGCTAGTGGATTGTAAATATTGTATTCTTGTTTTGCAGACAATTTGGGAGTTATATAAATATATAGTAGTCATTTTAAAAATAAAAACTAAGAGAAGACGTCCTGAAATTAAATTAAGGACGCCAAACAATAACTTAAGAAGTCCTTAAGTAAACAGAGGACGCCTCATATGATAGTTTAACAAAAAAAACTAAAAAAGGCGTCCTGAAAATAAATTAAGGACGCCTCATCTGACGATCCATTATTTCATCAGGACTGCTCATATGAGGCGACTTGAATTAATTTCAGGACGCCTCATATGAGACGTCCTGAAATTAATTCAGGTCGCCTAATATTAGACGTCCTGAAATAAATTCAGGACGCCAAACTTCAACAAAACGACTACCCAGCCCAAGACGTCTCTCTGAAAAAGGACGTTAATTGGGTCTTATTTAGGTCGTTTTTTTCGTTTTTTTGTAGTAGTGTAGGTTGAGATTGGATTTTGAAAATCAATTTCATCATAAAGGCTTTATTTTGAGATTCAAGGTTTAGAAGGCCGATACCCCCATGATGAGATGGTTGGCATAACTCCTTCCATTTCACCAGGCTAACTCCGCGCCGATCACTCGAATATCCCCAAATGAATTTTCTAATTAACTTCTCGATTTTAGCGAGGCAGGAGGAAGGGAGAGTTGTACTCTGCATAGTATAAAGAGGTATAGAGGCCAGAGTGGATTTAGCTAAAGTCCTCCGGCCAACCAAGGAAAGAGAGTGGCTTTTCCATCCAGAAAGCTTCATTTGAAGCCTCGAAATGATGTGCTCAAAGGTAGCTGCTGAAACTCTTCCCTGCAAAAGAGGGACCCCCAGGTATTTGCCTAGAGAATCTACACACTGAAAGCCAACTTGGACATTCCCTTTCATCGTAAGTATTAGTAGTTTGTTATATTTTCGGTATTTGATTAGAGCCCTTTCGTCGTAAGCAGGAGTAGCGTCACAATTTTGGTATGAGAGTAGAAAATATAAGCTAGGGTATTACAAAAGTAAAGTAAAAATACTTGGTAATATAATCACCTTCGTTCTTTCACCGGCAGAACGCAAACTTTTATAAGCAATTCTCAAGTGCAAACTAACAAGCTGAAAAAAACGCATGAAAACGTGATATATTTTGAAGGAGAACTGATACTAACTACTCAACGATATCCTAAAATTTGGTGGCCGAGTCCAGCTGCACCTGAAGTCACCAAAATGACCTCAAACCCAAGGTATATATTGAGCTCTTTAAGCTGCAAAAATCGACAAAATTTCAATTATTGAAGGAAAAATGAAATAATGTTGTTGGCCAAAATGAACAAAAGTTTTAGAATGGTTTTATTAACATTAACTGCTCACAGTCACAGAGATATCCTACAATTCATACACTTATTTTCTGTAAAGCTATATCATTCATTCAGTTTGAACTGTATGATAGTTCTTTTTGAGCACCTTAAAATTATTACAATAAATTAATTCACTATATAAAAATGCATATATCTGTTTTAATATTTTAACTGGAATAAATTTCAGGGAAATTTAATCTTTTAATTCTTAAAAGTTTAGATTTACTTGCAGCTCAATAACTAAAATTTGATTTATATATAACTCAGTTCGTAAAGTTTTGACTTGTTTGAAACTTAGTCTTTAATATTTTTATCATTTATAACCTTGTCCTTACCATAACTCATGGTAGTGGCGGAGCTAGGATTTTTTGTTTGTGTCCTCCCAATTAGTGGGAGGGGGGGATTTGGGGGCCGCATTTTTTTAAGGAAAGTTGTAAATGCATTAAAAAACAAAATAATATAAACAAGAAAATAAAAGAAAACTTCAACTTAACATAGAAAAATAATAATCAAGAGTCAACTAAGCTATTACAACAGAACGATTAGAAAAAAAAGGTTAGAATTAATATTTTGAAGAATGGGGAAATTACAAAAAAGGGCCCTATAATTTCTGAAAATTGGAGATCAACGGAGAAAAGGGACCAGAGATAATTACAGAAAAGAACCCCATATAGTTTGGAAAGCGCAACTCTACCCCACAAATAGTTTGAAAATATACAGTTTAATCCCTCCTGAAGAACTTTTAAATTTTTCAGTTAGATTCCTGGTCAAAACTTAGAGTTTTGACCAGGAACCCTTCTTCCTGCAACCTGAGACAGACGCGAGAGAGGGAGTAGGATAAATAGTTGAGAGCCGCGAGACTGAAAGACCAAGCATCACCTTCATCCTCATCCTCTTCCACTTTCGCTCAATCTTCGCCGGCGACCATCGCCATCATCCCCATCGTCGCCGGCGTCCATCGTTGGCCTCCATCACGAACGGCAACCTTCAACCTCACCACCGCACCATTAATGCTGGCGCGCTTCCAGATTTGAGAGTGGTTGGAGATTCGACCAGAGGAGCAGCCATCATCATTTCTTCAAGCTCGAGAGTTGAACATCGATCTTCACTTCTCCATATCTACGGGAAAAAAGAAAAAAGAAAATCAAAATCTGTGTTTGCACGTGCGCGCAAGTGTGGCTCCACCACTGACTCATGGTGAGTCAACACTAAATCATCCTATGTGACATTTAATTTTGCTCGATCTACATCGATTTTACATATAAAAAATAAAAAAGAAAGACAGATATTCTCCGCTTGTGTCTCTTTTGTTAGTGTGGCTTCTATTCTTAACTTTCAAGAGTGATGTTGTATGGTTATTTAATCAAATACCCTTCACTTGCTAACTTCTAGCATCTACATTACGTTATCCCACAAGAAATGAGTTAAACTGCAAGCACATGCTTACACACACATTTACAGTTTTGAGTTCTTATAATCATTTATCTCATTTTCTTCTCAGAATCTCATCTCTATCCTCATATTAAAAAAATAGATAGTGTAGATTTCATTTTATAAAATTGTTATTTTGAACATAAATAAATAAATTTAAACTGCTAAAATCTTATCTACACAATTCATAACTGAAAATAGAAACAAAATAAAAAAAATTAAATTATAAAATACTATAATAATAATCTAAGAGAATATTAAATCTGAACCATTCATTTTTTAATTTGAGGGAGGAGATGTGATTTTGAGAAGGAAAAAACAAGGGATTCTGAGAATATTCTTTTCCATATATGTACTAATATATAAACATTGACAATTATAGAATTGAAATCCTACTAAGTCTCATTACTTGTATGTATGAAGCGACTGTATACAATCCCATGAGATTAATGGCGAATAAAACTGATTAATTTTAAGTATGATTATATATGAGTAAAAGTTGGATTAGATAGCTCATAACAAAAACATAATAATAGATTAAAGATAAATTTTGACATGATAAGGGGCGCCATCATTATTTTAAGGAAAAAAAATGTCTTGATGGTAATAATTATGTTTAAAATCGATCGAATGAGTCCCACATTTTCATTTTAAATTTCCACCGCTGAGAATGCTCCACCAGAAGGATGAGGGATGGGGGGCCATCATTATTTTAAGGAAAAAAAAAAATGTCTTGGTGTCATTAAACTGAGAAGTTCATAGTATTAAGACCAAATCCAGATCACTTGATTAAACCACTAAACCAGTCTCTGTGTTTTACTCTGTTCAGAGATTTGGATAGGTTGATCGTGTTCCACAGAATAAAATCAATCCACCAAATTTGTGTGTATACTTTATACCTGTTTGTTGGATTACATGTGTATGTGTTTATACTTATCTTTATTTTTATTCCTTTTAATTGAAAAATATATTATTTTAATCATCATTGAGTTGATTTTAGCTGAGGGCAGCAATGTTACACGGTGAGATGAAAATGTTGAGATGGAGGTGGATCATATAGGAAAAGATAAGATTCATAACACTTATATACACACGCAATTACATTTGAATGATATCTATTGAGGAGAAAATGTTAAAATGTTGTTTGAGATGGTTTGCACTCATTCAAAGAAGACTATCAGATGCACTTGTAAAGAGGATTAATCAAGTAGTATCAAGTCTTTTAAAAAGAAGTAGACAAAAACTGAAGCGAACACTTAATCAGGTTATATAGTGAAATTTTTGGTTAATAATATATTTAAAAATGTGGCTTTGACAGAGTATAATGGACCTTATAATCCATGTAGCCAATTCTACATGGTGAGATAAAACTTTGTATTTAGTTGATTTTGGCTCAACTATGGTCATGCAACAAATCTTTAAATAATTATTTCGACCAGAATAATAACTGATCGATATGATTTTCCTTACTTTGAATATGACAGAAGCATCAAATATAGAATAAGAAAAAGGTTAAAAACTCAATATTTAAATCAGGAGATAATGACATTTGCGGATGAAAATAGGGAGAATTACACACAGGTCCCAAGGATGACAAAAAAATACAATTAGGTCCCAACAAGAATTCACATTACACAGAAGTCCCTAGGGACTTCTGTGTAATTATATGTGAATGTAAAATGACCATTCTGGACAAGGTAAATTTACAACAGACAAAGTATAAATTTACAACAGACAAAGTATAGATTTACAACAAAATTTGAAAACGAGTTTTTCCATTTTTGACTTCCAGAGGCTATTTACAATGCAGACAAAGTATAAATTTACAACAGACAAAGTATAGATTTACAACAAAATTTGAAAACGAGATTTTTCCATTTTTGACTTCGAGGCTATTTACAATGACAAAGTATAAATTTACAACAGACAAAGTATAGATTTACAACAAAATGTGAAAACGAGATTTTTCCATTTTTGACTTCCGAGGCTATTTACAATGACAAAGTATAAATTTACAACAGACAAAGTATAGATTTACAACAAAATTTGAAAACAATATCAGAAGCAAAATCAGGTTGATAAGTCCCACGTGTACTAAACCCTTTTATTATTCTATCTTATTCCGCTAGAATGAATCAAAATCTGAATTCGGAACTAAGCGATTGGCAGCTACTTTTTATTCTATTGAAGAATGTAGAACTAGGAGAATAGGGATCCACGTCGAGCCATCCTTCTCAGTCTCACAAAGATCAATTGAATCGCGACACAAAGACGAAGACAGAGACGAGCTAAGATGTAAAGTAGTGGAATGGAAAAGGATGGTAGCCCACCCAGGAAAGCACATAGAGTAAGGTTGGCTCTATGCAAGAGAGGAAAACCGCAGAGGTAAGCCATGATAATCGGGATCCATTCTTTGGGGTTTCTGGATTTGTTTGTGGGGTTTGACTGAGAATTCAAAAGGAAGGAAGGGCAAGGTAAGATTGAGAGGAAGAGAGAGACCGGAGAGAGAGGAGAGAGAGAGAGGAGAACGGAGAGAGAGAGAGAGGAGAACGAAGAGAGAGGAGAGAGAGAGAGGAATTGGAAGGAAGGTCAAATTGGTAATTGTACATTCACAAATAATTACAACCAGGTCCCTTGGGACTTCTGTGTAATGTGAATTCTTGTTGGGACCTAACTGTATTTTTTTGTCATCCTTGAAACCTGTGTGTAATTCTCCCGTGAAAATATTAAACTAATTTAATATTAAAGTCAAACAATTGAAACATACTAAAATAGGGATTAATTAGTACGCCTCCCCTCACATATGAGATTTGGATGGTCCACAAGAGAAGACTTCTCCCTGCCTAGGATAGGCAGGTAGGAAATCAGATCCTTGAAAATCCTCACTATTTTCTTCAAAAGAGTACTGCTTGCCTTGTTGCCCGACTAATGTATACAGTTCCCCACCCTTTCACTATATAAGAAACTGATCGTGATAGACTATCTCAAGCACCATAAAACTCATAACTCCCATATCAGATTCGAAGAGAGGAACAAGTACAGCCATGGCTACAAACCAACAAGTGAAGCTCTTAGGATTCCCAGCAAGCCCATTTGTGGCGAGAGCTGAACTTGCTTTTAAACTCAAGGGAGTGCAATATGAGTATATTCAAGAATCATCACTTACGAACAAAAGTGATCTTCTTCTCAAGAACAACCCTGTTCACAAGAGGGTCCCTGTTCTTCTTCACAACGACAAGCCCGTTATTGAGTCTCTTGTAATTGTTGAATACGTCGATGAGACTTGGACTGGCCACCCCATCTTGCCTTCTGATCCTTATCACAGAGCCTTGTCTCGTTTCTGGTCTCGGTTCATCGAAGACCAGGTGATTCAACACTTTCAGCTCTCTCTCTCTGTTTTTTTTTTCATGAAGAGATTTTATTTCAGTCAACTCAACAAATTATGAAATTTCAGTCACCTTTCCCCTTTTTTTTTTCCATAGGATTTTGAATGAGGAGTCTCTAATAACAAGTGTTTTGTTGCTTGATTTCAGGTAACGCCTGCGGTATTCAAAGCAGCCTGGAACCCAAACAAGCAGGAGAGGGAAAAAGGTGCTGAAGAAGCAAGAGAAGCTTTGAAAATTCTGGACAAGGAGCATAAAGTGAATGGCAAGTTCTTCAATGGAGATTCGGTTGGGTTCTTAGACATCGCTGCCCTGATCATCTTTTACTGGGTGCCCATAATTCAAGAAGCTAGTGAGTTTAATGCATACAGTGGTGACAAATATCCAAACCTAGAGAAGTGGGGTCAAGAGGTTTTGAATGATCCTGTTGTGAAAGGAGTTTTGCCTCCCAGAGATGTTCTCCTTTCCTTCTACAAAGCTCGCTTTCAGAGCATCGTTGATTCAAAGTAGACGATCACAAGAGTTACCCATACTCTATCTGAGTTGGTTAATTATCCAGTGTTGTGAGTAAGAGTGATGGAAATAAAATATGTATAATAATTGTCCCGTGTTGTGCTTAAGAGTGGAAATAAAATATGCATGTATGGGGGAGGTGGGGGTTTCTTCTTGCGAGGGAACCCCTTTGGTTTGAATCATCGCATCATAAAATAAAGCTTTAATGTTTGTTGCGAGGGAACCCCTTTTGTGACTTTAGACCCGTTTCAAAACAAAAAGAAGAATAAAACAAAATCGCACATATTGTTCAGTCATAACACATAAATTACTTACTCTACTCCCAAACATAAAAGTCAAGTAGGGGTTAGATTTGGTTCAAAATATAATGTTTTACGGTGAAAAACCATGGAATTTCTGAAGGATATTCTGTCGCTAATTTTTTAATTTCAAAATGGCACGTGTCATGCTTGTAGGAGGCCACCTCATAGCTGGCCCATTACCAGACTGCCACGTGTCACCTTTTTCGTGCAGCCTCTTTTTTTGACTGTCACGACGTGCAATTAGCGCAGCCATCTTTGTGCTACCTCTACCCTTTCTCACAACGGGTTCATCAACTCTATCACCCGATGACTCGTCAGAGCTGGACATATTCCTGTTCATCAAGGACAAATCAATGTTAGATAGGTTATTGAGTAATAAACAAATTAATAAAATGAACTAACATGTTAAACCACCACAAAAATAACATAGTACTATTTCATAACTGAATATCTTACTTTATATGGTTTCCCATATTCCTTCACAATGATCATTTCTTGTAGCATATTCTTCATCATCTACCAATTCTACTTCACGTGTTGTAGGTGGATTTGTTGAGAAATGGAGTGTATCGTCGAGGTTCAAGGATTCTTCACCATACTTCTGTTTTTTACTTTGAAGTACAATGAACATTTTTATTTGCGTGGTCAGTAACATAAAACACTTGTTTCGCCCGACTTGCTAGAATGAATGGCTCATCTCTATGACCAAGTCTTTGAAGATAAACGAGACAAATCCAAATTTAGGATCTATGACAACAACATTATTGCTAACCCACTTACATTTCAATAAAGCAACTTTGAACTTGTTGTAGCTCATCTCCCATATTTCTTCCATAACTCCATAATAGGCCATTGATGCTAACACCGGATTTTTGTCTTTCGAACTCGAAAAGTGCATGGATTTAGCTTCAACCATCACCCTACTATTTTGCACAGAACTTCTGTCATCTTGGTCTTTTGTGTAAAAAGAATATTCGTTTATATCATAATCGCTCCATGTGATGACTTGAAAAGAAGGTCCCCAGGCTAACCACTCGATTGTATCCAATACACCGGTCTCGTGTAATACTGTCTCCTCAAACAACTTTATGAATGTCTTCTTTTGCTCATTAGCTATTTGCATGTCATTCTTCCTTGGATTCATATTCTTCAAACTCTTTCTGTGTTCATCAATGTATGGTTGAACTTCTTCCATATTATTCAGGATGTACAAGTGTGCTTGCAACACCTCTTCACGAGGCATATTCTTCAGTTTGATTCCTCGAGTTTCCTCGCTTATCCCCTCGTCATGCTGAGATTGTATCGTCGCCCCTAATAGATAATCTTTGCAGAATTCCATAGCCTCTTCAACTACATATCTCTCAACTATTGAGGCTTCCGGTCGATAAGGATTTTTAGAATACCCTTTTAAGATCTTCATGTATCACTCGAAAGGGTACATCCACCTTAGGTAAAATGGACCGCAGAGCCTTACCTCCCTTATCAAGTGCACTATCAGATGCACCATTTTATCAAAAAATGTAGGAGGAAAATGCATCTCTAGTTGGGACAAAATAATATAACCCTCATTTTCCAATTCATCCAACTTTTCAATGTCAATGACTTTGTTACAGATAGCATTAAACAAAATACTCAATTTTGTTATAGTGGTTCGCACTTCATCTTTCATAATGCCTCTAATAGCTACTGGTAATAGTTGTTGCATCAACACATGATAATCATGGGACTTTATTCCCACTAACTTCAAATCGTCCATTGAAACACACCTTCTCAAATTAGAAGAATATCCTTGTGGAACCTTAATGTCATATAGACACCCACACAAACTTTTTTTCTCCGCTTTTAATTGTATATGAGCTGCTGGCTCCATGTATGCCCTCTTACCATCTTCCATTACTTGTGGATGTAACCGTTCTCTTATTCCCATATCAACCAGGTCTAGTCTCGCATTAATTCCATCCGTAGTCTTCCCTGGTATGTGCAAAAGAGTACTGACAAGGCTATCGCAAACGTTTTTCAACACATGCATCACATCGAGACTGTGTCTCATATCAAGACTACGCCAATATGGAAGATCAAAGAAAATTGATCTCTTCTTCCATATATTCTTCTCACCCGCAATCCTTTGCTGCATACCCAATATGACATTGATATGTTTCACCCGACTATAAACTTCCTCTTTGGTCAATGCCTTTGGATCGTTCTATGCTCCGATAAGCCGTTAAAACGCTTTCTTAACTTACGATATGGGTGGAACTGAGGAAGAAACCTCCTGTGACTGAGGTAGACCGTTTTTTTTTTGTGCTTTAGTTGATGAAAGTTTGTGTCAGCTTCACATTTTGGACATGCTTTATGCCCCTTCATACTGTACCCTGACAAATTTCCGTATGCAGGAAAGTTGTTTATCGTGGTAAAAATCATTGCACGCAACTTGAAGGAATCCTTCTTATATGCATCAAACACATCTACGCCTTCCTCCCACAACTTCTTCAAATCCTCAAACAAAGGCGCCAAGTACACATCGATATTGTTCTTGGGCTGTTTTGGTCCAGAAATCATCATAGAAAGCATCACGTACTTGCATTTCATACATAGCCAGGGAGGTAAGTTGTATATGACAAGGAGAACTGGCCATGCACTATGGGTGCTACTAAGAGTTCGATACGGATTGAAACCATCTGTACAAAGCCCCAGCCAAAGATTTCTTGGCTCACTGCCAAATTGAGGAAACATTTCGTCTATTTTCTTCCATTGCAGAGAGTCAGCCGGGTGCCGAAGATATTTTCTATAAGATATTCTATTATCAGAATGCCATCTCAACTTCTTTGTCATTTCTTCACTAGTAAACAGACGCTTGAACCCCGGTATTATTGGAAGATACCACAATGCCTTCAAAGGTTGCCTTTTTGTTGTCTTATCTCCAGAACCACCACCTTTCTTTACTTTGTATCGTGAAGTTTTACACTTCGGACAATTACTAAGGCCTTCATACTCATTTCTGTACAATATGCAGTCATTAGGGCAACTGTGTATTTTTTTATACTCCATACCCATCGTAGACAAGATTTTTTTGGCCTCATACATACGATTTGGAAGTACATTATCATTTGACAACATATCACACACCAATTCAAGCAGCGACGTGAAACTGCTATCGGTCCACCCACAAGTTGCCTTATATCAGTAATATCCCTTTGACTCCCATTTAAACAATTAACACATGGACAATAATACATCTCATTTTTTGTAGCCACATTCCTTCTAGTAAATTCAATAAACTCTTCCACCACATTATTATATTCTTCACTAGTTCTCAAAGCATTCATCCAACTATGACCCATTTTATTACCACCTAAGACGTTTCCAACAACAGTCAAGTTCATAACAATTTCAAGAACGACATGCTTTTTTCTCAATCTTTTTAAAAAAATTTGGCAGCATTTCCCCTAAAAAGTAAGACCTCCCAAAATTTCAACAACCAACAATTTCAGCTTAATTGAACAAAACTTACTAACTACGGCTATTCAGAACAATATTAGTTATTAAATCCAACAATTTTATCAACAAAGAGAACATTAGAATTATTCTTACTAGCTAACATATACTTCAATGGTAATGGTAATGGAAAACCATGAAGTCATCACTTTTTTAATCAAGTTCATGTAGTTCAAATGGCTAATAATAAAGGAAAGACAAAAAAATTCAAGCACTGAATTAAAAACACTTAAATCAATAATGGTAAATCATGAAGACATAAGACAGAAGTGTTGTTCTCAATCAGAAAGAAGGTATCATATAAGGAAAATATATGTGTATGTAAATAAAATGAAAGCAATTGACCTAATTTGAGAGCGCAACAATTGGCTTAAAACCATTGACCAAGATTTTCTCAGCAGGTAGTAAAAAAAGATAAAGATGATTCTCTTTTAATCTCTTCTCGCCTATATCTGAATTATCAACATCAATTATCAGATTATAATGGCCTAATGCAATAAAAATACGATTACATTAGCCAAAATTAATTATTTTTTAAAAAAACATAGCTTATTCAAGTTCTATATTTAGGACCACAACCTCCAATTCCAACTTGATTAACAACAATGAAACTACGTACCATTGCAAAAGCATGAGAAGAAAGCATGGATATGGCATGGTGAGGAAGTAACAAGTATACCAAAGTGGGTATGTGGTGCATGTGTGTTAAGTGCACGAGATGTTGATAATCATGATGAAAATAAAAGAATCAAATTCCAACAACAATATGATTTTTAGATGTTGATAAAGTTAAATTAACCTACAATCACATTAAGACGAAAACAGAAAAGGTTAGATGACATCTAGCCACCACATAGTGTGTGCATATTAAGGAATTTCATTTAATATTGACATTGCAAACTACCAATAAAATAAGTTAGGCCCACAGGTAAGAATATGATTCATATGAGGTGGATTTCATTTCAGGTAGAATATCTACTGAATCAAAGACAAAAAGAAGAGTAAAATAATGAGCAGGAATCCTCAAAAGCCATTAATTTAACGAAAAGAGGCACAGAGGCTCAATTTCTAATTCAACATAAATTAATTGTACGAAAATCATTCAGTAAATCATGAAAAAGGATCAGAAAAAGAGGGAGATTCTAACCAGAGTATTATACGCAAATCTTCATTGAAGCCCATACTGGTCATTGTTTTGGGTCTTCCCTGACATATTGTTGGTCCATTATTGTCCATTAATCCAGGCTCAATATTCCATATAGATCAAGACATGCGCTTTTTCATGAGTTCCAAATCCCATTTTCACTTAATTTATTATCACCTTGTAACAGAGTTTTGGGTTTCAATTGCTGGCTTTTTTCTCAATTTGCCCCTTATTAAATAACTATTTACCAAAATGCCCCTGTCTGGAAACTATTTCCCAATGTGCCCCTGTCAGGAAACTATTTCCCAATGTGCCCCTGTTTAGTCGACTAAAACCATGGTTTAGTCGACTAAAACGCGGGTAATTTTTTTTTTTTTGAAGACCCCGCGATTTAGTCGACTGAAAAACTCATTTAGTCGACTAAATCATTAAAAAAAGGTTAAAACTTCGGAAGGCCATAACTTTTGGCTTGGAAGTCCGAATGAAGTGATTCTTTTTTTGATTCCACAAAACTTTTTGAGATCTATGCACTGACATAAAAATTAACTTCCAGATTTAATGAAGAGAAAGGAGGAAAAACAAGTGATTATTTATTGTGCAGGAGATACTAACAATTCATTAAATATAATCAAGTGATTCTTTTATATATATATATATATATATATATAGGGTTAAATATCTAATTTTCCGTGGAAGTATTGATAAGGGGGCACTCAGCACCCGGAAGTTTTTTGGGTACCAAATTTGCCCCGGAAGTATGAAAAAATTACCAAATTTGCCCAAAACTAACGAAGGTCAAACGGACGTTTGCCACTTCGGATTTTTTTGGGTTAAATACCTAATTTGCCACGGAAGTATTGATAAGGGGGAACTTAGCACCTAAAAGTTTTTTTTGGTACCAAATTTGCCCCGGAAGTATAAAAAAGGTAGCAAATTTGTCCAAAACTGACGGAATGTCCACGTAGGTCGTTAAAATGCCACATGGCTAGAAAAGAAACATAGTGGAGGGTGAGTCATATGCCAGATCATGTAACCATGTCAACACCTCATTCATCTCTCTCTCTTCCCTCTCGCTTTCAGTGGTTTGTGCTTCTGAATTTTCTTCCGCTCCTTCACCCACTCCTTCACCGACGGGTATGCTAGCTTCCACAAAAATTCCTGCCAACTCTGTTTGTGACCTTCCTTTGCTTCAGATCCGATTGGTTTCGATCCCCAGAAAATTTCAAATGGGATGTTAGAATTAGCTTTGGATCTGCAAAAGCCATCAGTTAGAGATAATTCCTAGAAAAGAAAGTTGTTATTTTAATTATTTCTATTTCAAAGTTTAAATTTTGAATTATTGTTATTTCCATTCTTTTAGGAATTTCAAATAAGTAGCAGGTTGTTAGGGTTGTTTCCTACTTCCTAGCTAGTAGTTGTTGATTTAGGATTATTTCCTGCTTTATTGCTAGTTGCTGTTAATTTTTCATCTGTATAAGTATACCTCATTTAAGAGGAATAAATCACGGATGAATAAAGAAATTCTTTATTGGAGTTCAATTTCTAACTATATATATATATATATATAAAAGAATCACTTGATTATATTTAATGAATTGTTAGTATCTTCTGCACAATAAAGAATCACTTGTTTTCCCTCCTTTCTCTCATTAAATCTGGAAGTTAATTTTTATGTCAGTGCATAGATCTCAAAAAGTTATGTGGAATCAAAAAAAGAATCACTTGATTCGAACTTCCGAGTCAGAAGTTATGGCCTTCCGAAGTTTTAATCTTTTTTTTTTAATGATTTAGTCGAGTAAATGGGTTTTTTAGTCGACTAAATCGCGGGGTCTTCAAAAAAAAAATTTGCCCGCGTTTTATTCGACTAAACCATGGTTTTAGTCGACTAAACAAGGGCACATTGAGAAATAGTTTCCTGACAGGGGCACATTGGAAAATAGTTTCCAGACAGGAGCATTTTGGTAAATAGTTACTTAATAAGGGGCAAATTGAAAAAAAAAGCCTTCAATTGCTTTTAGTTGTTATTTTCTAATTTCCTTGCAATCATCATAAACAAAAATACCTTCATGCATAGAAATTATATAAAGATAACAATTGGCCCCTTTTATCCTTTATTTAATGTAATCATATTTAATTCAAAATAACAATAATCAGTGTAATTAAAACCAGGAAATAAGTTTAAAAACCCTAAAAATAGACATATTAAAAAAAGGGATTCATCAGCCATCTTTTGTACAGTTATGAGTTGGTCTATCTTGTCAACTAGGAATGCTAGGAACTTTTTTCTAAGAGAATTCATTGATCTAAATATTTTATGAGAAATGAGGTTCCCCCCCTCTTCACCTTGGAGTTCTTGTCATGATTTTCATATGGGAGTTCTTGTGTCAGATGTGAAAAAGGAATGTCATTGGGGATTTTAACAGTGTGTCGAACTTTGATGATAGAATCAAAGGAGCGCCAATTACTGGTAGTGAAGTGACTTTAGAGATTGTATTGATGCTGGTTCTTTGAAGGTAGAGGTAATCACTTTACTTGGTCATATAGGCATGTTGGAACTGTTATAATTTATTCTGAAATCAATGGAGGTTTGTTGAATGAGTGCTTTATATGTCTAAACAAGTAAAGATTTTTACCGAAGGTAGAACGATCATACTGAAGTTGAAAGAGCTAGAAATTTCTAACGAAAAGAGGCACAGAGGTTCAATTTCTAATTCAACATAAATTAACTGTACGCAAATCATTTAGTAAATCATGAAAAATGATCAAAAAAGAGGGAGATTCTAACCAGAGTATTACCTGCGAGGGTGAAAAGTGGGTCTCAGTTGCCGAAGACGAAGGAGACAGTGAAATGGCTTGGACTTGGGTTTGGGTTTCGGCCAAGACGGAGGAGAAGGACACTCGGCACGGCGCGGTGGAGACGGAGGGAAATGAAAGGATTTCTATCGGGATTGAGAGGAGGAGTGTGCGAGAGCTAGTTAAGTTCAAGTCTAGTTAACTACTACGTGACGGAGACGGAGGAGCGGAGGCGCGGCTCGGCGACGTCATGGCGGAGACGGAGGCGCGATAGAGGGGGATGGGAACCGAAAGGATTTCTATCGGGTGAAAGGATCGAGTGTGAGTTTCTATTGGGACTGAGAGTGTGCGTGCGTGTCGATTCAGATAAATGGGAATATTGGCGTCCTGAAATTATTTTCAGGAAGTCATTATTTGAATTTTGGCGACCTGAATTTAATTTCGGTCGCCAATTTTTAAATTTTCGCGACCTGAATTTCTTTTAGGTCGCCAATGTTTGAATTTTCCCGACCTGAATTTCATTCAGGTCGCCAATGTTTGAATTTTGGCCACCTGAATTTTTTTCAGGTCGCCAAATTTTTAATTTTGTCGTGCTGACTCAAATTCAGGTCACCAATTTTAAAATATTCAATAACAAAAACACCTACGGCGCCAAACTTTCCCTTATTTTCCCAAATTTTAGTCGTCCTGAAACAATTTTAGGACGCCCAAAATGAATTTATTCCAAAAAAATTAAATCCCATGGCGCCAAACAAAAAATTCTCATATTTCCCATGGCGGGAAACAATGTACTCAGATGTTAGGCATCCTGACAAAATGTTAGGACGTCAAAAATCGGTTTTACGAGTCATAAACTATAATTCAGGACGCTCAAAGCTCAACTTCCTTGCAAATAATTACAAGAATGCCACCGCCTTCATTTTATACTACCTATTTTTTAATAAGGACGTTTTTTAAGGTAGTAATATCCATTTTTGTAGTAGTGAGTTAACCCAATATTCATAGTTGCTATTCATAGCAATTTCAATAACATCAACAGGATTTGGTTCTTTGTGATTAAACACCATCTTATTTCTTTGTTTCCATATAAATCATAGAATCCAACAAATTAAAGATATATAGTACCTATCGTTTTTATCCATCAGGCATTGAAATTAGACATACTAGATGCATCAATTCTAGCACTTAGTGTACAACCGAACCAACTACACCTAGTTTGTGGGAAATGCAAAAGTAAGTGCTCAATAGTCTCCTCAGCTCCTACACGAACTTGACATTGACTTTCCCGAGATCTATTTCTTCAAGAGAGGGCTGCATTAGTAGACACAACATTACTAAGAAGGCACCAACAAATTGTTGTAATCATGGGATAATTTTAATTTTTCAGATTGATTTCCAACATGTTGTGGGGATAACAATATAATAGAGGACCCTGCTTTATTGACATTGACAAAATTCCCCCCTTTTCCCACGATGGTATCCCAGTTTCACCATATACTCACCATTTTTGGCACTAGTCCATACAAGTTTGTTTTCCATTCCATTGGTGGGGGTAAGGATTTCATATATAGCACACTTGATTTTATTAGGTAGATATTGGTTAATAGGAGTGAGATCCCATTCACCGTTAACTATAAGGTCGAAGACTCTGCCATATGAAACAAAAAGATCATCATGATTACTTGGTTTCTCTGGGAAAATAACCTTTGTAACCCGTTCATCACCCCATATTCTGATTCCAGCACCATTTCCAACATCCAACCGTAGATCTTTTTTTTGTCTCCAAAAGCATTGTCATTCCACAAAAAATTGGCAATAAGACTATTTAGCTCCTTACAAGTCTTTAGAGGAAACCTAAAACAATTCATATGGTATATTGGGATAGCTTGGATGTGACAGCTTTAATCATAACTTCTTGTCCAATAATGGATAGGAGAGATTGATCCCATCCCTGGAGTTTACTTGCTACTCTTTCTCTGACATATGCTAGAGCCTGGTGTTTGATCTTTCCCCAAATGCTCAGAATGCCAAGACATTTACCTGGATTCTTGATAATTGAATATTTTATACACTTATTTTTGTCTCTTGAATAATAATTTAGGACCCTTTAGCTAATAAATAATGGCTCTTATGTTTATTTGGGCCTTGGGCCTTTTATTGCATTTTAGCCATTTTTAATAATAAAATCCCAGTTTTGTGTTGCTTCACTATTTCTACCATAACTCTTGAACCAGACATCGGATTTGCCTCATTTTTGTCTCATATTTCAGATGATTCAGAGAGCTACAATTGTTATGAAGACATAAAGAGCAAATTCGGTCAAGAGGACGGTCGATTTTGGAGCCCAAGTCGGATGTACAAATCTGGATTTATTTTGGACCCGAATTTTGTAATTTAAGTCCAGTTTTATTTTATTTCTGTTTTGGGCTAAAACTATGAGAGCCCATTTCGTTTAAGGTTATTTTTAAGTAAGGCAGCTGCCACAAACAGATTCATTCACGTTTTTACCCTATTAGTGGATCAAAAACACAAGTTTCAAATTCTCTCAGTTGTTCTTCATCCGTTCTTCGAGTTCTTCGTGTTCGTCATGAACTTCTTCATTTCTGCTCCATTTTCGTTCTGCATAGCCATGCTGGGCTAAGCTTCAGTGATTAGCCCACGGATTAGGGATTCCACTATCCAGAGGACTCGCTCTTAACGGTAACAAATTCGGTTCTGTTTTGTAATTTCGGATTCGATTTGCATTCGGATTGGGTGTTAGATTTGATGCCCAGATTGAGAAATCCCAAGGACTTAATTCGAACTGGGTTTGAGTGTTTTCTGTGCGATCGTACAGCGACACACCGATGTTCGGATAAACGCTAAACGATCGTTTAGTTGAGGGAATTTCTGGACGAACGCAGAGATTTCGGTTCGTCCAGAATCAATCACGAGTTTGTTCAATTCCGTTTTTCGTCCGAGGAAGGAAGTTGGTGGAATTCGAAATCCTGGGTTAATCTTCTGTTTATCTGTTAATCTTCATTTCATTCTGTTTCTATTTCTATTATTTTTCGTTTTAACCTGTTAACCAAAAACCCCCATTATTACTGTTCTGTTTGGCTATTATTGTTGTTAATCGAACTTGCTGCAAATTCGTTGGGGAAACGACCCAGGTTCCTATCACTACAAATCATTTTGAACTTGGTTTATTTTGGAAGACACGGCAAAATCTTTTCAAAAATGGCGCCGCTGCCGGGGAATTTGCATCGGTTTGATTAGTAACAGTATTGTAAATAGCTTAGTTTAGGTGGTTCGGGTGGTCAGACAGAAATTTTTCTGACTCTGATCACTCAAACCAGGTCTTATTCACAAGGAATTGGGTGTTTTAAGCAAAAGTCACTTCCTAAGAGGAAGTGAGGTCTCACTCATTTTCCCCAAATTCCAACGTTTAGACCATTTTTTCACTGTTTTAGGTTCTGCTTTTTTGATTTCCAACAGGACCATTTTTTTTGAGTATCTCTGATTGAGTTGAAATTTGGTACAGTGATAGAAAAGGGCGAATCGTTAGACCCCCTTTGAAAATGTTTCATTTTCTAAGGGCTATCCTCCGTTTCGCCAAATTCCATCGTTTAGGCCACTTTTTCAATTTTTGAAGTTTTTTTTCCATTTTTGAGTCCCCCAATAGTCTAGGAGTTGCCCCGTCCAAGTCCCAAAAATTTTAAAAATCATTTGATACTGTTTCGGACTTGTTTTGGTCAATTTCTAGCATAGGTTTTTGCTTTTGTGTGTTTTGTCTCGTGTCTCTTAGTGTTTTTCCACTTTTCACCACCTCTTGTGGCATTTTCGTAATTCTGATTTTACGGTGGCATCTTTGTCATTACGAGTATTTGCCAATTCCGCTTTGTGTATATGTTGCATGAGCACCAGGAATACTACTAATCCGAAAGATTTGTTGCCATTTGATCCTGAAATAGAAAGAACAATTCTTACGCTAGAAGAGTTGTTAGGCTAAGTCATAAGATTAATACTTGAACCGGATACTCAATTAGAGTGCGATTCGGCCATTCTGATTGTGTCCATTCTGTTGATATTTCTGATTGTGCTTCCGATAGTATTTCTGATAGTCTTGTTGTGTTCACTGATTCTAGTAGCAACTTTGCTAACTCGGACATTATGGCAGGAGAGCAGGAAAATCATCATACTTTGAAGGAATTGGGTGCACCTGATGTCAATTATCAACCCTTGTGCATCCAATATCCTAACCTTCTTGCTAACTTTGGCTGAAATCTGGTCTAATACACTTGTTGCCTAAGTTTCATGGTCTTGCAGGTGAGTGCCCCATTAAGCATTTGAAGGAATTCCATGTAGTATGCAGCACTATGAAACCTCATGCCATTGATGAAGATCATATCAAGCTGAGAGCTTTTCCTTTCTCATTGGAAGGTGGAGCCAATGATTGGTTGTTGTACCTTCAGCCCTCATCTATAGGGAGCTGGACTGAAATTCAGCGGTTATTTCTGGAGAAATATTTCCCTTCCTCAAGAGCAACTGCAATCAAGAAGGACATTGACAACATTAGACAGATCACTGGGGAGACTATGCATGAGTATTGGGAGAGGTTCAAAAGGTTATGTGCAAGCTGTCCACACCATCAGATATCCGAAAAGACTTGATCAACTCTTTCTATGATGGTCTATCACCGGTAGACAAAGGGTTCGTGGATGCTTCTAGCGGTGGGGCTATGAGTAACAAGACACCTGAAGAAGCCCGAGACTTGATATCCATTATGGCAGATAACTCTCGCAGTTTGGCACCGAGCCAACAGTACTCCTGTTTACCATATTCAAGCTCCAGTCCGGCATGATTCTCGAGAGATTAGAGACTAGACTTGATGATCCGGCCTCCCTTGTGAGGCAAGTGGCGGTGACATAGACAAGACAAGTCTTCCCTTCTCGGCATGGGTACTCTTGTGGGTTTTGTTCTGACCCTTATCATTCTACTGACTCTTGCCCTACCTTGTATGATCCTACTTATCAAGATCAGTCGGTAGGCTGCAGTGGGTGTTTTTCCGGGAAGGCCACAATACCAACGAGAATAATGCCTTCTCCAACACTTATAATCCTGGTTGGAGAAATCACCCCAACTTTCGCCGGAACCAAAATCGAACCAGAGCAACCAATACCAAAATCGAATCGAGTAACCAGTATCGTTGAGTGCAGGAATTACCAAGAAAGGCCGTACGAGACCACGACTTTCCAAAGAACGATCTGCACCCCCTTTGCCTTTGCAAGCACCACCTCCTCGACCCGCCATATGTCCACCTCCACGGGCGGCACAACGGCGAGCTAGTAGTAGTGGTGGTGGTTCCTCACTTGAAGATATGATGAAGCAATTTGTCACGGCCAATATGCAGTTCCAACGACAAACCGACACTTCCATTCGAGTTTGCAAACACAGATTGGGCAATTGGCAACATCATTGAACCAGCTTCAACCTCGGGGATCCAATTCCCTTCCCTCACAAACAATTCCCAATCCTAAGGGAAATGTGAGTGCTATATCACTACTGATGCAGCAAGCAATTGGAGGAACCTAAGCAAGGCTGCAGATGTGACTTCCACATCGAAAACGAGTCGAAATGTGAAGATTGACTCGAAAAGAAAAGGCATGCAGCAAGGTGAAGAGGAAGACATTCCTATTCCTCTTCCCTTCCCTCGAGAGCGATTCAGTCCAAGAAGTTGGCGAGATAAAGCACAAGAGAAGGATATACTTGAGACATTCGAAGAGTAGAGATCAACATTCCTCTCTTAGATGCGGTCAAACAAATTCCTAAATATGCCAAGTTTCGAAGGAGTTGTGCACCAACAAGAGGCGGCGAAGGGCAATGAGCGAGTGAGCTTGAACCGAATGTCTCGGCACTCATCCGACCTACCATGCCTCGTAAATGCAAGGATCCGGGGACATTTTCTATCCCTTGCCTTATTGGTAACTATAGATTTGATGATTGCATGCTAGATTTAGGTGCTTCTATTAATGTCATGCACGCATCTCGTTTATAGATCTCTTGGTCTTGGTCCCTTGCGTCCAACTGGTGTCATTGTTCAGTTAGCTAATAGGAGTAATGCCCATCCTTTTGGTTTAGTTGAAGATGTATTAATCAAAGTTAATGAATTGATATTCCCTGCTGATTTTTACATCTTGGATATGGAGGGTGAGTCTCCTAGTAGTAGGTCACCAATCATTCTAGGGAGATCTTTCATGAAAACAGCTAGGACTAAGATAGATGTGCATTCAGTACTCTTTCCATGGAGTTTGGTGATATATCCTGATTATCCTTATTTTTCATCTGAGAGTGATACCCCTATTTGTGCATGCGATGATCATGAATGGTGCTCTGTTTGCACTAATTTGGTTAAGACTGCATTGTTTGGTGATTCTGACCATCCGAAGTATGCATTTACGGAGGTGAATGAGCGATTGCCGATCATTGTGGCAAATAATCTTATGCCGATCAAGAAGAGAAGGCTGCTAAGCTTATTGAGGGCGAACAAGAAAGCCATTGGGTGGACATTGGTGACATAATTGGCATTAGCCCTTCTATGTGCATGCACCGGATTCTCGTTGGAAGAGGACTCTAAGCCGGTGAGGCAACCCCGAGACGCCTTAATCCTCTTATCCTTGATGTGGTGAAGAAGGAGGTCACTAAGCTTCGCAAGCCGGCATCATCTATCCTATTTCGATAGCCGTGGGTTAGTCCAGTCCAGGTGGTTCCCAAGAAGTCTGGAGTCACTGTAGTAGCCAATCAGAAGAATGAGCTCATTCCTACTCGAGTTCAAAATAGTTGGAGAGTTTGCATTGACTATAGGAGACTCAACCAAGCCACTCGCAAGGATCATTACCCTCTACCTTTCATTGATCAGATGTTAGAGCGATTGGCTGGTAAGTCTCATTACCGCTTCTGGATGGCTACTCTGGATACTTCCAGATCCATATTGCTCCTGAGGATCAGGAGAAGACGACCTTTACATGCCCCTTTGGGACATATGCTTACCGAAGGATGCCTTTTGGCCTCTCGCAATGCACTGGCACCTTTCGGCGTTGTATGGTGAGTATTTTCTCGAGTTCCTAGAGAATTTGCATGGAGGTTTTCATGGATGATTTCACCGTATATGGGTCGATTTTGATGCATGCTTAGCTAATTTGTCTAGAGTCTTGCATAGGTGTATTGAATCTAATCTTGTCTTTGAATTATGAAAAGTGTCACTTTATGGTTGAGTCGGGCATAGTCTTGGGACACATAGTGTCTAGGAAAGGAATTGAGGTAGACCACGCTAAGATTGATGTTATTCTTGCTTTGCCTTACCCCGCCACGTGCGGGAAGTTCGCTCTTTTCTTGGTCATGCGGGGTTTCTATCAACGTTTCATTCGAGATTTCATCAAGGCTGCTCAACCCTTGTCCAACCTTACGCATAAGGACACCGACTTTGTCTTTGATGATGCGTGCAAGGCGGCCTTCAATCACTTGAAGCGTTGCCTTACCACAACCCCAGTGATTCAGCCCCCTGATTGGCTCCTCCCTTTTGAGTTAATGTGCGATGCTTCCAACTATGCGGTTGGTGCTATCTTAGCACTGCGGGTTGATAGAGCCTCCCATGTCATTGCATATGCTTCAAAGACTTTGGATTACGCTCGGTCTAATTACACCACTGCGAGAAGGAGTTGTTGGCTATTGTATTTGCCTTTGATAAGTTTAGGTCATATCTCGCTAGTTAGTAGAGTCATTGTTTTCTCGACCATGCGGCTTTAAAGTTTCTTTTGAAAAGGCGGATGCTAAGCCACGACTCATTCGGTGGATGTTATTGCTCCAAGAGTTTGATGTTGAGATTCGAGACAAGTGGAGCGCAAAGCCGGTAGCCGACCACTTGAGTCGCATCACCCATTCTCCCTCTCACCCCTCTTCTATTCGGGATGATTTCCACGATGAGCGGCTTCTACACTGCAAGTTAAGATCCCATGGTATCTTTGATCTAGTCAACTACTTGGTAGTGGTGTTTTTCTGTGTAGACTCCACTAGGGCCCAAACCTTAAAATTGAAAAGTGAGTCTAAATACTATGTTTGGGATGACCCTTATCTCGTGGAAATTTTGTAGTGACCAAGTAGTTAGGAGATGTGTGCACGATCATGAGTTTCACTCTATATTGCATTTTGCTCATGCTTCTGCTGTGGTGGTCACTTTGGACCCCAAAGAACTGCTAGGAAAGTGTTAGAATGTGGATTATTTTGGCCTTCCTGTTTCATGATGCCCATTTGTTTTGCAAATCATGTGATAAGCTGTCAAAGGGCGGGAGTATTTCCGTAGGCATGAGATGCCCCAAAACCCTATATTGTTTTGTGAGATCTTTGATGTTTGGGGTATTGATTTCATGGGTCCATTTCTGCTTCATATAGTTACACTTACATCTTCTTTGTTTGTTGATTATGTTTGAAATGGGTTGAGGCGAAAGCCACCGGACTAATGATTCTTCGTGGTGGTGGACTTTGTTAGGTCTAACATTTTCTGCGGTTTGGCATTCCTAGAGCTATTATCAATGATCAGGGTTCCCATTTTTGCAATCGAAGCATGGGTGCCTTGCTACGCAAGTATGGAGTGCTTCACAAGGTTCCCACAGCATACCATCCACAGACCAACGGTCAGGCTGAAGTCTCCAATAGAGAGATTAAGCAAATCCTTGGAAGACATCCAACTCTACCCGGAAAGATTGGAGTAAGCGACTAGATGATGCTTTGTGGGCATATCGCACCGCCTACAAGACTCCGATTGGGATGTCTCCCTATCGGATTGTCTTTGGTAAGGCATGTCATCTTAGGTTGAGTTGGAGCATCAAGCCTATTGGGCTATTAAGCAATGCAACATGGATTTGGCTAAGTCCGCGATGGAGAGGAAGCTGCAGCTGCAAGAGTTAGATGAGCTTAGATTGGATGCCTATGAAAGCTCACGGTTGTATAAGGAAAAGACTAAGGCATTCCATGATAAGCATATTCGAGGAAAGAATTTTACGTGGGCCGAGAAAGTTCTTCAATTTAATTCCCGTCTGAAGTTTATGCACGTAGCTTCGATCTAAGTGGGATGGCCCTTTTGTGATCACTAACATATTTCCATTTGGTCTTTGTTGAGCTATGTGATCCACCCACAGACGGACTTTTAAGGTCAATGGGCATCGCCTCAAGCCATTTCATGAGGGATCCCCACAGCAGCTGAGGAAGCGGAGATTCTCCTCATTGATGCCACTTATCCTCCATAAACCCTTGGGGAGTATTCTTCTTTCTTCTCCCTCACTCTCTTTTATTTGTTTTCCTTTTCTACTTTGCTTTTTGAAAATAAATACTTTCTTTCTTTCTAATGGTTGCTACATATTATGAACTAGGACATTTTGGTTTTAATGGATCATTCTGTTTAGTCTAGAACTCTTGACTCTTCGATTACAAGTCTTGGTAGTTGATTTGATGTTGTTGATTACCTAAGTTGGTATTGACCTTGTGAGGTTTTGGGTCTGCATGAATGGAATTCATCTTTTCCATTCTTTCTTTCATGTGTGCATCTCTCATGATTTGTGTTCTCTAGAACTTGCTCCTTTTCTTTTTGAAACTACATTTTTCACTTACATGCATAGGTATGATGGAAGCTTGTTTTCTTTCTTTTATTTTCCCTACTTTGGCCAAATAGCTTTTCCCTTGCATTATGATTCGTTTGCTAGCCCATTTGTGCCTTTTGACCCATTCTTTTCTAAGCCACATTACAAGCCTAAGCGTACAACCATTTTATTCCGCACCTTGAAAATTTATTGAGCATTGGTTTCACCTTGTTTTGTGTTTAAGTGTGGGGGTTGCTCAGGAGTGCAACAGTTTAAGTGTGGGGGGGAGATATTTGATTTTGTCATTGTAATTACATATACAATGAAAGAAAAGAAAGGAAATAACAAAAAAAAAAAAAATCAATCAAAAGAAAAGAGAAGAAAAGAAAAAAGAAAATAAAATAAAATACATGAAAAAAAAAGAAAGAGATATAAACAAAAAGAAAAAAAAGGGGTTCATACATAGAAAGAATGATTACGTTAATCAGTGCTCTATTTCATTTCTTTGGTGCTTAGCCTCTCATTCCATACTATTACCTACCTTCACCCTAGCCCCATTACAACCTTTAATTACAAGCTCTCTTGATTTGTGCATGTATGTGTTATGAGTAGTGGAGACGTAGAAGTTGAGCAAGCTTATGGTAGAACAAATTTCTTGAGTAGAATTTGAGCGATACACTTATTTACCTTAAACACTTGAGAGACCGATTGATTGAGCGCATCATTTGAGAGATCATCTTTTGTGATTAGCATCATTGATTGACACTACCATGAATTGTAATTTGAGATGAAGGGGTTTTGGTCTTGAATGATTGGTCTTTTGAAGCTTTGTGTCCCTTGATTCAATTTTTGCATTGTTAGCAATTATTAGTAAAGAAGAGTTTTCCCTTAGGTCTTTCTCTTTGAATTTTGCTCAGAGTGCAAAAAGATAAGTGTGGGGAATTTGATAATTGAATATTTTATACACTTATTTTTGTCTCTTGAATAATAATTTAGGACCCTTTAGCTAATAAATAATGGCTCTTATGTTTATTTGGGCCTTGGGCCTTTTATTGCATTTTAGCCATTTTTAATAATAAAATCCCAGTTTTGTGTTGCTTCACTATTTCTACCATAACTCTTGAACCAGACATCGGATTTGCCTCATTTTTGTCTCATATTTCAGATGATTCAGAGAGCTACAATTGTTATGAAGACATAAAGAGCAAATTCGGTCAAGAGGGCGGTCGATTTTGGAGCCCAAGTCGGATGTACAAATCTGGATTTATTTTGGACCCGAATTTTGTAATTTAAGTCAGTTTTATTTTATTTCTGTTTTGGGCTAAAACTATGAGAGCCCATTTCGTTTTAGGTTATTTTTAAGTAAGGCAGCTGCCACAAATAGATTCATTCACGTTTTTACCCTATTAGTGGATCAAAAACACAAGTTTCAAATTCTCTCAGTTGTTCTTCATCCGTTCTTCGAGTTCTTCATGTTCGTCATGAACTTCTTCATTTCTGCTCCATTTTCGTTCTGCATAGCCATGCTGGGCTAAGCTTCGGTGATTAGCCCACGGATTAAGGATTCCACTATCCAGAGGACTCACTCTTAACGGTAACAAATTCGGTTCATCACGAGTTTGTTCAATTCCGTTTTTCGTCCGAGGAAGGAAGTTGGTGGAATTCGAAATCCTGGGTTAATCTTCTGTTTATCTGTTAATCTTCATTTCATTCTGTTTCTATTTCTATTATTTTTCGTTTTAATCTGTTAACCAAAAACCCCCATTGTTACTGTTCTGTTTGGCTATTATTGTTGTTAATCGAACTTGCTGCAAATTCGTTGGGGAAACGACCCAGGTTCCTATCACTACAAATCATTTTGAACTTGGTTTATTTTGGAAGACACGGCAAAATCTTTTCAATTCTATGTTCCTGGAATGCCCAGAATATTGCCCACCATAATTCTCACTTCTTCTGGGGTATTGGTAGAGAAAAAATATATTGGATTTATCAAAATTAACTACCTGACTGACAGCTTTACATTACATACTCAGAATGTTTGCTAAATAGGTGCAGTTGCGTTGATTAGCATGTATATATATTATAGTGTCATCGGAAAAGAAACTATAAGTAAGCTCAGGGCATCCATGGCTCAATTTAACTCCCTTAATATGTCTTTCTTGTTTGCTGTTACTAATCATAAGAGAGAGTACCTCAGAAACTAGGATGAAGAAGTATAGCGAGAGGGGATCCCCTAGCATATACATTACTATAAAAAAGGTGTTTAACGTCCTAAATAATGCCCAATTAACGTCCCTTTTGCGAGGGACGTCTTACCAGGGGACGCAAAAAAATTCTTACTTGTGGCGTCCTAACTTTATTTAGGACGTCCTATTTAAGACGTCCTTAATTTCATTTAGGACGCCTTATTTAAGGCGTCCTAACATAAATTAAGGACGCCAAAAATCATTAAATAAGGGACTTTGGCGTCATTTTTGGCGTCCTAAAAGTATAATCAGGATGCCAAAAATCAATTGTTCATGAACTTTGACGTCTTGAAAAGTATAATCAGGACGCCAAACATTAATATAAGGCGTCCTAAAGGTTAATTTAGGACGCCTTATATGATTTTTTTTTTTAAAAAAAATTACCTGCTACATATTTGTTCACTCCCTAGCCATTCAAATTACAACGGCAAGAAGATTATATATAACAACAAACACATGTGCTTTCTACAAACACATTCAAACAAATTACATTTTTTTACTGCTCCCTAAATCCTAAATTACAACAGCAAACACATGTGCTTCTGCAACATTACATGCAATGTAATACCCTAAAAATCACATCTATGATAAGTATCATAATGTGGTAAATAATACCTATTGGAAATAGGTGAATATGTGGTGTCAAAGCATTGTAGAATGTTTATTCTAATTTCTAAGGAAAATTCTAATGAAATTAGAAGAAATAAAGGCCAAAAATGCAATTATGGGCCATAAAATGCCCTGAAAATATTATGATAAATTCTAAATGGTAATAAAATATTTGTTAAAAATTAGAGAGTGTGTTGTCTCTAATTTAGGGAATTTTTGGGATTATTTTCCCTGGAAAATAAAAAGGGAAAAATCAAAAAGTATTGTGAGGATCAAAACGACCCCATGATTTTTAATATTTTACATGGGACATAAAATACCAATGTCAGTCCAATAGTTGTGAGATAATAATTAATTCTAATTAAAAAAATTGTCAACAATTAGTAAGTAATTAAATAAGTAATTATTGGCTAATTGTTTAGGAAATGAATAAGGTGAAGTATATGAATACTTAAAGGTTTAATTAGCAAATGGGATAATTACTAATTAAGTAATTAAAGCATATAATTAAGTGATTAAGAACGTTGAAAAGTCAACAAAAAGGGCCATGAATTTTCGAACAAAAATAGAAAAGAAAAGGAAGAAAAAATGTTGTAGTGTGAACATGGAAGTGGTTTAAGGATATTTGAGGAAATGAATATTCTATGGAATATTCTGTGAAAAAGCAAACAAGATAAATGACCACCGATAGAAAATAAATCCTAACTAAAAATCCTTGGATTAGGTTGCTAACAACTGGACATATTATGATTCAGTGTAATTTTGTCCAAAAGTTGACATTACCTGAAGCGATTTCCGTAACCGAAAGTATTATCCGAAAATGTTCGGCAGGCAACGAAATGCCCTGAGTGGGATCAAAAATTTAGTTAACCCAAGTATTTTGAAAGAGGATGAATAGACCTTTGAGGCTGTGTTCTTGGATTTCTAAGATTCTCCAAGAATACGCGATTAGAACACCGAACCGGGACTTTATCGGTAAGAAACTTATAGAACAAGTAGATGACATCACCTAGGTGACATCATCTTTTGAAGAATGACATAGGGGAGGACGTTTTTGTGGTGGGAAATGGATGAGCAAACTTGTTTGCTAATTTTCTAAATGCATGGCTAGAAATTAAAGAAGGAAAAATACCATTTTGCCCTCACAAATGTCTACAAATAGCCTCTTCCCATTTCACTTCAACTCACACCAATTCCTCTTAGATTTCGAAATAGAGAGAGGATTTAGAGAGAAGGAAGCTCTAGAGAAAGTTGTAGAGAAGTTCTTCAAGGGTAAGTTCTTCGGTTCTAGTCATTAGTTCGGTAGTTCTTGAAGTTCTAAGGTAGTTGTTGTTTTGAACTTTAATCTTCCAGTATATTTTAGATATCATGTTTTAGGATTAAATATGATATTTATTTTGGAAAATATGTTGGGGTAGGAGATATGTCAAAATTTTGGAAGATTAGAGTCAAAGTAACGAAGTGCTGGCGAAATTCCGCCGATTAGGGGGTCAGGGGTAAAATGGTCATTTATGACTAAAATGTCCGTCGTAATGACTGATTTCTAATAGATGCGATATTATCCTTATAGGATATCCCTGATTACATTCTGATCAACTGTCGTACCGTATTCCGACAGAAGTACCGTTTACCGTCAACGAAGGTACGTTCGCGTACTGTAATACTAACTCTGATGTTTATTGTATGCATATATGTATAATGTCTGTCATCCGACTGTACTATTGTCTGTCATCTGAATGTACTATTGTCTGTCATGCCTTACATCCGACTGTACTATTGTCCGTTTTGCCTTAACCTTACCTCCGACTGTATTGTTATTGCCGTGCATATCTGATCATGTACATTTCTCATTGTGCCTTAACTTTATATCTGACTGTACTGTTATTGCCATACATATATGATATGTATACCCTATGTCTGACTGTAGTAAATGTTGCCAAAAGTCTATGAATGTCTGTCGTACA
Source organism: Acacia pycnantha (assembly GCA_025563575.1). Taxonomy (NCBI): domain Eukaryota; kingdom Viridiplantae; phylum Streptophyta; class Magnoliopsida; order Fabales; family Fabaceae; genus Acacia; species Acacia pycnantha. The sequence continues at coordinate 727,429 of JAMWYP010000226.1, read as the reverse complement.
TGTATGTTGTATATAAACATGAGGTTAACCATTATCTGGGGTTCGATGCATGGACCTCAGCTCTTAACTTAGCTTCAGGGTCGGAAGGACCAATGACCGATGATAGAGGCAAGCAGGCCACATAGAAGACCCGGCTGAAGACTTCTTTCTGATGTATATTACTTTTGAAACACTCTTGTACCGCTGTCTAAACAGCAAGACATGCTACCGTGGGTATTTTAATATATATATCAGTTACTCAATCGCTCCGGTGCTCTACTCTGATGATTTGAAATGATGTTTGATGAAAAAAAAAATTATACTACTTGTGAAAACGGGATGTTACATGCAACACTAAAAAAAGCAATATTTAAGCAGTTTCCACACACAACAACAACTTAATCACTCGAACCAAAAGGCAAAAAAATGTTTGATTGTATATCAACAAGCTTCAACAAATAACTATCAACGTGCGAATACATAGTAATGCAACTTGATGACAAAGAACCTGCTACCAAATACACAGTAATGCAACACCTAGTTCACTTAATAGACATATGCAACATAAATGCCACCATCACAGTTCCAAAAGAATCTCAAGAAGCATTCGTCTATCAAAAGATTTACATAAAAAAGATGATCACCTAATCCAACCAAAAAATTCAAGAAATTTAATCCAGCCAAAAGGTCTTGAACCATACAATGTCTTCCTTCGATAAGAATTACTCGAGAAGACTCTAAGTAAAATTCTCGAAACCATAAGAAACCAAGGTCACTCAATGTTGCAACAGTGACTGCAAGCATGATCAAATTAAGAGTCAATAAAACTGAAGCATGTACTGTCACCAAAATAAAAACAAAACTGAAGGCATGCGCATGGCTAGAAATCAATGCGTTCTATACCACTTATAAGTTTAGAAATATATTAAAGAGTCAAAAGATTTCAAGATAGTTTCCAAGAACACCACCATGATCATCTAGTTAGTTTATATAAACATAAAAAAGGATACAATTTAATAGCCAAATCTTAAGCCTGTCTTGGATGTTGTAAAAGGAAAACTCCTCACCATCCAATTCACATAATTGTCAACGGCCAAAATGCATCATGCAACAAGATATAACCCCAAAAAGATTCTGATTTAGCCACAAATCTTATGATGAAATCTTAACACGAACATGAAGACGATGGTACTACATACTTGGATAAGTTGTTGAATAACATCTCGAGCACTAGTAACCTCCACTTCCTTGAGATTTTCTACATAAACTCCTTTCTTAGTGTCTTCTCTTATCTTCCATATGATCAAACAAAATAAAATAAAAAGTTGTTTAAAAAAAGTTCAAGAGATACGATATAAGGGAATTTTCAAAAGCAGACAAAGCAATCTTACTGCTGATATATGTTCGTTGCAAAGGAGGATGGATATCCACAGAGAAGTGAGATGAATACCATTTATTATTAACATGTGGCTGTCTTGAGTCAACCACATGTTGAAGTAATACCATAAAAGCTGTTCTACCGCAAAGTAAGAAAACATAACTAATGGATTCTTAACATTTTTTGGCAACACAAACATAGGAATGATGTCTTGGATTCATATTATATTACCTAAAACTAAAGCTCACACCCATACATATGAAATAACCATTGAGATCTAGGTTTCAAAGCCTTAAGTAAATTCTAATGTTGTGCACGCCATTAAAAGCCATAATAACGTTGTTCTTCATTGTCACAATCTAAATTTAACCTCTTCTCTTGTGTAATTGTCTACTTTTCCAATAACAAATATAATCATTTATACCAATGTCTCAGGAAAATAGTATTCATCAACAAGAAATTTGCCTTACAATAAACAGTTATCTAAATCAACTCTTTTTGGACATGAAAAGAGCATGTTGCTATAGTTGAGAGAGAAAGATGGTTCTTTGGAAATGCCCAGTAAGGCCAATCAACTACCTTGGCAGCATCAAACTAGCATATCAAAATGCCCAGGTAAATCTTTTTGGGAAGAAAAGAGCAAAAAAAAAAAAAAAAAAGGTCTACATTTCAAATAATTATGTGAAGTAGTGAACAACCTAATGAGTATGGTAACTTAACAAATTCTGCAAGTAAAGTATGATAATAGAACTGTATATTTGCAGAAATAAACTTGTGGGTTGCAATCTCCAGTATTCCAGACTAATTATTTGTGTTAATGTCAAAATAAAATTATTTTATAAAGAATGCAATGCAATATTCTCATGCTTCGAAAATCAATATTCTCATCAAAAGTTCAAACCTCGGTTGAAACTAAGGACCCGTTTGTTACAAAGAAAACTTGAGGAGGGAAAGGGAAGATCTCAATCTTCCCATGGATTTTGGGTGTTTGTTAGAAAGAAAGTCCAGTCAGCAACTCACTGGAAGTACTCATCTTCCCTTATTTGAGGGAAGATGCTTTCCATCCGAAAATGGAAGGAAAGCTGTCATCTTCCCAGGAAAATGGTTTTTTGACAGATTTACTCCTGAAATTCAAATTTGGCGGGAAGTTTGAACTTGGCGGGAAAGTTCAAATTTGGCGATTTTTTTTTCTTCAAAAGTTCGAACTTAACAATAATATATTTTTTAAAAAATATATTTTAGCAAAAAAAAAATATTTTTTATTTTGAATTAATTTCTTTTGAGGGTAAAATAGACATTTCCTAATTCTTTACCAACTACCACCTCTTCATTTTCTTCCTACCAAACAACTCAAGTCATCTTCCATCTTCTTTCAAATCTTCCTTTCCATTCATTTCCCTCCTCTAAAGTTCATTTCCCTCCCCAAGCTTTCTTTGTAACAAAGGGGTCCTAAAAGTATTGCATAATGCTTATAAAGAGGACACAAATATGCATCTTTTTTATCATTCTATGTCTATACATACGATAGTGAGTTTTAGCCTGGTTCAAGTTTAACTCATATGATTACCTTTCCTGGGCCCTCATCCTTATCAACAATAGTGGATGGTTTTCCCCTACCCCCTGAAACTTCAACTGGAACAATTTCCCATGTGAAAGCGCCACTTTCTAGGACAGCAATACCACGCTCAAAGCTCTGAATTGCGTAGTTATCCTGCAGACCCAACAGAAACAAAAATAGAAAAAGGGAAGAAACTCTAGAGATCTACAAAAACTCATAGCAAAAATCACGATCCAAAACTCAGAGCAAAGATTTGAGACCTGAAACCGTAGATCGAAGAGCCATAGATTTGAAGCTGGGACGGCCGGCGAGATGGCAGGTGAGCGATGTAGACGACGTGGGCGAGTAGGAGAGCGAGGGTTGAGGGCAACGTGGTAACCGAGCGCCGTGACCAATCCGGTGAGCGACCGCCATAGCCAACGCGGTGAGCAAGCGTGGGAAGGTTTGGAGAGAAGGCAGCGAGTGTATGTGAGTTCTGGAGAGTTGAGTGAAAAATGAGAAGTTTGTGGTTTATTTTATTCATGTCGCACTTTTTTATTTTGGCGTGCTGAATGTAGCATTTCAGGACGTAAAAAAGAATTTACTTCTGCCGCCAAATTTTTTTCCAAATATCCCAAAATGCGCTAAAAATGTTGATTTTAGGCTTCCTAAAAAATATTTAGGACGCCAAAAAACAAATTTTGGCATCCTGAATGTATTTTAGGACGCAAAAAATAATTTTGTTCAGGACGCCAAAAAAATTTCTGGCGTAAAAAAAATTCCTAAATATCCCAAATTGCGCCAAAAATGCTAATTTTAGGCGTCCTAAAATATATTTAGAAGGTAAAAAAAAAAAATTAGGCGTCCTAAATTAATATTTGGGATGTCTAAAGTCTCAAAGTCAAGTAAATAATTACAACAATGCCGCCGCTTTCACTTTTCACTTCCCTTTTTTAAAAAGGGACATCTTTTAGGATAGTAGTATCCATATTTTTTAGTAGTGATATATGCCCCTACTAGGAAAAAAGAAGCTCACATTTTCACCAGACAAGCAAATGTTCAAACTAATAGAGCGAACACATTTCATTATAAGAGACGGGCTCATTATAAAATTCATATTGTAACAAAACATTTTTCAGGAAGTTCAACTCAACCCGTCATATGTAATATCCCCATTTTTCATGTGAATTAATGTGTTGAATGAATTAATGTGAAGTTGTTTGAATACATGAATTTTCATGAAGTCATGTGTTAATGAGATATGTTATTGCATGAAACAATTAAAGTAATAAGAGGATGAGAAATTGTTTGTTTATGCTTAATTACATGAATATGGTAAGGGACAACCTTAAGGCATAGATGACAATGGAAGTCAAAACATATTTCATTTTCCCTTTTTACCCTTAGGTATTTCGCATAAAGGGAAGGAATAAAATTCCAAAAATGCCCAAGAATGTGTCATGGAATTAACCAAGAACTGAGTTATTGGGCTAAATAGGAAAGGCAATTTTTGAAGTCCAAAAGGATGATCCAATTCGCATAAGAGAGGGATGATGAAAACAAAAATGTTCTCTTGGAAAAAAAAACGACAATAAGTACTCCCAAGTACCTATTCTACCTAGGAGAATTATTACAAAAAGGACATTGATTTAACCATAAGAAAAGGGGGGGGGGGGAATGGACATATCATTTAAGTCAAAATAAAAGCAAAATATTCTTCCTCAAATAGCTCCCATTTTTGATATGAAGAGGAAATGAAGAAGAAAAGAAGATGATGACAAGTAATCACAAGAGGAAATTATGGTTATTTTGGGCAAGTACCCAAGGCATTAAATAAAGACTTATGGACACTCAACCCAAGCCAAATTCAAAGTAAATTTTTCTCCCCAATCAGCCCTCATTTTCATCCAAGCATGGAAGAGAGGAAAGAGGAAGAGTTTTCATGAGACAATTAGAGAAAATATGGGCATAAGAGTAATTCACCAAAACTCAAAGGAGAAGCAATTTTAAAAACCCATTTCCCCTCATTTGGAGCTGCCCATTTTGGTTTTGAGAAGGGAGAAGAGAGAGTACAAGAGTTTTCACATAAGAGACTTCAAGAAAGCTCAAGTAAGAGAAGGTTGAAGGGAGGTCAAGGTCTAAGGTAAGACCATGAATCAATACTCTACTCTCTTATACTTTTCCTTAAGTAGTAAGATAGTAAAGAACAACATTTCCTTGATGTTTTGTGGTGAAGTCCAAAAATAGAAGGAGAGAAACTTATGGATCAAGTGTTCCAAAGGTGCTGAAGAGCTAGCATGCAAGTAAGCTATCTTTGAACCTTCTTATGATTTCTTGGTTGTTTGAGTTAGGAAATGAGTGTCACCTTGAGTATATATGTATGATGGGTTTGTGTAGCTAATGAAAAGTATGAACAAAGATTTAAAGTTAAGGTTCATGGTTTAAAATGGTAGATCAAGCATGATATAGGAAAGATATGATGTTAAAATGGAAACTTGATATTTTGTTGATTAAATGTTGATTTTCGTCCAGCTGGTTATACTTGTGAATTGGAATGGATTTTGGTATTTTTGATGGTCTGGAAGTGTTTAGAATGAGATTTTATATAAAGATGAACTTGGATCACAATTTTGGAAACATGGATAGAAGCTTGAAAAACGTGGGTAAGTTGTTTTGTGAAAATCCAGTGAAGTTAGCCGGGTACAACATGATTTTTGACCTAGTAAACGAATTTATAAAATTAGGAAATTTTACAAGCACAAAGTATACATCTCAAGGATTAATTTTGTATAGAATTTTTAATTTTTGAAGTTCTGGAATAAGAGAAATAAAGTTTTGAAAACTGACCCAAAAACTGGAGAATATTTTGGACTAGAAGTGAGGTTTTGGGCCATGGTTGGATTTTCTAATGTGATAGGCCCAAAATGGTTAAAAAAAAAATAGACATAATAAGGGTCATTTGGGCTTTTGAACCACTCCAAAAGGAGTTTTCTAGATTTAATTATGAGTTTTTGAAGATCAGTCACTGTTTGTTGGAAATTTCTGAGCATAGGCGAAAACAGGAGGAATTTAAGTCAATAATAAATTCCTAAATAAGAAAAGGAATTTAGTGATTATGGACACATGGAATGAGCTTATTTTAAATGAGAAAAGGAAATAATTATTGGGGAGGAATTTGATTATATTTATATTTTGTTTTTTCAAGGGGCTATTTGTGACATCATACCGGAAAAATTTATTTATATTCGTGGTTGACTACCAGGTAGTAACCTTAATCCTCGTATACTTTGTATGATTTGTATATATATGATTTGCCATGTTACTGTATACATTCGGTTATAATTTATTTTGAAGCACTATGGAATCGGAACATGCTGTATTCATAAAAGGGCATTGCTGTGTGCCGTGCCCAGCAGTTTGTGCTGTGAGTGTAATACCCAATTTTCGACTTACTGAAAATCCTGTATTTTAAGAATATGTTACCATATTAAATTGGCTAATATATGTGACATAAAATCACATAAATTAATGGCTATTTTAAGTATAAATGAACCATGGAAGAATTATAAAACACTTAATTAAATTAAGTATCGATTAGCAAATAATAGACAAATAAGCTTTGCACTAATTGAGATTAGTGGCATAACTCTTCAATTTGATTATGGGCAAATTAAATTAAACATTTTGAAATAAAAGAGGGCTAATTATTGAAGAGAAATTAAGGGCCAAAGATGAAGAATTAAGCTTGTCTAAATAAGCACAAATGACCATGATTAGCTAGCCAACAAATCCTATGTTGACACATGTAATTAGTGGGCATTTAAATACTTGATTAAAGAGTTAATTTAGCTTCCCAATCATCCCCAAAATCTGGCCAAAAACGTGCAGCTCCTTATGAGAGAAGAAAAGAAGAAAAACTTAATGAATTGTGTTGAAAAGTCAACAAAAAACACTAGCCAATGAGAACACATGAAACATGGGATATTTGTGCAAGTGGAGAAGTATATTCCTTGGCCAAAAATTGGCCATGCAATTCGAAATTTTCATGTGGATGGAGGGAGTTTATGTTTAAATAATATCATGATATTTTGGGAATTAAAAGCTAGTAGATTTAATTCAAGACACGAGTAAATGAGAACCGATAGAAAATAAATTGTATCTTGAGATTTGTTAATCATAGATCAAATATAAGAACTTATTATGAACAAGTGTATTTTTAGCTTGAGATGGGTTATCTCCGAAGTTATTTTCGTAACTTTTGGGATTAACCCTAAAATGACTAAAAGACTAGTAAAAACCCCTAATTAAACCATAATCCTTGTTATTTCAAATACTTCTCAAGAGACTACATAAACTTCAGAACATATCTCTAAAAGTATTTGTGATTTTATAAGCACATACAATTAGAATACTAAGCAGGGAAATTAATCAGTAAGAGGAAATCCTAAAGAGATAGGATTTCATTATGAAATGGAAGAGAGAGGAGAGAGGGACGGATTTGTGGAGGAAAGAAGAGGGAAATTGTGTGATTTAGAAGAGGCCACATATGCCTCATCTTGACCATTTGATGGAAAGGATGATCCAAGGGTTGTAATCCATAGGTTTCTCCTATAAATAGAGGCCTTTGCCTCTTCAATTCCTCACACCAAAAATCATTCTAAGAAATGGTAGAGAGAAGCTAGAGAGAAGTGGGGAGCAAGAAGTAGGAGGAAATTCTTCAAGAGGTAAGTTATAGTCTTTAGTTTTGTAGTTCTTGAAGTTCTAGGTTAGTTCATAGCTTAGATGTTGTTTTGATCTTTAATCTTTCAATATATTATTGTTATCATGTTTTTATGATTAAATATGGTTGGATTTCGAAAATATGGATGAAGAAAGTTATATAGCAAAATTTTGGAAGATTAGAGTCAAAGTAGCGAAGCTCTGGCGAAATTTAAATCGATTAGCGAAGTCAGGGGTAAAATAGTCATTTATGACTAAGATATCTGTTACGATATTGTTTATGAGTTAATAGATACGATATTACCCTTTAGGATATCTGGGAAGTCCAGAGTCGGGTTCAAAAGGCCGGATGTTTGGCCATTACACGGTGAAAGGTACGTTTGCGGCATACTGTAACACTAACTCTAATGCTTATGGTATGTTTATATATGATAGTGATATTCATAAACTAAGATGTTGTCTTAGTTCATACTTTCACATTCAGCTTTATACGGGTTATAGTCATATTAATACCGTTGAGTTTTCCTAGCGCTGAGGACACGACCATACATCGTGGCACTGGTGAATAGTGCAGACAATGAATAACATGCATGAGCGTTGACTATGTGTGGTTATTGCCTTACATATGTGATTATGTTATTCCTACATCTGTTATGGGCTTTTGTAGTGAATATGCTGAAATGTCACGAATACCTGTCATACCTATATTGTTTACATAAGCATGAGGTTAACCGTTACCTGAGGTCCGATGGGCATTGGACCTCAGTCTTGACTAATAGTATAGGAAAGGTTCAAGCAGAAATATCAGATATATCAGGAATATCAGAAATATCAGAAAGGGTACCGGAAGATGGAGTCATAAAGAGAAACCAAGGGGCAAAGTCGTAATAATGCACCAGTCGAGGCAGGAGCCGGAAGAAGTTATCAGAGCCTATTGTCAGGCATGGGTCAAATAAAGTTATTTCGAATAGTTTGGTGCCGAAGGCCAGGCTAGTCTATGTGGGTCAGCCAATAAGTCGCCGTGAAATCGGTGAGGCCCTCATGATAGACACTTACCTGACCATTCTGTTCGGTTAACGGAGTTAGGTTCATTGCCCCAAGTCTAGTTAAGGCTTGGTCTAGGTTGTATAGTTACTTTTGAGAAATGTAATTGTACAAAGCTCTGTATATTGTATCACATGAATATTCCTTCGGGATTTTCAATTTAACCAGCATACGCCTGGCATCATCATATGTCGGGATATTTTTATATCAGATACTCATTATCCAATTGTTAGCACATTGCTCTTCGTTTCCGCAGTACTCTGATGTAGCACCTCAAACTCTGTCAAATTTTCTAAGACCAAGTGTCATCCGATACCATTTGAGGTATGGAATTTGGGGTGTTACAGTGAGCTATTAGGACTGCTAGTTTCGGATTTGGCTGTATGCCTTGTTGTGTCCATGATACTAAATGATATGTGGTTTGTGTTTTTATTCGTGGTTTTCTTACATAATTGTTTATACATTTTATATGAGATTAATGGTTACTTTGGGATTCAATTTTTGAATCCCAGCTCCTTTTAAGCCCTCAGACAGTTCATCTAGGTTTGAGCCGGGAGACCAAGGTAAGACGGCGGAGCAGGACTAGGGTATTTATGGTGGAGGATGATGGAGTTTCTTTTTGGAAATTTATTTTAGATTCCCAGATGACTATATTATATTTATTTTAGGTATCATCATTCGGGATAACTATATACTTGATCCCTCCGGGGCAATTTACCTTTTCGCATTTTATCTTACCAGTATATAGTTGTCCAAAATGATGCATGCTCTACTACTAATACTCTGATGAACGACGTAAATTAACTTCGGAAAATAATTTAAAATTGAATAAAAGTAAAGGTGACATGGATCAAATTGAGATTTTAAAATGTTGATGAATTTACCATTATACCCTCTATTCATCTTTCTCTCTCCTCACCCTCTCTTCCTCTTCCTCTTCCTCTTCCTGTCGCCATGGCAACGCGACGAGGCTATTCTAACAAATCCAGAACAAGATTGAGACCAAGCTCGCCATAAGAAAATCCATGGAAGTGTTGCCATAAAAAACCAATGGAAATTCTAGAATGAGATCGAGAACAAGCTCTAAAAAAATGGTTGTCCAAGTTCTCTCTCACTCTCTCTCTCGCCTCTGCCTCCCTTCGGTTGAAATCGTGGTGTTGTTGATGGTTATGACAGAGTAGTGGTCGAAGCTCGCTAGTGATGGTGAAGATGAAAGTTGTCCCTAGCGAGGAAGAGAGACGAAGGTGGAGGAAGGTAAAGGAGTGGTTGTTGACTCTGAGGAAGAAGAAGGTGAACAGTAGAAGATATGGTATTAACTAAATATAAAACGGGCTTCACAAAATTTGTAATGAGATTGATAAGAATTGTAAAGGTTTTGACAAAAGAGTTTGCTGATGAAAACATGTAAATCAGGATTCACCAACATTTGTGGCATTTCACCAAAATTCATAATGGGATTGAAAAGTTTAGTAATGATTTTGACAAAAGCGTTTGTTGTGAAGCCTGTTTTACATTTAGTTAATACCATATCTTCTACTATTCACCTTCTTCTTCCTCAGAGTTGACAACCACTCCTTCACCTTCCTCCACATCCACCTCTCTTCCTCGCTAGGATAACTTTCATCTTCAACGTTGCTAGTGAGCTTCGACCACCACTCCACCATAACTACCAACAACACCACGATTTCAAGCCAAGGGAGATAAAGGCGGGAGAGAGAGAGAGAGAGAGAGAGAGAGAGAGAGAGAGAGAGAGCTCGGACAACAATTTTTTCTAGAGCTTGGTCTCGATCTCATTCTGGAGCTTCCATGGGTTTTCCATTGGCAATGCTTCCATGGGTTTTCCGATGGCAAGCTTGGTCTTGATCTCGTTTTGGATTTGTCGGAACAGCCTTATAGCGTTGCCATGACAGCAAGAAGAGAGAGAGGAAGAGAGGGTGAGGAGAGTGAAAGACGAAGAGATGTCATAATGATAAATTCATTAACATTTTAAAATCTCAATTTGATCCCTGTCACCTTTATGTCTTTTACAAATGTTAACAAAGCTTTGGAGTTTTAAAATTTTATATGGTATTTATGAGGGATTCTCCCTAAACTTTATGCATATATATATATATATATATATATATATATATATATATATATATATATATATATCTTGTACGTATAATTTAGAACACAGAATTATAGTTCTTATGCAAACATGCACAGATCATTCAGTATTCGGTAAATCCTACAATTCATACATTTTCCGTAAAGCAATGTCATTCATTCAGTATGATAGTTCTTTTTTAGCACCTTAAAATTATTACAATAAATTGATTTACGATATAAAAAACGCATATATCTATTTTAATATTTTAATTGGAATAAATTTTAGGAAAAGTTAATTTTTTAATTCTTAAAAGTCTAGACTCACTACTTAATCACTAAAATTTGATTTATATATGACTCATTTTTAAACTTTTAACTTGTTTGAAACTTAGTCTTTAATGGTTTCATCATTTGTTACCTTGTCCTTATCATCCACAGTTCATGGTGAGTCATCCCTAAATCATCCCACGTGGCACTCAATTTCGCTCGATCTACATGGATTTTATATAAAAAGAAAAAAGAAAAAACGAAAGACAGATATTCTTCGTTGTGTCTCTTGTTAGCGTGTGTCTTCTATTCTTAACTTTCAAAAGTAATGTTTTATACTACCTCCGTTCCTAATTATAATATTAAGTTAACCATTTTTAGAGAAATTAAGAAAGATAATTAAATTACTTTAGATTTTTTTTCTCTCTCCAAACTACTTAGTTTGACTAATAAACTACTCTCTCGGGTTCTAAATATAAGACAAAATATGTAGTGCAAATTGCATTACAAACTTTGTCTTATATTTAGGATCGGAGGTAGACAAGTAGTAATATATAATTTAAGGATACACAATAAATGATATGATTAAGTAACTTATTTAACTTCTTTAATATTTCTAAAAAAGTTAATCTGATCTTACAATTAGGATCGGAGAGAGTAGTTATTTAATCAAATACCTTTCACTTGTTCACTTCTAGCATCTACATTATGTTAGCCGGCACCAGAAACAAGTTAAAAACAAACAAACAAACACACAGACTCTCTGTATATGTATGGATTTGGGTTCTCATGATCATTTATCTTATTTTCTTCTCGAGTTCATATTATGTGTACATAATTATGTGCTTCTTATATGCTCATACCTCTAATTAGAGGCATGAGCATATTTTTTTTTTTAATTTTTTTTCAATTTGTTTATATATTATATTTATATATATTTAAATTATATGCTGCTTTCTGGGATGTTTTTTGCATCCAGTATCTCAAATTAATTAGTTTCCAGTTCTGCATCTATCTGTAACATCAGTATCTTAAATTAATTAGTTTCCAGTTCTGCATCTTCAATAAATATATTACTCTCATAATACATGTGTTTATACTTAATTAGGTGAATAGGCTCTATACAATCCTATTAGATAGCTCATAACAGAAAGGACGAGGGATGGGCGGTTCACGAGCTAAACGACAAAAGTCGTCGGATTGCGCGATGCGTCTATTATGTTTATTTATTTATTTATTATTTTGTGTCGGGCGCAACGGTGTTTACAGGTCCCAGGTGAGCACGTAGGACCATAGATTCAGGGGAGAATCATTGCCAAAGCTCAATTAAGGTCTAAAATTGTAAAAAGGGCCCCAACAACTTTCACATACCAAAAAGGGCCCTAGGGCCTTTTCTGGTATAAACGTTAACAACTAAAACAGCCAAATTGACAACAAAATAAATACCCATTAACAACTAAATCAGTCGTATTAACAACAATATTTTAACAACTAAATCACCACTTTAACAACAATATCACCTTTTAACAACTAAATCATCACTTTAACAACAATATCATCTTGCTTAACAACTAAATCAGTCAAATTAACAACTAAATTTTAATGAAAAATCTTAGAAAAGGCCCTAGAGCCCTTTTTAGTATGTGAAAGTTGTTGGGGCCCTTTTTGCAATTTTGGACCTTAATTGGACCTTGACAATGATTCTCCCTAGATTCATAGTTTAAGACCAAATCCAGATCACTTGATTTGACCATTAAACTAGACTTTGTGTTTTATTCTATTAAGACATTTGGACAGGTTGATCAATCCGCCAAATTTGTGTGTATACTTTATACATGTTTGTCGGATTACATGTAGGGGCGGACTCAGACAATTATTGAAGGGGCACAATTGGTGGGGAGATACGGGGGTTCAAGGGCAGCGTCCCCGAAATTTTTTTTAATGAAAGTTTTAAATGTATTAAAAAATAAAAAAAATATAAACAAGAAAAAAATATATCAAAAAAATATTTATGAAATCGAATGAATATTGATGATGTAATAAAATATGTAATTATTTTACAAACCTATCATTTAGAAAAGCGTTAGAAATGCAGCTACATAAATTACAATGAAGGGTGGACATTCAATAAGTTCAAGTATATATATTTTAATAGCAAAAGTATATTACAATAAAAATAATTATAATGTCATTCTTCTAGGCCTTATTTTTTGAAATTCCATCATAATTGACTTATTATCAATGCTATCAAATACATATTTTTTAATATAAGGCACTAAACAATCATTCATCCCCAATCCGATTAAAATGGGCACTTAATTTAAGGGTGGACAATCAATTCATTCATGTATTATTATTATTATTATTATTTTAAAAAAAAAAAAATCCCAAATCTTGGGGGCACCCCCCCACCCCAAAAAACTTAAAGCCTAGATCCGCCTCTGATTACATGTGTTTATACTTAATTTTTTAGGATTACATATGAATATTTTTATTCATTTTAATTGAAATATATTATTTTAATCATTAATCATTGAGTTGATTTTCGCTGAGAGCAGCATTAATGTTACAATGTGATATGAAATGAGAATGTTAAGATGAACATGTGGTCATATAAGAAGAAATAAGATTCATAATACTTATATATGCGATCACTTTAGAGTGATATCTATTAAGAAAAAAATGGTAAAATATTTTTTGAGGTGGTTTGCACTCATTCAAAAAAGACTATTAGATGTACCAGTAAAGAATATCAATCAAACAGTGTAAAGTCATTTGAAAAGAAGTAAAAGAAAACTGAAGCAAACACTTAACCAGATTATAGAGTAAGGACTGAAGCAAATACTTAACTAGGTTATAGAGTAATGTCTTTTGGTTAATAATATGTCCAAATAAGTTTTGACAGAGTATAATTGGCCTTCTAATCCATGTAACCAACTCCATCCGGTAAGATAACACTTTGCTGTTGTAGTATTTATTAGTTGATTTTGGCTCAACTATGGTCATGCAACTAATCTTTAAATTAATATATATAAAAAAACTAATCTTTAAATTATTATTTCGGCCAGATTAATAACTGATATGGTTTTCTCTACTTTGAAATGAGCATCAAATAATACAGAATAAGAAAAAGGTTAAAAACTCAATATTTACATTTGCCGATGAAGACATAATGAAGTTAATTTAATATTAAAATCAAACAATTAAAACATACTAAAATACGGATTAAATTATTTCAATGGCTTGACACTCTAATTGTTCGATTTTCAACTTTGTAATCAGTAGGTGAGACTGTTCTATGTATTTAAAAATAAATAAAAAAATTAACCCTTTTGGTCCCCTGATATCAAACACTTTTTCTAAATCTTATTATTAATTAGGCAAGTAATCGACTAATCGAAATTAAACCTTTGAGATTAGTATGCCTCCCTCAAATATTTTTTCAAGACAATGAAATTTAAACTCAATTAACCCACTCCCTTAGATATAACTAAATAAATAAAACATAAGAGAACAAAATTTCATTCTTCCATTCATTTATAAAATATCTTACATTGGTGATGTAATCCCTTGCCTCACTTCCTCCGCATCAAGATATTAACATTAAAAATTCTCATTATTTTCTTCAAAAAAGCTGGTTGCTTTGTTGCCGACTCATCTACACTTTCCCACCTTTTCACTATATAAGAAACTGTTCATGATAGACTATCTCAAGCCCCATAAAACTCAGAACTTCCATATCAGATTCAAAGAGAGGAGCAAGTACAGCCATGGCTACAAACCAACAAGTGAAGCTCTTAGGATTCGCAGGAAGCCCAATTGTGGCGAGAGCTGAACTTGCTTTGAAACTCAAGGGGGTGGAATATGAGTATATTCAAGAATCATCACTTACGAACAAAAGCGATCTTCTTCTTAAGAGCAACCCTGTTCACAAGAGGCTCCCTGTTCTTCTTCACAACGACAAGCCCGTTATTGAGTCTCTTGTGATTGTTGAATACGCCGATGAGACTTGGACTGGCCACCCCATCTTGCCTTCTGATCCTTATCACAGAGCCCTATCTCGTTTCTGGTCTAGCTTCATTGAAAACCAGGTGATTCAACACTTCTAGCTCTCTTCTTCTTTGTTTTTTTTTTCAGTCAACTCAACAAAATATGAAATTTCCATGGCGGGCTAACGGAAATTTTTCCCTTGTTTTTTCCGTAGGAATCTGAATGAGGAGTCACTAATAACAAATGTTTTGTTGCTTGATTTCAGGTGTTGCCTGCGGTAAACAAAGCAGCCTGGAACCCAAACAAGCAGGAGAGGGAAAAAGGTGCTGAAGAAGCAAGAGAGGCTCTGGAAGTTCTGGACAAGGGGCTTAAAGTGAATGACAAGTTCTTCAATGGAGATTCGGTTGGGTTCTTGGACATCGCTGCTCTGATAATCTTTTACTGGTTGCCCATAATTCAAGAAGCTTGTGAGTTTAATGCGTACAGTGGTGACAAATATCCAAACCTAGAGAAGCGGGGTCAAGTGGTTTTGAATGATCCTGTTGTGAAAGGAGTTTTGCCTCCCAGAGATGCTCTCCTTTCCTTCTTCAAAGCTCGCTTTCAGAGCATCGTTGATTCAAAGTAGACGATCACAAGAGTTACCAATAATCTATCTGAGTTGGTTAATTATCCAGTGTTGTGAGTAAGAGTGATGGAAATAAAACATGTATAATGATTGTCCAGTGTTGTGCGTAAGAGTGGAAACAAAATATGCATGCATGGGGGAGGTGGGGGTTTCTTCTTGTAAGGGAACCCCTTTGGTTTGACTCATCGCATCATAAAATAAAACTTTAATGTTTGTTGTCGTTGCTTAAATCTCAAGTTTGTTGTTGCAATAGTATGCTAGATTTTTCTTACTTGTAGTGTCAATGACTTTGAGAGCATCTCATGACCTCTTGTGACTGGCATCCATCCAGTTTCTTTCACCGGCAAGTCTCTCATCATCCTTTATTATCCTTCCATCTGGATCGTTCAATTTTGATCCAAGCTAAGCATCCAGAGAGATACATCATCTATTTCAAATTACTGCATGCGATAATTTGAAATAGATGATATGTCTCCCTCTGGATGTTTGGATCAAAATTGGGCGGTCCATATGAAAAGATAATTAGGGATGATGAGAGAGGGCCAATGAAAGTATCTGCTTCCCTTGTGACTGTAGACCCCTTTCATAACAAAACAAAGAATAAAATTAAAATGCACATGTTCAGTCATAACATACACACGAGAGAGGGAGCATATATATACACACACACACACACACACACACACACACACACATATATATATATATATATATATATATATATGATTTTTTTTAAAAAAAATTATATATTTATTATAGGCTATAAATATAATTTAATTTCAAATTTAAAAATTTTAAATCTGAAATAAATGTTTCTCCCATTTTTGAAATTTAATTTTATCTTTAATTACATTAATTCATATCTAATAATATATATAAATTGCCGAAAATTTTATATTAGTTTTACATGTCATTATCATATATTAATACCATCAATTAATCAATATATGGATATTCATATCATAATTTTTATTTTTATAAAGGTAATTTTAAATTTTCCGACGGAATTAGCCAAGAATGTTCCGGGCCCGTTTGGATCAAAAAATTCGTTGGAATGGAAATGAAAAGAACGGAAAATATTTTGCCTGTGTTTGGTTGACAGTAAAAAAGAAAATGGATTGATAGGAAAATTTTCATTTAGTTGGAAGAAAATGAAGAAAAAAAATGAGGTAAAATATCATTTTACCCATAAAATAAAATATTATTTAAAATCACCCATGTAACATCCCATTTTCAAAAGTAGAATTTTTTTTTGATCATGAGTAGAGCATCGGAGCAAGAGAGTAACTGATACAACATGATACAGTGGCGTAACTGCCTGTTCATAAAGAACAATACATTATCTGTTCAAATCTTAAATGTCATCGATCGGGTCTTTACGCGGTCTTCACACGTGCTGCTTACTCAGCTTACACTCATCTTCCATCCTCGAGTCTCCGGGTAAATTGTGATCTAAGCCCCATACCTTAGTCACAGTGTATGTCCAGGACAGAGTCCCGTTCATATCTGTATGAAACTATCCACAACATATATAAGCATACTACAAGCATCAGAGTCAGTGTTACAGTACGCATCCGTACCTTCGTTGACGGTATTTCTGCATTCCCGATCGAATTCAAGATTTTTGACTCGAAACAGACGTTTGACAATGCACGACAATGATACGTGATCACAGATATCCTGTAAGGATAATATCTTATTTATTAATAATCCACATCATAACAGGCATTTTAGGCACAAATTACCATTTTGCCCCTGACTTTACTAATCGGTGAAATTTCGCCAGAGCTTCGCTACTTTGACTCTAATCCTCCAAAATTTTGACATATCTCTTTCTACAACATATTTTTGAAATAAATATCATATTTATCCCTAAAACATGATATCTAAACTAACTTGGAAGATTAAAGATTAAACTAGCATTTCTACTATAACTACCGAAAGAACTACTAGAACTTAAGACGAGAGACCGAAGAACTTACCCAGGGCTTCGCTACAATTTTCTCCAAGCTCTTCCTTCTCCCTTCCTTCTCCAAATTTTCGAACTTGCTAAGTGAATTGGTGAGGATTTTGCAAAAGGATTGAAGGCTATTTATAGGGAAATCCATGACACTATTCATGCTTTATCATATCGAATCTCAACCGTTGGATCAAAGCTCAATTGCATGGCTTCATCTTGGCCCTCCAATGCCTTGGCCGACCTCCCATGATGTCATCCCTCCAAGGATGATGTCACACAAGTGATGTCATCTTTGCTTTATGGGGTTTCTACCGATAAAGTTCCCAATTCGGTGTTCTAATCGCATAATCCTAGATAATCTCAAAAATTCCTCGATGTCACCTTGGAGATCTATTCCTTCTCTTGAGAAATGTTTGGATTAAAAAAATTTATGATCCCATTAAGGGTATTTCATAGCCTGCTGAACATTTTCGGATAACTGCCGTCGGTTACGGAAATTACTTCGGGTAACATCAATTTCGGGACAAAAATTCACTGATTCATAATATGTCCAGATGTTTACCACTTAATCCAAGGATTTCAATGTAGGATTTAATTTCTATCGGTTCTCATTTATCCTATTTGCTTTTTTCACAAAATATCTCATTTTAATATTAATATTTAACCACAAAATATCATGATATTTTTTTCACAATTTCTGCTCCCCAAAAGTCAAGATTTTCGGCCAGCCCTCTTTTATTTTTTATTTTTATTTTTTAATTAATTTATATTATATTCTAATTATCTTATATAATTAGCAAAATTCTCCCATTGGTCCACAAGTAATTACATGGATTTAGGCCCCTTTAATTTGTTAGAAATTCTTGTAGCCTTTGATCTTGCTTTATTCAATTACATCCTATCCATTGATTAATGTTTTATTTGTAGAAATTGATTAACAACCTTAATTAGGGTCTTAATCACAGGATTAGTATTCTTTTAGGATTTAGGGTTTTCATACACTTAATCCCATACATTTTTCTTAATCTTTTCAAATTAATTAGCATGGATATTCTATGCTAATTCTAGCCATTAACATTTAATTAAAGGGTTTTACACAATTTAACTTGGATATTCCCTTAATCATGCTTAAACAATTAGCCAATAATTATTTATTTAATCACTTACTAATTGTTGATAATTTTCTTAATTATGATTAATCATTTTCTCACAACTATTACACTGACATTGGTATTTTATGTCCCATGCATTATATTAAAAATCATGGGGTCAATTATGATCCCAAAATAATATTTAATTTTCCCTCTTATTATTTCCAAGGATATAATTTATTAAATTCCCAAAATTAGAGACAATATTCTCTCCTATTTTTAATAAATATTTTATTGCCTCCTAAGATTTATCATAATTTTCTCAGGCTATTTTATGCCTTATAAATGTATTTTTGGCCTTTTGGCACTCTATTTCCCTTAATCTTAATAGAATTTATCTTAGAAAAACAAGATAAATATCACACAATATTTAAGACCACATATTCACCTATTTACAATAGGTTTTATTTACCAATTTATGATATTTATCATAAGTCAGAATTTAGGGTATTACATTTCTTCCCCCGTTAAACAAAATTTCACCCTCGAAATTTGCTCCATACTAACTAAGCTCCGTACTATCTAGACTTTGGACCATACGCTCCAGCTCGACTACAAAGATCTTGTAATGTCGTACTTTGATATATAGTGTTTTCCGTGGTGCCCATACACCGCGTCAACACCAGATATCATAAATGTCTCCATGGCGTCCATACACCATGGCAACACAAGATACCTTAAATGTCTTCATGGCGCCCATACACCATGGCAACACAAGATACCTTATACTCAATGACACGATCACGGTCGGATCGTAATAACTAAGAAACATAGAACAGTGCTTTGAATCTTTATACTTACACTCAGCAACGTTACACATCCAATGGTGAGGTGAGTGAATAGAACAGTGCTTTGAATCTTTATGCTTTGAATCTTTAGCATATACTGCTTTGAATCTTTATACTTCACTAAATCCAACGGTGAGGTTAGTGAATAGACTTTTCAACGAGTAAAAAATGTTGAAGGTAACGAAGCACCCTGCACCAACTCACGTTACACATCAGGAACGTTAGTGACGCCGTTAGGAGTTAACTGACGAAAGGACTAACGTGGGATGTTTTTTGATTTCCCAGGGATGACGGGACGTGTTATTTTTAGTTAGGAATCAAAAAGGGGTCCATACTTTTTCCAGGGACCAAAAAGGGTATTTATATAAACGACGTCGTCTTGGCCTTCCTAAGTGGCATGTGATTGGACCAACTCACGTTACACATCAGCAACGTTAGTGACGCCGTTAAGAGCTAACTGACGGAAGGACTAACGTGAGATGCTTTTTGATTTCCCAGGGATGACAAGACGAGTTATTTTTAATTAGGGATCAAAAATGGGTCCGTAATTTTTTCCAGAAACCAAAAATAGTATTTACTCTTTAAAAAAAAAACACTCGAGTGCCCCTCATATTTCAATTATTCCGACCTATTCGAAGCCCAATGTCTGAAACTTGCGCGACGTATATGCGACCAACATCGGCAATTGAACTTGGAAAATTATTTTCTTGGGAATTAGCCATTTCTTTTTAACACTATTCCATATTAAGCATTTACCAAGATTCTCGCATACTGACTCGGAGGGGTGAATCCCTGATTCAACGGCCTTTTACTTTTAAATATTGATGCATGAAACAATTATCATAACCTCCTCCAGAATATATATATATATATAGGCTAAAAAAGTTTCTTCATATATATATATATATATATATATATATGAAGAAACTTTTTTGGCCAGCTTCCCAACCAACATGATACTTTTGATTATTATTTATAGAGTTTGAAGGGGTGGGTGAGGAGTTGCGTGCTAGAATTTATTGCTTTTTTTTGTGGTATAAAAGAAGGGGTTTAAACTTCTCATGTTACATGAGAAAAAAAAGATTCCTACACACACATAAAATGGTGGGACCCACGTATATATATAATTAGAATTATATATATATGTGGGTCTCACCAATTCTTGTATGTGTAACATGAGAAAACACTTCTCCTACAACATGAGAAGTGTTTTTCCCATAAAAGAATATGCTTTCTTTCTTCATAACTTAGTTTACTTGGATTCTAGCTTTCTTTTCATGGGCTTTGTCATCAAAATAGAGGTGTCAGAGTTTTGGTTGCAGGGCTATAAATATAAATCGACCTTGTACTTGACCCAATTAAGCTCTCTCGGATGCAATTTTCAGTATAAAGCATCTCTGATATGAATATTATCTATCAATGGCAAATCACAGCTTCTTTAGTGTATAGATCCACACACAGTTTTACATGGTCAAACTTTTGTAAAATTTAGAGAGACAGACTAATCAGGAGTGAAAGTATACGAGGCCTACCCCCCCCCCCCTCTCTTCTCTCTAAAATATACAAAAATCTTACAATAAAAAACTCGTGTGGCAAAATGACACTCGAATGTGATATTTCTACACTTGAGTGAACACTTGCATTTCGTTGTGCCCTTCCACATTTTGTTCAGCATTCTCAACACACTTGAGGGGCAAAATACCACACTCAACACAAAAACCAGTGACGTTGAAAGTAAATGATAACAGAACAACCGAAAAGATGGAGAAGAACCAACGCAATTGTTGTGAATTCCACTCGACGTCACCATTCTTCATAGCTCTCTGTTTTCCAAGGTTAGATGCTTTCCCTTTTTATACAGATGGCCATGACATCAGGGACAAATGGGACACATTTTCCCATTTTCAGAAGCATTGGAAAATGGGTTCTCACTATTTTTAGTGGGAGCCGATTTTTATTTAAATGTGGGAGAATGGTGCAGGCGAATTTTTTTCCTACGGAAAATTCGAACCAAACGCCCACCGCTTCCATCAGACGATTTTCCTTGATCCAAACGGGCCCTTCCTTGGCAAAAAGAATTTGTCATGGAAAATTTTCCAATGAAATTCTGTTAGGTGGCAAATTCTATTGGAGAAGTGTTTTTTTGTAGTGTTTTAATCCATTTCATCTCTTATATTTATCATTTTTTCATACTAATTTCCCTAACTTTTAAACTGATAATAATATATATTTTAATTTTACACATCGATATTTTGAGGAGATTATTAGGTCACATATGTTTAAATCGATCAATTTATTTTATTTCCTTAACATACTCAAATCAATTCAGTAGTTGTTACATTAAGTATCAGAGGGAGTAATATATATGCAATCAAACTCAAATCATGTAATGAAACTTGAAGCCTATTTGGTTTCCTCTTTTCAAAATATTTTTTTGTTTTAAAAAAACGTTTGAAAATGTATTTCTGGATATGTGTTATGAAAAATAAAAAAGGTTAACATTTTTTCTAAATAAAAAATAAAAAAAATAATTTTTTTGATGTTTTGTACTTTTGTTACTTTTTGTTCAACAAAATTAGAGGAGAGAAAATAATCATAGGGTAAAGGAGCAAAAATACACATATGCTTTACTCCCGGAGTGCCCAGCACCATATGCTATTTTTGGGAGCAAAAATACACACGTGGTTACCATTTTGGAGCAAAAGTCACATCCCACCGTTATGTTACTGTTCACTTCAGCTCTTTCTCTCTCATCATGGTGAACAGTAACAACGGTGGGATGTGACTTTTGCTCCAAAATGGTAACCACATGTGTATTTTTGCTCCAAAAAAAAATATATGGTGTTGGGCGCTCCCGGGGGTAAAACACATGTGTATTTTTGCTCCTTTACCCATAATCATATTAATAAGGCAAACTATTAATTTTTCAAAATATATTTTTCACTTGCAAATAAAACAAATGATATTTATTTTCATTAATGACACTCTTTTTTTCTTTTCTTTTTTTGATACGAAGGGAAACTAAAACTACACATAATGCTTTATTCGCATGAAGCAAATTAGATATCACATCCGGTCCCAATACGGATAAACCTGGTCTATCATTGAGAGCCCTTTTAACTAGGAGATATTCCATTATGGTGTACTCTCTCGCTATATATTGCAAGTTGACCTTCCAGCTCCGACTCAACATACTTTGAACTTTCATAGTAACCAATCTGTCCTCATGAAATTTAAGAATGTCTCTCAGCTGAATCAAGCTTAAAGACTCTTGGGAATCACTGTTTAGTTTAACGTTCTGATAACCACCATCCCAAGCCTGTTTCCAACCCATAAGACAACCCCATAATTCTACTGTTAAAGAGTTTCCATTTTCTAGAAGTAAACAGAACCCCTTTATAATCACTCCTTGTGAATCCTTAATAATTCCTCCACAAGCAGCTTTTCCATGAACGTGAGAAAATGCTTCATCCACTTCAATCTCAATCACCTACTCTAGGCTCTAGGCCTCTAACAATTCATTTGGTCTTTGGTTGCTGCCCAGATTAACAATGAAGAGTTTTGTAAGGGCATTAGTTGTGCTTCCCAAAATTGCCAATGTTCTTGGATATACTTGGTCAATTCTGATGCTTATCCTCGAGTGCACCCATTCATTTCTATCTTTCCAAAGTAGCCAACAAATGATAACAAACCAATTTTTCCAACGTCCCTTTTCAGGCCCCATATTTTGTCGCAAATTTAATTGCATCCAATCACCAGTAGCCCTAGAGAAGAACCTACTGCGGTGCTTTGATTGAATGATCGATGACTAAAAATTTCTGACAGCTCCACAATCCCAAATTTCATGAAGATCATCTTCTATGCTAGAGTTGCAACGCTCACACATACCGGTAGGGTGAAGGTTCATCCGACACTTCCTTGCATTGGTGATAAGTCTTCCATGCATCATTAGCCATGCAAAAGTCTTGCATCTTTACGATATCTTGAGTCTCCATATATAATTCCAACAATTATTAGGGTTATCAATAGGCTAAGAAAGGGTAGAGTAAGATGAGTGAACTGTGAACATAGCACTATTTTCCCATTTCCACTTCACTTTCTCATTTCCATTGTTGTCACAAACCAACTCTATTCCTTTTTCTACCTTGGTCCAATTGTGTTTAATACTGCTCTAGGCATCAGAACCTGCCTTCAAAGGATCAATCCTTGGGAGTAGATAATTTCCACTACCATACTTCCCTCTAATAACATGAACCCATAGAGAATCTCTATCATTTACCATACCCTAACCAAGCTTCATTATGAAAGCACGATTTTGTTGGTGGATATGCTTCATGCCAAGACCCCCAAACATTTTCTCCTTACAAATTGTATCACATGAAAAAAGATGCATCTTCCTTTGTTCTTCTGAAGATCCCCAAACAAAATCTCTTGATTTTTCCTTAATGGCATCACACACTAGGATTGGTAGATTAGTTGTTTGCATAGAGTAGGTTGGCAATGCCAAAATTACTGACTTGATGAGAGTATCATGACCTGCAAAAGAGACTTTGGAAGTATTCCAACTATTAAGCCTGGGTTTCACTTTATCAATTAGGAAATTGTAGCTGCTTGATTTAACACAATCATGGTGAAAAGGAACCCCTAAATACTTCCCAAGCTTAAAACTTCTGGCAAAGCCCAGCGCCTCACTGAGTTGACTCACCCGCATATGGTTCACATTCTTTGGAAAAAAATACTCTTGTTTTGGTTGAGCTAACTTTCTATCCTGAGGATCTACAAAATTTGTCAAGGCATCCTTTGATTGTCTCTACTTGATCCAAACTTGCCTCTACAAATAAAATCAAGTCATCAGCAAAAGAACAAATAAGTAAGTGATGGTCCATCTTTACCTAATTTAATGGGTTTCCAGTGACAAGCAGTAATCTCTTCTTGGATTAAGTGAGCTAATTTCTCCATGCATATGACGAATAGGTAAGGCGATAGGGGATCTCCTTGTCTAAGGCCACAGGATGGAGAGAATTCATCTTGTTTACTTCCTTCCTATAAAATCTGCATAAAAGGGGAAGATGTACAAGATTTTATTACATTACAAAGATTATGAGGAATTTGAAGCTCTTCTAGATATTTCATGATGAAATCCCAACGAACATGATCATACGCCTTCTCCAGATCTATTTTGATGGCCATATATTCATTTTTACCTTTCATATTCTACATGGAATGTATCACCTCTTGAGCAACTGAAATGTTATCTGAGCTTGTCCTACCAGGAATGAAGCTACATTGGTTTGGAGAGATAACTTCCGGGAGGAAATGTTTGATTCGATTAGCAATCACTACAAAAAAAACAACAATTAGTAGCGGTTAAAATGACCTATTTGTAACGGTTTTTGACGTGACAAACGACATTTGTAGCGGTTAGAGGAACCGCGACAAAAACGCCTGTGGCAAGCCGATTTGTAACGGTTAAAAAAAACCGATACTACATACATATAAACCGCTAGAGTAAATACCCTTTTTGGTCCCTGAAATAACACGCACTACCCATTTTGGTCCCTGAGTAAAAAAAATGTCATTTTTAGTCCTTAAACAGTAAAAAAAAGGTCACTTTGAGTCCTTTTAGTCATTTTTTGTGGGCATTTTAATCCCTCATAAATTCCCAAAAAATCATTTTTAGTCCCTAAAAAGGACCGAAATGACATTTTTTTTTACTCAGGGACCAAAATGGGTAGAGCGTGTTTTTCCAGGGACCTAAAAGGGTATTTACTCAAACCGCTACTATATCTGTTGCGGTTATGATAAACCGCTACAAAATATTGAAAAAAAAAATGGCGCCCAAATTTTGTAACGGTTGTAAAACCGCTACAAATATTTAATCCGAATTTAAATTAAAATTTGTAGCGGTTGTTGTAGCGGTTTTACAATCGCTACAAAATATTGAAAAATTGAAAAAAATCGTAATTTGTGTCCATTGTTACAATATTATATTGAATATTTTTATTATTTAAGTGACAAATTAAATGATAATAGTTAATATTTAAAAAACTGATTAACTTAAGTTAGATAAGTATAAATATTATGTAGGTATAATATTGAGAATATGTAGATAATAAGGATTTATTGTGTTGTCCACCTCTCGAGCAAAAAATTATGTTGTGCATTAGATGATATTTGATTATATAAAGAAAGTTGATGATGATAGAAGGAATATTGAGGAAAATATACTTAAAGTTCGGATAAGGAAAAAAATAGTATCAGTATTATAAGAAGTAAAAATAAAACATTGAAATCAAAGATTTTAGAAGGAGTGGGAAGAAATGAGAGAAAACGAGAGAGAAGTGAATGGGAAGAAATGAATGAGTGTGTGAGATGAGGTGTGGTGGGGATATTTATAGGGATATACGTAACATTTGTAGCGGTTGATGTGACGGATTCTGTAGCGGTTTAATGTTTTGTAGCGGTTAAAAACCGCTACAAAAATTCATTAGTATTTTAAAAAATATATATAATTTTCAAATTTTGTAGCGGTTACACTAACAACCGCTACAAATGAATGAACGTTGGCGGATTTGAAATATTCAAATTTCAATGTTACACACTTTGTAGCGGTTGATGTAACAGTTTTTGTAGCGGTTCACATTTGTAGCGGTTTTTTTTTGCGTTTTGTAACGGTTTCAAAACCTCTACAAAAATTCATTGGTATTTTTTTAAAAAAAAAAATCAAAATATCACATTTTGTAACGGTTATACTAACAACCGCTACAAATATGAACATAGTTTTTTAAAAAAATAAACTTGGCGGGATTCGAAATATTCAAATTTCAATATTACACACTTTGTAGCGGTTGATGTAACAGTGTCGTGAACAACAGCGCGCCACTTGGCGCGAGTCATACCGCTACAAATTTGTAGCGGTTTCGGTATAAACCGCTACAAATTCGCATATTTGTAGCGGTTTATTTTGACCGCTACAAATTAACCGCCACAAAGTGGCACTTTTTTTGTAGTGAATAACCTTAGTAATAGTCTTATAAATTACATTGCACAAGCTAATAGGATGAAAGTCCCAAATAGTTTCCAGATACTCCCTTTTAGGAATAAGCACAATGAAAGTATGGTTGAGAGCTCTTGTGGTGTTGGGGTTCACAAATGCATCCCTTGCAACTTTAATCATAGACGAACCAAGAGTGTCCCATTGATTCTGGAAGAAGAGAGCATTCAATCCTTTTGGTCCTGGAGATTTCAAAGCACCCATACTAAAAATAGCAGACTTAATTTCATCACAGGATACTTCTTTCCTTAAATCTTCCAACGCCATAGGGTCAAGAGTTGGAAACCAGTTATCAAAAAGATTAAAATCTGAAGAGGATTCTTCTTTAAAGAGATTAATGAAAAAGTCTGTAGCAAGCCCTTTTATGACATTAACATCATCAATCCAATCTCCTGAATCATTCATGATGGCTTCGATCTTGTTTCGATGTCTACTCCTATTAGCACACGTATGGAAATATTTTGTTTTTTGTCACCCATGGCATACCATTTACGTACCCTTGGCTTTCTGAGCCCAAAGAAGATCTTCTTGAATTAGAACCTCCTCAACAGAGGCGGATCTTGAGTCAAATATTTTTTTTTGGGGGGGGGGGGGGTGCAAATTATAGTCATTAACTAATTAAAAAAATTTATGATTAAGCGTACTGGAAATTGCAGATAAAAAACAGAGAGTAGTGGCCACAAATTATTTGTTTAATGGGCGCTTTGCTTAAGTGTACAATTGCTTGGACGGTTCTCAAATCTCAGAGCTAGCTAAGAATCAACCATATGCTCATACCCATATCTCTTTTGCTTCCTTTCATGCACAGATGCACTCATCTCTGCTCCAATGTTATTTTATGAATAT